>JAGFMF010011580.1:568961-588318 GCA_019455555.1 Galemys pyrenaicus | reverse complement strand
TGTGCATGGTGAAAGGCAGTATTCTAGTTTCATTCTTTTGCATGTAGCAGTCCAGTTTGCCCAGCACCCCTTATTGAACAGGCTGTCTTTATTCCATTGCATATGTTTAATGTAATTTTTAAGCGTGTAGTGTAGTAGTGTTAAGTATGTCCACATTATTGTGTAACCGAATGCCATAAGTTTTTCATTTTATAAAACAGATCCCTTAAACTACCATGCCCCATTTCCTCCTTTCCCTAGCCCCTGGCAAATGCTATTTTACTTTCTTGTTTCTGCAAATCTTAGCTATCTCAGATAAGTGAAATCATGCAGTCTTTTTGTGATGGACTTAGATCACTTAGCATATCTCAAGTTTTATCCTTAAGTCCTAAGTACCTTCCTTTTTAAGTCTGAGTGTTACCCACTTTTGTTTATTTATTGCTGATCACTTGGGTTGCCTCTCCCTTTTAGCTGTGGAAAAGCCACTATGATCATGAATGTCCAATGTGTCTTTGAATCCCACTTTGTATTTCTTGAGTATATACTCCTAAGTGGAATTGCTGGGTCATTAGTTTTCCTTAGTGACCGTCATCTTCCCACAGCGAGGGCAAAAGGTCTCCAAATTCTACTTACTGTGGTCACCATTTAATATTTTCTGTTCTTTGATAATAGCCATCCTAAGGAATGTGGGCATCATCTCTTGGTTTTGATTGGCATTTTCGTAATGATTGATGTATTTCATATGCTTATTGACCATTTGTGTATAATCATGATGAAAATTTATTCATCCTTTGATGTCCTGTGCCCATCTTTTAAATCAAGTTGTCTTTAGTGTAATCTTTTAAAATGTAGACATAATTAATCTAATTTTATAAGAAAAATTTAGTTTCAACAAGCTTAATTACATTCTCAAGGTTAGTGAAATTGAATCTGCTCTCTCTAGCTTTAAAGATGTTTGTTTTCTTATTAAGAGTTGACCACTTAATGTGGTAATAAACCTCTAAATCATATACAGTGCTGTGAAATAGTGTTACCACAATTAAAATAAAAATGTTGACCACTTTAAAAGTCATTACAAGTAACACAAACTGGTTTTCTATCTTTTGAAATGTTATGTTTGGCCCTTTTATATGTTCACATTATCTTAATTTCTTTTTCTGCTATGCAAATACATCATTAATAAAACCATGGGATTTTTTATCATAATTATTGAGGGAGTGTCTCTAATACAGAATCACAATGATATTACTACAATTTGATCATTTTATCTTAAGACTACAAGACTACTTTCCAGTAGCCTGTTCAATAGTCTTACATTAAGTAACATTATTGTATGAAATACCAGTAATTGCAGATCACGTTATTGTTCTAGAATAATGATTATCTCTTTAGACATACTACATTTGATAATCACATATTCTGGCATTTTGATTAGAGAATTTTTTTTTGATATCACAGTGCAGTTCTGAATATCTTAGTTGGGCAGGAGTGACTGTTAAAAGAAATACTAATAGGCTCTTATGATAGTTGTTATTTGACAGTAAGAACAGCTACAATATCTTGGGAAATTTAGCCAGGCTATTTGTGCCTTCTCTCCATCCACTATAGCAGTAGATTTATTTTCAGAGGTAAAAGCAGAAAATAGAACAGCAATCATTGCCTACAATTTAATACTAGGAATTTCCAAATTATCCTATGTAATCACATGCACATGATGTGAGAGAAGTGTGAAAGGGGATCTAAGACAGCCTCCCAATCTCTGTCCAGAGTAAATCACATATTTTTCTATGCTTTTCATGTTAGATATCAGAGATTGATGTAATACTATTGACTTTTTTTAAAAAATGAATTCACATCATAGAAGACAGATGAGAATACAAGTCCTCAAGTAACTTCCTTCTTTTCACTGTTCAACTTGCTTTTTTTACAATGCTAATGAGAAAAAACAAAAACAATCCTTTCCTATATTGAAGACACAGTGTTATAAAATGACATTATTTGAGGACTTGTTACATGCCATTTTACTTAAGTTGCTGTGTTTAAGACTCTATAGTGTCCTTATCGATTTTATATCTAGTTTTAAAAATAATTGTTTTATCTACGAATCTTTTGGAGGAGTCAATTTCATTAACATTTAGTGTGACTGTTTCATTGAATAGACACCCTTAGAGTCTATATTCTTTTGCTATGAGAATGGAAAAAGAGTATATATTCCATGAAATCATTTCTATGTTTTGTTCTTATTCAAATTCTGAGTTTATTTTATGCTATATTTATTTAACACTAAGTGCATGATAAATTTCTCTATGAAATGTTGTCTGAAAAAGGTTAAAGTAAATTTACAGGATCACAATTTTGAAATATTTTGAGATAATTCTGTGGGATTTTGACTCAGTGTCACGAGAAACCCTTTCTTTAACAAGAGTGAAAGAGAGGGGTCAAGAATTCAACAACTTAATCTGTGACTCCAAATGTATAAAACATCTTCCTGAGTATGGTAAAATGCATACTTGATAGAGCTCAAAAAAATAGTTATTTGATAGCCCATTAGTCATAGCTCACTTTCACTTTTCTGTCATCAGGCTACTTTGTGACTTTCAAAATATTTACATAGGATACTCTGGGCAGGATACTCTGAAATATGAGCTCGCTAATTGCCTTGGCACATGGTATTAGCATCTGCTGAAGAACCAGTTTTAGAATATCAGGAGAATATTTATAGGTATTTCATGTCATACAGTAGAGTATGAAATTATGGCAGCCTCCCGTTCTTCCAATAAGTTGTCTAAGGTGCCCTTGGCAACATCTAATATTCTCCCCCAAATGTCCCCAGGCTGTCACATTCAAGTAAAATGAGCATTCCCTAAGGCAAAACTTTTCTAGAACATTGTATTGACAAGCATTAGCCTAGAATTATCTGAGAAATTTTTCTTTGACATGAATTATGATTTCCTGGATGTGAGATGTTACACACTTCAAAGTTTTGAAGCACTACTGTGCTTAATGAAACTGTGAATTAAAGGCCCATTCCACACTGATAGCTGAGAAAGTGTTCCTTTGGAAGCTGTGAAATTTGAAAGTAACCTTAGGCAAAGTAATAGTTTTGCATAGATCAACACATTTAGCACATTATCCCTGGAATTTCTTGTTGATTAACCATGCTAACTTTGCTAATGTTGTTGTTACTTAAAATAATGTTTCAGAATTGCAAAAGTTTTCGATTTCTTTTTATTCTGTGTATTTCCCCACGTAAAAATTTAAAACATGGAAAAATTGCCAATAGGAATTTATTTATAGTAAAGATAGAAGACATCACACATAATTTTTGGAGGATAAGGAAAATTTGGAAAAAATATTTTAGAAGTATGCTATGCAGCAAGTTCTGAATATCATTGAGAGCCGCAAGCAGTTTATAGATATAGAAATCTAATTTCAGATTCTGTTTTGTTTGCTCAGAGTAGCTGCAAGCCACCTGGTCTTTGCTGCCTAAAGCTTGTGTTTGTTCTTGGAATGAGTGCCCCTTTATTTCTATGTATTGCTTGCTCTGACATGTGGACTTGGAAGAGCACTAGAGGAAGCTTGTCATCAGACTCAGGTGGCAGAAGTAGCTCTGGTCTTAGTCTCGAGCCTCACTAGAGATTATCATCCCAGGTTCTGCGACTGCCGGATTAGAGTGAAACACGAATCACTCTGTAAGGCCAGGTTAATGTCCGCGAAGATCTGGGGCAGTTATTTTGCTGTTCCCATGCAATCACGTTTGAGCGGAAAGCGATGTGCAGACTTTTAATGGGTCTGCCTGTTTGTCTCTGAGCAGCATCTGTGTTTCTTTGCTTCATGGCCTGTGGTCTCAACTCCCACATTAAGCTCTTGATGAATAGTAGCCCTTGTAAGTAGCAGGTAGTCTTAGGGGTAGGTAGTCTTAGTTGTAATTAAAATACATCTGTTCTTAATTATTTAACTTGGATAAATGTACTTTTTGTTGTTGTATTAGACTGGATGTTTCTGATTTGTAGTATTTGTTGTTGAATAAAAACCATTCTTTATTTCTTTTTACTTGAGTTTAAAAAAAGTATACTAGATGGCATGATAAAAATTCCATAATTCCGCAAGGCTCTGTCAATATTGGTAGTACATATATGTTAGAACATCAAAGACTGATTTTCAAAATATACATAAGTTACATGTTTATTACCATGTTTCTTCCTTTTTTAAAAAGATTTACTTATTTATGCATACAAGAACTGGGGTGAAAGGATTCACCAGAGACAGAGTGGGAAACAGGCAGATCTACTGGAACACACTGCTGAGGGGAGCAGCGGGCAAGACAGGAGAGGTCTGTTGCGCCAGGTGGGTCACCTCTCTGGCCAGGGATTGAACTCGTGCTGCAGTGGTTGCAGATAGCTTCGTAGTGCTGCGCCTTAACCCCTTGTGCCATTAGGGAGGCCCACCATATTTCTTCCTTAAAAAATATTGGCTAAATCACATAGAAACCAAAATAAGTTATAAGGAGCATATGATGTAATTATGCATGGTATGCAAATTTGAAGTAGCATATTACCCAGTTTTTATATTTTAATATATTTTAACTTTTAACTGAATTAACTTTATAAATAAAATTGACCAATAGTTAAGAAGATTCTAGTTATTTTTAAAAATATTTTTTTCCTTTTTGGAATTCATTTCATTAGTAAAAGCCAAACAGAATAACATCATGAATTTCATCTCATACTCATTAAAAAACAAATTTTTTTAAATAAAAATATTGTGGTAAGATGATTTGTAGATGTGTGTTCAATTTGGGTAGAAGTTTATTTCTAAGCTGGTGGGGTCTTATTTTGTATTTATTTTAGGATTGTTCTGTAATACTGTTATTCACTTGTTAGTGTTTAACTTCTACAACCACAAAAAAGTATTTTTGCATTCATTTCTAAATATTATCCTCTGGTTCAAAAATCCTTAATCTTTTTGGAGTGAAGAAACTCATAATTTGAGGACAGGTTTGACCTCATTTTCCAGAAAATGTTCAGATTCTGAAAATTTGCATGTAGTGGTCAGGGAATATATAATTCTCTGCTGTGGTTATTATAATATAGGTTTAGGTAAGTTGTGCAATGCATTCATTTCTATAGACCTTATAACAATCTTTGATTTAAAGACATGTGAAGATTTTTTTTAATATTCTCCAATAATAGGAAATTAGTCATTAAAGATATCTTGGACATTTTCTTCCTTTACACGTTTCCCAGTCAAATCTTACAAATACAGGGAAGGTTTCTAGAGACTTTTCACATACATACTTCCTAATTCTTCCTGGTTCATGTCCTCATTATCTCTCTTCAGGCTAGTGGTGTAGATGACTCCACATTTTCAGACATTTTCTACAATCTCTAATGATTTATTGATAAGTTAGTTTTCCCTGAATGATAATTCTGCTCTTGCTGCTTTTCTGTCCAAAAGCTTCCATTGCCCTTTCATGTATTACCGCGTAGGAACACATAGATCACTGCAGCTGAAAGTTGCCCGTCAAAAATTTGTGACTGAGCTTTTGCCCTCCGTGAGAGGTAGGCCCACTTGATGGATCCATTCATGTATATCTATCTCTTCTCAGCAGGAGGTTCTGTTATTTCTGGTCTGTGAGAGCTAATGTATGCTGTGTGGATATCTTAAGACGTACACGGAGGAAGATTTTTCATCAGAAGGAATCTGAAATGAGAGAGAGAGAGAGACAATTCACATAGGTCAGGCTTAGGCAGTGCTGAAGAGAGAAAACAAGGGTCACGTTAAAGGTTGATCTAATGTTCGATAATGTGTGGATGCCAAAACTATTCCCTGTCTCCAATTCCATGCTCACCCAGCAAGCCTCTGATTTTAATGTGGCTCAGCCTCAAGGACAGAATGTACTAGTCATGCTGACACATGTTTTCTGCTGACAGAACCAGGTTTCTGAGGCTTCAGGGCTGAAGGCCAGAACCTAGATGGCGGCAGCTTCATCAAGGTAATACTGCCATGTGAGGTCTTTGTGAGGTGTCAGGATCTTCCTGGTGACGGACAGGTCTTCTTAGGAGCTTTCTATTCAAATGTCAGCGCTAAATCAAATCCAAATTTCATATCCCCAAATCCAAAACTCCTGCCTTTAGTACCTGCCTCCAAACCAGATTGTCTGTCTGACCCTTATTTTCTTTTTCATGCATGCTTCAAGCCAGTCAAATGAAGTTGTCATCTTGCTCCTGCCACATTTTCTGCTTTCTCTTTTGGTGTGGCTTTCTCACAGTGAGTGCTGGGATGGAAATTCTTTGCCCTATTATATATCACTTTCCTAATATTTCTAATTTTTTATTTTAGGGTCTTATTCCTAATCTCTTGCCAGATTTCCATATTCAAATACAGTGTCTATCCTCTCTGCACTCCTGAAGCAGTCTTTGAGAGGCAGTGTGACTAGTGACAAGAGTTATGTTTCCTAAGAGGTCTATGCCTTGTCTCCAGGAGTGTGAAATAAAGTTAACACTGGAATGAGTGAATGAGGGTTCTCTTTGTATCAGGTACAGGAGTTAAAAGTTAATGTAGGGCCCGCCCTGGTGGCACAGTGGGTTAAACAACGCACTATGAAGCAAACCGCAACCCCTGCAGCACTTGGAGTTCGATCCCTGCCTCCGGCTGGGAAGGTGACCCACATGGTGTGGCAGACTTCTCCTCCTCTCCCACTGCTCCCCGCAGCAGTGTGCTTCTGTTGATCTGCCTGTTCTGTTCCCCACTCTGTCTCTGGTGGATCCTCTCACATACATCCCCCCCCCACTTCTGACCTGTACCCCAGTTCTTGTATGAATAAAAAAAAGATTAAAAAATAAATATAAGTTAGTGTAGATATCAAAACTCAGCTTAAAAGTTGATAGCTCATCAATTTATCTTACGTTTTTTCATTGGGATTTTATTGATCACACTATTTCTAGAACCCACATTCATTCCAACTTTTAGACAGTCCCATCTGATGTACACATTTAAGTTCTCTTTATTTTATAAGAACAATATTAGTTATGCTACCATTTTTGAAAATAATGAAAAGAAAATGGAAAAGGAAAATTAGCAAGACTTTGTCATGTCATATGCAACACACTTTTGCTCTTCCACGCAGCCAGCTCCTGACCTGTAATTACTATGAAAATGTCAACAGTTGACTGCTGGATTTTTGCCATAAGTCATCACAGAAATTAGACTGCCTCCGGACAAACTTTTAAACTAGTTAAAGGGTTCTCCCTGCCTCTTTTTATCTAAACTCAAACTTTCTAAAAATGAGAGTCCCGTGTAAGAAGAAATGTCTGTAAACTGCCAATAAGAATGTAAGGATTGATTTATTCACTATATAGTGTAAAGAAGTTAAACTGTGGAGACGTATTTTTCTTGTGGAAGAGCATCTGTTGAAAGATAACCCTGTACCCCGATTTCACAATAAAAAAAAGAAACATAACGTTATGAACAGTTGCTTGGAGAATACCTGAATAAATACAACTGCTTTGAGAAATATGCAGCGTGAAGTTTGATCGGGCTCTATTAAATTGAGAAAATTATGTATACTACCCCCAATGGAACTGAATTTGCAATTTCTCATTAACTTTTTTCTTTTGACTTATAATACTATAGTTTTGATGGATAATATAGTTACAACATTCATCTTTGGATAATCTAAAATACCAAATCTTCTGAAGGACAGAAGATTTAAAATTCATAATATAGATGAAATTTACCCAAATAGTAACAATATTGTTTGTAGGTATTTTATTCTTTATATAAAAACAGAGCCTTCTCTGGTGGCAAGGTGGGTTAAGTAATGCACTATGAAGTAAAGTGCAGCCACTGCAGCACAAGTTCAACCCCTGCCGCAGACCAGGGAGGGGATCCACATGGCGCAGCAGCCCTCTCCTGCCTTGCCCGCTGCTCCCCTCAGCAGTGTATCTCGGTTGATCTGCCTGTTCCGCTCCTCACTCTATCTCTGGTAGATCCTCTCACCCCCCCACACTTCTGGCCTGTACCCTAGTTCTTATGTGAATAAAGAAATAAATATTTGAAAAAAAATATAAACTATAAAAACAGGGCCTGTCTGGTGGCACAGGTGTTAAAGTCTCAGAACTATTAAACTCTCACCAGCATCTGCAGCATGAGTTTGATTCCCAGCCAGGGGAGAGGCCAGACGACTTCTCCTATCTCCTGCTGCTCCCCTCAGCAGTGTATTTCATTAGATCTGCTTCTTCTGATCCCCACTCTGTCTCTGGTGAATCCTCTTACCCTCCACACCTCTGCCTGCACCCCAATTCTTGTATGAATTAATAAATCTAAAAAAACTATATAAAATAATAATAACAATAAGTACAAGACCCAAAGCAAGAATTATAACCACTGCCTCTTAAGTGGTTTCATTCTATATGCTTTGGTTTTTTTAAGCTAGTTTCTAAATTTACATCTTGGAAGACACCCTCAATACCAAGCATGGAGGTAGTATCTATCTATACCTATAAAATCAAAAGCAGAAATCAGGGCCTCCCTTGTGGCACAGGGGTTAGAGTCTCAGCACTACCAAGCTATCAACTAAACTGCACATGAGTTCAGTCCCCAACCAAGGAGCTAACCCACATATATGTCACAGCAGACCTCTTCTGTCTTGCCTGCTCCCCTCCTCAGCAGTGTACTTCAGTCATTCTGCCTGTTCTGCTCCCCACTGTCTCTGATGACTCTCACAACCTCACACATGTTGTCCATACCCCATTTCTTATATGCATGAATAAATAATTTTTTTCTGCTTCTTTTAAAAAGCAGAAATCAGGTCTTTGATAACATAATTTAAAATCAAATCCTGTATTCTACTTGCTGTTATATTATCATAGCATCCAAAGGTATAGTAGTGTAAGATTAAGTAAAGATTTCAATTGTCATTTTAATAAAAACTCATAGTATTTGAGTTATACAATGCAACAAATGAACAATTCATGCAATGAAAGGTGACCTTGAAGTTCATAGTTTTATTTTTTTATAGTGACTGCCTGTGACATTATATTTTATAATCATTGATTTTTTGTAAACTTTTTGAGAACTTAGGAATTGCATTGGTTAATTTCTCATGATTTCAGGATATGAAGTTCTTAAAACAAGACTTAAATTATTTATATGAATACTATGAAGTTTTGATTTATAATTTTCGCTGAAATTAATCATTTCTTCATTTTAGTCAGATTAGTACCTCTAGCAGTAGTGTTTTTGTTTCAAACTAAAGCTTCAATTTTTGTTTTAAAGTTGAACTTCAGATGATACTAGGAGAAAGACAAAGTGAAAATAAGATAAAAATTCCTTACAAAATATTTATTTTTCTAATTTTTTGGAGAATACTTTTATGATATAATAGGATATATGTATATATAATTTTATTGTTATTATTGCAACTTAGTGACTTTAGTTTGAATACTTAAAAATATCTTCATGTAAACAAAAAAATTTAAAAATAAGTACAACTTTAGAATAAATTATATCTACAATGGCAATATTAGCAATATCCAAGTATAGTCATTTCAGAGACTATTTTAAAAAGATGTTACATTAAAATAATCAAATTATAACACAAAAAGAAGCAAATTAAAAAGTTTCTGTTCTATTGTTCAGAAAAAGTCATTAAAAATAGATTTAGGTACTGTTTGTAAATACCATTAATGTGCTTTCAAAATAATAGAAAAGTGAACATTTTTGTTAGCTACTTTTTTATATGCAAATACTCAATGGTTTCCCTTTTTTCCATATTTCCACAAACTTGAAATAAAATCATGATGCATTGGGCTGAAAATAGTTGGTTATTATTATTATTATTATTATACTTGTGTTACTGTAACCTCATCATCAATGGTTAGAATAGCTATAGATAAACTGTTTACTTTCTATTAGAGTTATTTTGGAACTGCACAGACTTTCTCAACATTATTTCATGATGCAGAATGACATCTGTCTTTGAACAAAAGTGGGAAGAAATTACAAATATTAACAATTACCTTTTTGCCAAATTTAAAATTACAAGTTGATCATGCTTACATATTAGTGGCTGAGTTTATTTCAGATAGCTATAAAGCAAGGACGCTCTCTGTCCTGAGACCCAGGAAAGCGGGTTCGCCATTGGCTGTGTTGCACTAAGCATAGGCTGACACCATGCTGTCTCTGTAAAACCTCAGTGATTCGGGCACATGCTACCGAGAGCACTGAAATCACTGCAGATGAACCAGTGAAAATGAATAGGTGGAGGGCTATGCTCTTGTGTCTTCATCCAGTAGCCAAACCAAACATCCTAACGCAGTTCTTGCATTCATTTGGACTGATGCTCTATTTTTGTTTTGTATTGTGTTGTATCTTCTCCAAAATACAGCTATTAACTTCATTTTTCCAAAGTACCGTGACTGTATTGCAAGGCTACTAACATTAAGATTTCAAGTTTCTAGTGACATATATAATCAAGTTTTAAAAAAATAGTGGTTTATCAATTTTGAAATGTTTTTAAATGGATTTTAGATTGAATGAGGTTTTTGTCCTGTACTCTGATCTATTAGAGAAATGTGACCCCAGACTGTTGATTCTCTGATTTACATCGAATTGCTTACTAATATCTCTAATAGGACTAGGAATAGATACCAGTGAAGCAATAGGGAGAGAAGAAAATAGGATTTGTGTTAAATTATTCAAAATTTTCTTAAATCCAAATCTTTGTCTACAGTTGAGTGGTAAAGAATACATTTTTAAAAAAGTGAAATAGATAAAAACAACACATTAGTGAATTTCAAAATGAGAATTACCTGAAAATACCTAACTAGGATCAAAAAAAGCACTTATTCAACCTGGTTTTGTTATATAGCAACAAAACCCTATAGTATAAATATTGTTATCATATTCAACAGAAAGCCTAAGTAGCTGGACTAATGGAAAATAGTGGCTAGAGATTTTTAAGAAGTGAAAAATCATGTCTAGGATCTTTCCTTTTTTAAAGATTTTATTTATTTATGCATACAAGAGCTGGGGTACAGGCCAGAGACTCAAGGGGCGAGAGAATTCACCAGAGACAGAGCAGGGACCAGAACAGGTAGATCAATTTAAATACACTGCCGAGGGGAGCAGCGGGCTGGCAGGAGAGGTCTGCTGCACCAGGTGGGTCCCCTCCCTGGCCAGGATCAAACTTGCACCCCAGTGGCTGTTGATAGCTTCATAGTGCTGAGACTTGACCCCTTGTGCCACTGGGGAGCCAGAAAACATTGGATTTTGGAGAAAAATAATTTGAAACTAACTGTCTCATCTAGGAGAAATAGTTGTCATTTTTGTTCATTTTCAGTGAAGAGATAATATCTAGAAATGTAGTGTGTCCTTTTTTAGAGGGCTTATACAAAAAAGCTGGCAAAATTCTTTGCTTCTTTGGACTCCAAATACCAGTATATAAGCTAGTAATATTTAATTATAATAATAATCTATAAGGTATAATTTGTATAAGATAATTTTTAATAAAGTTTTTCTAAAAAGGGATGAAATAATTGATGAGAAATGCAGTTTTACTGTGTGCTGTTTTTTGAGATTCTAATTAAACATGAATGACTCCATTCAGAAATTCCTAGATTCCTAAATTCAGTAATTCTTAGAAATAAAAGCACCTGTGTCTGAAAGTTCTTCTTAAGTTCTGTATTATTAACATCTTAAAAAATCAAAACCTGATGTTATTGATCTGATTGACTGCTTGGCTGAATGCATTCAACAGAAGTAAAGCTCTAAAGTGCTTCAATACACAGAGACAGCACGGGGCCTTATTACAAGTGCATAAACAGAGTGCAGATGTCATTTATTTAATTCAATACAGCCTAATCTTGCCATTGACTCTTCTGAGGTTAGGGCTTGTGACTTTAATGCATGCCTTTATAGCTTGACTGACATTACTGTCTTACTGCAGTCAGACTCCCTGAGCTTGAACCCTGACTCTGCCATTTACTTTTAAATGATCTTGTGCAAATTATCCTTTTCTATGTTCTCTGGTTCCGTGAAACGGGAGGTGACATGAATACATTCTTCCTAGTGCTGTGTTAGAAGCGCATGTGTTAATACAAAGTGAGTTCTTAGTTTACAACATATGCTAAGTACTAAGTACATAAGCCAATCAATTTCTTTTTTTTCTTTTTAAAGATTTATTTATTTATGCATACAAGAGCTGGGGTACAGGCCAGAGTCCAGGGAGGTGAGAGGATTCACCAGACAGAGTGGGGAGCAGAATAGGCAGACTGACGGAAACACACTGCTGAGGGCAACAGCGGGGAGAGGCAGGAGAGATCTGCCACGCCATGTGGGTCCCCTCCTTAGCTGGCGGCAAGGATCGAACTTGTGCTGCAGTGGCTGTGGTTTGCCTCATAGTGCGTTGCTTAGCACACTGCGCCACTAGGGAGACCCCAGTCAATTTATTTTTATCTTCAATAACTATCAATAGTTAAATTTATAATTTATGTTGACCTTTTAAAAAATCAGACATTGATCAACCACTAAACCATATTTAGATTAAGCATACTGTCCGAGATATGTAGGATCTGGCATTAAATTTCAATTACTGTTCAGTAACATAAATATTATCAAAGAGTAAGAGAAATATATATATGTGTCTGTGTGTCCATATATAGAGACAATATTTGCTGAACTTTTATACCATTAAAAAATCATTTATCAGTCTGAATCCCATTTTGCTAAATAAGTACATTTATTTTCAATACTTACAAAGTTTATAAAAATGATTGAGACTAAGAATGTATCAGAACAATGAGGAAAAAGCTACTTTAGCTTTTAATAAGCATGTATGCCACTTTTAGCAAGGCATGGTATCTCCTCCCTGGAGAACCTTGAAATAGTTGAAGAGATTGACATGTTGAAGAGTGATTAGAATGTGTTGTGACAAGGGAAGAAAGATAAGTACATGCAAATTACATCTGTATGGTGGGGGGGTGGGCGGTGATTCAGTGCAGGCCTCATGGATTCCATGACACTTAACCTGTGTTTTGATGGATGAACAGAGCGCCTTTTGGACAAGTGGACGAATGTATACCTGACATGGGTTTGCATGCACAAAAGTAGGGCAGTGAGAAAGTACACAGCATGTTTTATAATTGCAAGAAATTGAGTGTGGCATAGATAAAGAGTGAATAATAGAAATCACTGGAGGTGAGACTGGAAAGATTGGCCTTTATAGACAATGGAAGGTTCCTACGATACCTACTAGCTGTGGCTCCTTGATTGATTTTGATGGATGTTCGCAGGTTCAGAGTAAGGACTTAGCTAATGTGAGTCCCTGAAGGGTCCACTTCCCTGGCCCCATATGTAATTCAAAATAAAAGGAGAGTGTGAATTTAGTATAAGGAACTTGGTGAAATTCTCCCTTTCTCCCTTCCATGATGTCTACTTGTTTTTATTTCTTTCAGAAAAGTTGAAAAACAAAAATTAATTTTTAATTTTTATTCTTTTTATACTTCTAGTTAGTGTTCTAAGAACATGCTTCAGTTCTGGAAATGCAGCACTGAGTGATTATTGTCCATCGAATGGCTAATGAATGCATTCACATTTTATGATCTGTCTATTTAAGTGAGAATGAGGTCTGATATAATCTTGTATTCCAAATACTACAAGAAACCCCTAAGAAAAATGGGGGCATTTTGAACATAATGGCTTATAAAGATTTAAACTTCCATGTAGTCTCTAAACACAGAAAATTCCATTTAATTTACATACTGCATCATATTGTATTTTTTCAGTGTTTGCATTAAAACAACATTTTCTTTAAACCTATATGCATTTCCATTCTTGAACAAATAATAAGCCCTGCCTATTCATCTAAACTCGGATTAAGTACCATAAAACTATCTTCAATTAAAAATAATAATTTCCAGTACTTACTACTTGGAAAAACAGTATATTGGGAGTGTAGAAAGAAACTACTAGTGACCTTGAATATCGCACATCCTTCCCCACCAATACACAAACTGTAGTCTGAGAAGCACAGTTTTAACAAAAACTAACTCATCATTTTCTTTGCTTATTTAAACCACGCTAACCTACTAATGACCTTCAAACTTTGGTTGTGACTTTGGTAGTTGTGGTTGAGAGAATAGCACTTCTTTAGCCAATGCTACTTGTGTATTAAAATGTCCAAGGAGGACCTTAACAGATAGTCATCCATATAGCAAAACAAGTAATTATTAACTATTATTTTTAATTGTTGAAATGATAATGTATTGGTTGTAGTTAATGCATTCCAGGTTTTAATATGTTTTCCTTATTAGGATCATGTTTTAGATTCTTATTGCTATTCACTACTATATGGAAGGAATGTTTCATGGTAAAATATTAATGAAACAATGGCTTAATTTTAACAGGTAAAATCATGCTGTTCAAAGAAATATTTTTAACAAGATCTACTTGTATAAGTTAAAATCAAAATGGAATATATTTATTCAGTTTATGAGCATCCAGTAGTAAATATGTTACCATTCCAAAATGTGCTTAGTTCAAAAAGAATATCAAAAGAAAAAAAGCATGAATTTCAATTAACTTGGAAAATATGATTGTGAACTTCTTATTTAGCCAAGATAACTTAGCTATTAAGTCCACGTGACCTTTCTGAGTCTTAAACGCAGTGCCTTACAGTCACTGTTGCCCTAAACTTCCCAAACTAGGATGCATTTCCCTAAACTTAAATGAGTATTTGAAACTGTAGTTCCAAAATTAAAGACTATTTCTATATTTTTAATTATTCCTACCCAGAGAGAGAAACATGTGGACATAGAATGGCAAACTGCAAGTAAATGGAAACAGTTATCTTTGTTGCTGTAACATTTTAGTTTTACTTATTCAATAAATCTCTGTAACACACCCTTTTACCAATGTTTTTAAGAGATTTATTTATTTTTGCATACAAGGACTGGGGTGTAAGTCAGAGGTGTGGGCGTGAGAGGATTCATCAGAGACAGAGGGGCCAGACAGGTGGATCTACTGAAAGACTCTGCTGAGGGAGCAGCGGGCAGAGTGAACACATGCTGCAGAGGCTGGTGACAAGCTGGATGGTGCTGAGACTCTTAACACCCGTGTCATCAGGGAAGGTCCCTGCCTTTCACCAACTTTTTTTTTTCCTACTGTGTTAGGCATTGATACAGCGACAAGTCTGTGAGGGCTTTTGCCTTCATCTTTTAAACCCAGAATATTCTCATAGGAGGGAGAGTCTCTGGTTTGACTATTAAGAAAGGAGACACTGCCCAGTACTTAGGGACCGAAGAACAGGATGACTGAGCGCAGCGGCAGCAGTGAGTGGGAGCGTGAACTCCAGGGCAGTCTGGAAGCCCTCTTACAAATCAGGCCTTCTGTTTGCATCCCCGGTCATAAACTAAATGAAAGCAGCTGGGCTAGAATTTTAGTGGATAGCAGAGGCAATCTGTAATTTAATTTTTATCATGTAGTAAAAAAAAAATGAGTGATTCAAGATGTATTGCACATGAACTTACTAAAATAGATTTTCATTTAATTTGCCATTGCTTAAAAATAATATTGAAAATACAGTATATAAATATCACATCAAAAGATTACTGCATTGTTTAAAAAGGAGAATGAGACATATCACTCTGAACAGAGGGATATGTTTGCTTTGATAACTAATGCGTCCCGAGGAAAAAAAATAGACTATTTGAAATGATATATAAAGTATATACTTTATATTAGATTTATAATAAATTCATAAATATAAAAACAAACTCTAAAGTGGGTTTCTAGGTAATAATTGAGTGAGACACATGATTTTGCTTTATACTTATCATTGATTAAAATGTTTCATGTTTCTTTATATTGGAAAAAATATGTACCATGTAGTGATTTAAAAAAAAATTATGCATATAAGAGCTGAGGTACAGGTCAGAGTTGTGGGAGGTGAGAGGAGTCACCAGAGACAGAGCGGGGAGCAGAACAGGCAGACTGACTAAAACACACTGCTGAGGGGAGCAGCGGGAGGCAGGCGAGGTCTGCTGCGCCATGTGGGGCCTCTCCCTGGCCGGGGATCGGACCTGCGCTGCTGTGCAGGGGACGCTTCACGGTGTGGTGCTCAACCTGCTGCGCACCAGGGAGGCCCACCACATTGTGATTTTTATAACAAATACATGATTTATGTTACAGAAATTGAAAATGATTATTATTCCAATGTTGTTTTCTTATATTAACTCTACAGCTTTCTTTGTTATAAACCAAGACAGCATTTTAATATATATACTTATTAATACATTCCTAAAGTGCATTCATAATGTTATGTCTCTGTTAGAACTCGAATGTTCTTTAGTCGAGGCAGTAATACTTTGACATCTGTTGACTGTCAGAGATCATAAATAAATAATAGTAAATATTTAAATAATAAACCAAAATCTGTCAAGATTTATTGACTAAGATTTCTCATGTAGTTTTTTTCAGTTAAATCAAAACAATTTGAAGACAAAATCCATGGAGTATTTTCAAGTTGACAGCTGGTTCCCTTGGTTACATAGTTTTGATAATTTTCAGTCATACAACTTGCTCATTAGACTGAAAACCTGCCAAAAAAGTTCAGCACAATAACATAACAAATGTATTGTGGCTTAAAAAGAATTGAGTTGATATCTATTAACAGAAATGTGTGAGTGAATTTTATTTTATTAATTTATTTTTTTAAAGCTTTATTTATGCATACAAGAGCTGGGGCACAGGCCAGAGACGTGGGGGGTGAGAGGACTCACCAGAGACAGAGTGGGGAGCAGAACAGGCAGATGGACTGAAATGCACTGCTGAGGGGAGTAGCGGGCGTGGCAGGAGAGGTCTGTTGCGCCATGTGGGTCCCCTCCCTGGTAGGAGGCAGGGATCAAATTCGTGCTGCAGTGGCTGAGGTTTGCTTCACAGTGTGTTCCTTAACCCACTGCGCCACCAGGGAGGCCCAATTTGAGTGAATTTTAGTATCTTTAATTGATGTAATATTCTGTTTGAGTCAAATAATATCTCACGTTTCCCTTTATTCTTTTTCAAAACTCATGAGTTCCCAAAACACACATGTATTTTTGTTGTGGAAAATGACATATCATTCTCATTGGTAAACCTTTAAACACATGGTAATTTTATCTTTATATGTAAAGTTTATATATTTTTTCTTTATTTGACATCAATTGTCCCCATTTCCCACCACCATTTCACTGGTGCACTATCACTTCATTCCCTTATGCTTTTTTGCCCTCATCCCATTCCCTCCCCCCAAAGTTTATATTTTTAAGTCAGTTATTTTTAAAGATTTATTTATGCATATAAAACTCGGGTGCAGGCCAGAGGTGGGGGAGTGAGAGGATTCACCAGAGACAGAGTGGGGAGCAGAACAGGCAGATCGACCGAAACACACTGCTGAAGGGAGCAGCGGGTGAGGCAAGAGAGGTCTGCTGCACCAGGTGGGTCAGTTCCCTGCCTGGATTTAACTTAGGCCTCGGTGGCTGGCAATAGCTTGTAGCACTGAGACTTCAACTCTGCACCACCAGGAAGGCCCTTAAGTCAGTTTTTTAAACAAAAATAATTCATTCAATTTTGTTTGTAGAGACACATGCCATTTTCTTCGAATGCTTTAAGTTCATCCTGTGCGTGCAACTCACAAACATATGTCTTTAAAAATACTTTCCACACATACAGGTACATAATGTAGACTTCTGACAGGTAGTATGCACAAATAAATTGAAAAATGACACATTTTCTATGTATTTTAAGGTGCAAAAATACAGCTATTTTCTATGTTTAGGAATTTATTTTCATTAAGAGAAAGGCTAAGCTGCAATATGAAATGATATCCAAAATAGCAGAGACGTTACGAAGTTTGTTATTCCCCCGCAGGTAACAGCTGAAGGCAAATGAGCCAGGAAGAGTTAGGTTCCGGCAGAGGAACGCGGGCTTTAGTCATGAATTCTGTCTTCCAAGGAATTTCTACCTAGGGGTTCTGAACACGCACATCTTCATCCAAAGCCCTGGGAAAGGAGGCACAAGAAAGGAGTGAGGGTTGCTTTGTGGGCCCAGCCGAGGGAACTATATATAGCTCTTATCTCTTTGGCTAGGACTTAGTGACGTAGACATAGGTAGCTGCAAAAAGGCTGAGAAATACAATCTTTAGCCGTGTGTACATCTGAAATTGAAAATTTTCTTACTAACACAAGGAGAATGACGAAAGGTGAAAACTCAGTTTGTGCTACAGAGATATATATTCATTTTAGATAATGTCCATGAAAATGGATTGCTTGCCTTAAATATTAGTGTATCATCGTTTCAGATCCTTTCAACTGCAGTGTCAGAAGATCTAATTGTCAGTGTAGCTTAAACTGTAAGAATATTTATTCCCTCACATAAGTAGATCTGCAACAGAACTGATTAAGTCTCAGAAATTTTATCAAGGACAACAGTTTTTCTATTGTTTCATTTGTGTCCTAAAAGCAAGATTGTCATGCTATTAAGTTTTGTCTGATCACAAGAGGGCTGCTATAGCAATTGTTATTAAAATTAGATTTTGCTAGTTTTTGAAAATAATTTAAATAAATTTAAAATAGTTGGGGGTGGGTGGGGCTCAATGAGTCATCATAGATTATTGGGCGTTGGTGGTGGACATGGTATAACACACATTTGCAGAGGGGTGAACCTATACACCTAAAACAGATACCCCTAAAACAAGGTTGCCTTACATCAGTGAAACACTGTTAAAATAAAGAGACTATTTAATATGTAAAATGATGTTGGAACAATTGAATGTCTGTTTTCCAAATATGAGCTTTACCCATTCATTACACTTTACACAAAACTAAGCTGAAATGGATTACAGACACAAATTTAAAGCTTAAAGCTTTCAAAAGAAAACACAAGAGAAGTCCTTTTACTTCTTTTATGTAATGAGAATATTAATGTGACAAAATTATTATTTTATGCTATTGTTTTTAAGCTGCAATCTTTTTTATAAAAGATTTATTTATGCATATAAGAACTGGGGTGCAGGCCAGAGGTGCGTAGGGTGAGAAGATTCACAGAGACATAGTGTGGAGCAGAGCAGGCAGATCGACTAAAATACACTGCTAAGGGGAGCAGCAGGCAAGACAGCAGAGGTCTACTACTCCATGTGGGTCAGTTCCCTAGCCAGGGATGGAACTCACATTGCCGTTAGCTGGCAATATCTTGATAGTGCTGTGTCTTTAACCCCTGTGCCACCAGGGAGGCCTTATTTTACACTATTTTTTTTTATTAAAATATTTTAAAATTTACATATACTTGCCATTAATTGTAATCCCCATGTATTCCCCATCACCATCTCACCAGTGCACCATCA
>JAGFMF010011580.1:552198-568838 GCA_019455555.1 Galemys pyrenaicus | reverse complement strand
AAGGCCCTTAAGTCAGTTTTTTAAACAAAAATAATTCATTCAATTTTGTTTGTAGAGACACATGCCATTTTCTTCGAATGCTTTAAGTTCATCCTGTGCATGCAACTCACAAACATATGTCTTTAAAAATACTTTCCAATTCCATCGTGTATATGTACCACAGCTTCCCGATCCACTCATCTGTTTTTGGGCATTTAGGTTGTTTCCAGGTCTTATCTATTGTGAAGAGTGCTGCTATAAACATAGGGGTGCAGGTATTCTTTTGAATCAGTGTATTTGATTTTACACTATTTTAAAGAAACGGAATGAACAAAGAATAGAAACTGAAACATCTCAAAAGAATGTTTAGAGAAAAGGATTGTAATATTAACAGTAAATGTAAATGTAGGTCTAGTGGCTTAGAAAATTTTTTATATCTTAGTATTGCTGAGTCTGAGTTCAAGGATGTTTGAATAAGATAAGGAAAAGACATTATTCCTAAGTTTGTTCATAAATATGCATAAAACTATTTTATGGTTGGTTTTTCGAGCAAAGTGTAAACAGGGCCTTATTTTATAGGACAAGAGAGATGTGCTTCTCTACCTTTCAGTTGAGGCTGCCTGTGCTTTTTAAGACAAGTACAGAAAACAGAAGAGAGTTACAGAAATTCATCCTACTGCAAATAACGATTGTTAACTGAATGGGTTTGTGGCATAAATGCCAGGCTTCATGTGGTATCCCCAGAACCCCCTATATATTGGTTGGAAAAAGTCCTCATGTTATCTACTTGCTGGTTAAAATGGACACTTCATGAACCTGACTGTATTTTATGTGCTTTGTGTAAAATGTCATGGGCACAGTAACATTTCTTACCATTTCCATCTATATATCTGCTGGTTAAATGTACACCAAACTGGGCCTTCCTGGTTGTGCAAGGGGTTAAGTCTCTGCATTATGAAGTGATCTGCGGCCACTTCAGCACGAGTTCAATCCCTGGCCAGGAAGCTGACCCACATGGCGCAGCAGACCTCTCCTGTCTCGCCTGCTACTTCCCTCAGCAGTGTATTTCAATAGATCTGCCTGTTCTGTTCCCCACTCTGTCTCTGGTGAATCCTCTCAACACATTGAACCCCCCACCTCTGGCTGTACCCCAGTTCTTGTATGCATAAATAAATAGGTCTTCAAGGAAAAAAAAAGTACACCAAACTATAGCATGATTCTTATCTCTTTAGTCAGGTATACTATTTGTATAAGATAAATAATGGATTACAGTTGCTGTTATAGAACTGCATAATTGGCACTCAGTTTGATGAAAACGATGTAGTTTTGCTCAGGCAGGCAGAATATGGCATTTAACACTAACATTTAACACTTTATTCAAATATTCTGTTGACTTTTTCCATTACACCAACAAGCGAGTTCTAACAGTGGTCATAAAATTAAAACCACTTATTTCCTAATGACTAAATCAGCTGCATTTACTTTGGAAATCAAAATATAGAGTTGACCAAAAGATCAGTAAATTTTGGCCTATATGTTAAAAAAGTTGATAAAGTTGGACAAAGGTATAGAGAAGTAATTATAGCCTCAAGGGTTTGTGATCAGGATATATGGAACTGAGAAATTGTTCTATAGATGTCACGCCTAAATCATATTATTAATTTGGGTGTATTCTGGGGGTATCTGCAAATACAGCTCTGAGAATTTTTCTTTAGTTAGGATCATTTAAAACTATTCTAGTATAAATCTATATTCCTCTATATCAGTAACTTGGAGTATGTGTTGTAACTACCAGATAAAATATTTGGTTTTAATGTTCAAAATAGGAGAAATAGTAACAGTAATTATAGGAGGAATAATGGATATGAATTTCTTATAATTTAAAAAATGTGTTTTTGATATGCATATTTATGCAAGAATACATTTTTATCTTCTATTCATTACATGCATTACACAAGCCTGCCTATAAATCAGATAGTATTGCTCTACCAGAAACAGGCAGGCTTCATTTTGAAGTATTTCCAGTAATGGACTTGGATTTCAGTTTAAGAGGTGCATGAGATATGGCCTCCCTGGTGGTGAGGCAAAGCACAGCCTCAAGTTGGATCCGGCCAGGGAGCTGACCCACATGGCAAGCAGACCTCTCCCGCCTCCCCAGCTGCTCCCCTCAGCAGTGTACTTCAGTCAATCTGCCTGTTCTGTTCCCCACTCTGTCTCTAGTGGATCCTCTCACTGCCCACACCTCTGGCCTGTACCCCAGAGCTTGTATGCATAAATAAATCTTTAAAAAAAGAAGTGCATAAGATATATTAAGGAAAATATGAGAGGTTTTATGATCATTCTTCATATTTCTTCTCAACGTTTTGGATGCAGAATTATTTACTGGACATGGTATTAAATGACCAAGAGTGATATTATCATCTGAAATAACTTTAAATCCATTAAAATGCTGAAACAGTGTGTAGTTATTAATTTGTTACTATTAGAACAGCAATAATACACACACACTAGAGCTCTGATTTGCAAGTCTTTTATGTTCTTAATTCTTGAAAGAATGAACTTTTAATTTCCTTCTAAACCTTTTTCTGTCTTATTTGACCTCTTTCCTTTTCTCTCTGTTTCTCCCTCCATAGTGCTCACCAAGGAGAAATTGTCAGTATCATAAGGAGGAAATTTTATTCATCTCAATTGTCTCAAAGTTTGATGAGAAGCTTTAATAAACTATGAGACAAGAGTTAAAATTAAGTTGTATGATTATAGCTGATGTCTGTGTGAAGCCTCAGTGGGGTGGTTTCTGCAGAAAGGCTGTGTTTCAGATGAAGTATCATGCAGAATGCGAAGCCAAGAGGATGCCTTTTAGTTTTATGTCAATTAAAATTTCCAGGTAATTTTGCTTTTAACAAAATAAATCTTTTTAATTATTATATTTAATCGGAAGTGACATATCTTAAAAAAATTCCAACTTGATTGCTTCTTAAAAGAATTTCCAACTTGATTACTCAGCTTCCAAGTTTAGAAGTAAAAAATTGCTAGGCGATGATGAAGTCAGTAATTGCTAGCATTGTTGGACTGTCCTTTGCTCCTTGATCTCCTTCATTATCTGATGACTTTGCTCTTCACGTCTGTTATCCCTTGTAATACTATATTTGTATTATTACAGTAAAAAATGCTTGTGTATGAACTCTATGAAAAAGATACTTGTTGAGAGTACTCGGTATATTTAGTGACTGATGGAGTCCATTACCTTTTCAATATAGCATTCCCTGCTGTATGGGGCAGTTTGTAATTTCAAGATACGGGTTTAGATTGTTAATAAAATCAAGGCCTTAGCCAACATTACTCATAATTACGTTGTATCAGTTTCAGTGGAACTGTCCATATTTATTGCTCATACAATCTCTGTGTGTTTAGGCCAAGAGTATATAACATTATGTTTCTTGGGATTCATAGAAATTTCTAAACTATCTACTCTAAGCAGGATTTCCCTTATGTTTCCTCCTTTGAATGCTGAATTTTTAGTCAGATAATGATTATTGGAAAAATACACCATTGTAATAGTAACTAATACAAACTGAACAAATTCCATATGTAGATGTTGAATTTACCTCCTGAAGAAATACAGAAATAGGCCTCCTTATTTATGATAACCATATAAATATTTGAAGACATTTATGATGTCAGTGTTTCAGGCCAAATATGACTATTAACCATATATTTTGTATAGATTATTTACTATATATGAATGTTTTTGCATTTTTAGTACTCATACAATTAGTTCCTTTTATTTGTAAGATTTTTTTAAAAAGAAATAATTTCTCTTCGAAGTAAATTTATAAATGTATTAAGGGTTTAGGAAAAATATTCTAAGGCTAGAGAGCAAGGTCACACAAGCGCAAAGAAACATTTCCTATGATTTCATCACCCTATAGTATATATATTTATTTGAAGTTATTACTATTTAAAATTTTTATATTTACTATTAGAGATATACTCTGCAGTATGAATGTAGGGAGTTTGTTGATGCATGTTTTTATTAATAACATCTGTCAGTCGTGAGGAAGCGAGAGTAAGGGAGAAGTTGGAATAAACGTGGACCAGAATCCAGGCCACTCATTCCGGAAAGTGTGGAACTAAAATGGCCCCTCAGAACTGACCCGCTGCGGCAAGGGGCATGCCTTTGTTCTGCACAATGACCAGTCTTTGGATACAGGCTGGACCAGGGCGCTGGGTGTAACCAGGGACTAGACAGGATGTGGGTGGAAGGCGGAGTCTACAGAAGGACTTACCTGTGCCCACAGCCTCAGGGTGGGGGTCAGCGCCCACGGGGGCAAGAGGTCGCGACACACCCGACTATATATGTGTACAAATATACCTAGACCTTTGGAGGCAGTCACTCCTCTTCCTTTTTTGAAAAAATTTTGTAGTTAACAGTGACTTATGTGACTTCCGTATTGAAATATCAGGCAATAGTCTGTTCTCTGCCGCTCTCGTGTAACTTGAATGCAGCTATAGTTTTTCTAATTGGTTTTTCTGAGGAATCTCCTGTGAACAGCACTGTGAGTTCTGAGAGTTTTTTCTATAAAAATGTTGAAAGTTTCTATAGAGGGGGCCTCCCTGGTGGTACAGGGGTTAAAGTCTCAGCGCTATCCAGCAATTGTCAGCCCTGTGGCATGAGTTCGATCCCTGGCCAGGGAGGCGACACATGGCGCAGCAGACCTCTCCTGTTTCAGCCGTGGCTCCCCTCAGCAGCGTAGCTCAGTGGATCCACCTTTTTTGCTCCCCACTCCTCTCTGGTGAATCCTCTCACCCTCCCAGACTTCTGGCCTGTGTCCCAGTTCTTATACGAATAAATAAATATTTTTTTTTTTAAAGTTTCTATAGAAAGTTACTACTTAATGTGTTTTAGGCCTGTTTAAACTAAGGGCAAGTTTTAGAGTTATATTCTACAGGACTGATTAAATAGGATCGAAGGATGTTAATTTTACTTCAGTTTATTTTATTAGTATCACTAGTTAATTGAGCTTAACTTTGTAACTTCGGTTTTTTGACTGCACAAAGTCTGCATAGAATGGGCTGAAGTCTCGGGGGTCAGATTTAAACTATGCTTTTGGAGACTGAGTGGAATTAGTGTCTGAGATTCAGAACATGGATCCATAAGACAACTAATTGGTTAAAAATAAAAGGAAAACAGAGAAAAAATAAACACCCAAACCCACCATCTTAATTGACTTTAATTGGTAAATATTTTATCCAAGATACTAATAATGGATTACATATGCTGCCTTTGCATCATCTAAATGTAATTTTTAGTATTTCTGCATAATTTGGAGTTTTGGTCATTTTAGTGATGGGTGTGGCCTGATTTACTTAGGCACAACAGTGAATCTTCAATTTTTTGTAATGTTCTATCTTTTAATTTTTTTAATTGAAGTAACATTTCAATTGAAATTGAAAATTTATTGAAAAAACAATAAACCAATACAATAAACTTGGTTTCAGGTGTATAACATTACAATTTTATATAGCTACATTTTGATTGCCACAGAAAGTCTAGTTTCAATCTTTACCACCATTAAGCCTTTTTATCCAATTTACTCACACCCTTTGCCCTGCCCTTTGGTAATTGTTATTTTATTTTTGTAATCTAAGAGTTTGCTTTTGCTTTGCTTTGTTCATTCATTTATCACTAAACAATGACTCATGAATGAAGTAATATTTGTCTGTCTTTCTCCATCTGACTTACTTCACTAAGCATAATACCCTCTCGCCCACCCTGTGTTGTTGCAGGAGCTCATCTTTTTTGATTGCTGAGTGGTATTCTTTTGTATTATATGGGGTTGTCGGAAAAATCATGATGCACTTTTCCTTTGAAAAACACAGGAAAAATGAGTCATGACTTCCCGACAACCCCATATATCCCAATCCTCTTTTTCCAGTAATCTGTTGAAGGGCACTTTGCAACTTGTGGTTCTTTTAAATAATGCCTTGATGATGTGAGGGTACAGATATCTCTTTGAATTTGATTTTCTGTTGTTGATTCTTTATTTTTAAAAGAAGCTATACATTCAATGACAAGTTAATTCATATTTTTTCCTCTAGAAACTTCTGAGTCATCTTCTATAACCAAATTATTAGCAAGGGTTCTTACTTGGGAAAGACAAAAGCTACTTTAGACACTGTTTTGACTTTGGGAATTGTAAAAGGGAACTCCACTAACACATATTTTTTGTTTTTGTTCTCAGTGCTCAGTAAGTAGAAGGGATTCGTGGTGGCATTACTAAGACAGTCTGGATCTCATCATAGCATAAACCTGATCAAATGGGAGGTGTAGAGGTGTGTGGTGCTTTTGTTAATGTATATGTATAATTTGAAAAAGTAAAAAAGTATTTAACTGTCCTCTTACCTTAACTAATGTGATCTTGTGTGTCAAAGTGTCAATGTATCAGAATTAGAGAAAAGTGAATGAAAGAAAAGCTGAAACATTTTTTTATTAAAAATACATTTTTGAATGTTAAATACTTAAGATCCCCACCCCCCAACTCAATGGTAGTTAAATGCATTGAGATTTATCTTCAGTCAACACAATTTTTTCCTACAATTGTGTGGGAATTTTTTTACCCCTACGATTTGAATTTATGTGAAGGGGCAGCTGTTACTAAGGAGGAATGTCCCTCCTACACTATTGGCTTAAGCTGAAATGTGGAGAGCTTCAAGCTGTCCTGCTTTTTTCCTGTTTCTTGTCATAGCTGTGACTTCACTGAATACTGTATATTCCTAATCAACTCAATTATTTGTGGGAGCAGAACCCACACAACAGATGTCATTTGCATAGGGAACCTGAGTCAGGGCTGTGGAAGAGTTGTGAATAATTTAGAGTTGGTTCCATGCTGGAGAAAGAGAGGAGAAAGGTAGATTCAGGGACAGTGAATTAAGGGAGGGGACTAGAGAGAAACCACCTTTTGCAAGTATGTGGGTATAAAGTGAGACTTATTGAGGGGGTGGGAGTGTTCCTGGAGATTTACTTGCGAAGTCCGATAGATTTATAAAAAGGTAAAATATTACAGTGAAAATAAGTACATCACATGCTTGTCAACTGAGTTTAGCCACTCTTAATATTTAATTAAAGCATTTTTCACTCCTCTCATATTTCATGTCCTAAGGAAAACTCCACTGCCTTAGGAAAGGTCTTAATGTTGCTGTGGTTTTTCAAGAATCTTTCATTGCATGGTCAATGAAACATTTTGGTTTACTTTCCTTGTATTCATTAATATATATAGAACAAGAGATAGAAACTTGATCCTTTTGATTGCTGACTCTACAACACATAAAGGCTACGGAATACCACTCATAAAAGGCTGGAGAATGGAAATAACTTGTTGAAAATATGGAGGTGCAGAGAGTTCTATAATATGAAAGATCAAACAGCTGAATGTCGAATTTCTGACATCTCTTTTTAAAAATAATTTCTACTTTCTTACTGAATGTGACCATACTCACTTTGACCATTATTCAACACTATATATTCCATATTTAATGGAATTTAATGATTTATTTTCTTCCCTTTGGGGGGAAAAAAACCCACAAAACGTAGAGATAATGCATTCTGTCAACTTTAAAATGAAGATATTTGCCAAGGTGTTTTTCAAATCAGACTGTTCTAAGATTAAATGTGGTGACAACTGTTTTACTTTCCAGTGTTTTAGATTTCTGATATAATGACTAAAATAGTCAGCCTGTTATATTGACCTCATTCTATCTTTTTAGCAAAGTGAAACCTCACTTTCTCAATTGTAAAATGATGACAATAGAATCTATCTTATAAAACTTACAGGAGTTAATTCTGGTGAAGTGCCTCTGGAGGTACCTGGTTAAAGTGAATGCTTAGTAAAAGCTATCTTACTAAATCCTCATGAATGTAATTTTTGTTGGAAACTAAGGATGCCAGTTAAAATAGGACAGCATACTACCAAGTGAATTAGGAATATTTAAGACATAGATAACCAGTGTTCATGCTATTGGCCTTTTGAATTCCTAAGAGCTGAAATATGCCACTTAAAGCTGAATTGGCTAACTGTAGAGATTCATCCTCTTGTCAGACCAAAGGGATTGCTGATGTCCAGATATATGTATGATGATACTTTTGGGAAAATAGGCTTAGGAGTAAAAGGGATTTATTTCCAAGTCCCTCCAAATTGAAATTCCCCTTTAAGAAATATTCAATGTGCACATAAAAAAGGCTAATTTCTCTCAGTGTGTATATATTTAACAAGAACAAATGGGAATTTAAGCAAATTACTTTCACAACCCTTTTGATTTATTAGCATCTTGGTGACTCATGAACCATTTGGGCTTCAAATAAATGATCCTGGCATGATATTCAAGGTTTTTCAATCAATGTTTTATGATGAACTCTAATAAAAGTTTCAACGTCTAGATTTTTCTTCTGTATTTTCTTTCAATGGACCCTGAGGGTAATGTTAGGTTGATTCCCCAGCAGCTCCCATGGCTGAAGGCTGTTTGTTGGCATTGTACTCCTAAGCTTTTAGACCCTCTCTTATTTACAGTCTGATAAATTGTATGCTTCTCTTTACTCTGTTTTAAAGTTATGTTATTATTCTGGGAATTCATTTCTTTTAGGCAAACTACAGTTTTGCATGTCTATTGTATGCTAAAATTCTTTGTAGAATAATAAAATGCTAACATCAATGACTATCACAAGGTTTTTTTATTCCCTTTATTCCTATTGTGTTTTGTTCAGAATCCTTTATCATGAAAGCACTTCAGTTCCACATTTTATTCATAGTTTCATAAGAAAATAATTCATTAGTAATTCTTTCTGTTCATTTTTTTAAAGTATCATTTTTCATGCTTCATGTTTTGACCTAAATTCTGGTTGGAAGCCATTTTATATTTTTGTACATGGTTGAACTTTTCCTGACTTACAGAGAAATAATGTTTTTAAGGACGTTTAAGGGACAGTTTGGAAAGAAGATTTTATTGGCTTGTTATCAATGTATAACAGGGTACCTCAAAACTCAACTCTTAGGACAGTGATCTTTAGTATTCTTCCACCGTCTGTGGCTTGGCTTGGCTTGGTTGAACTCACCTGGGCTGAGTACCTTCTTCAGGCTGTTGTGAGTGGGGGGCTCTTCATGACTGTTCTTCTGTGGGTTGGTTGGATTATATGCCTGTCTCTGTTGTTTAATACTCAGGGATCCAGGTTCTGCCCTTTTCACTGGAATGTCCAGGGGACAAAAGTGCAATCAGAAATCTACAAACCTCTTTAATTCTTTCCAACCTGGCAGATTTTTCACTCTGCCTTCATGCTATTGGCCAAAGCAAATTACCCAGCAGAGCCTACAGTTAAAAAATGGGCACCTTGGGCCCCCATGGTGGTGCAGCGGGTTAAGCACCACACTATGAAGCATCCACAGACACTGTAGCATGAGTTTGATCCCTGCTGCCGGCCACGAAGGGGACCCACATGGCGCAGCAGACCTCTCCTGCCTCGCCCGCTGCTCCCCTCACCAGTGTATTTCAGTCAGTCTGCCTGTTCTGCCCCGACTCTGTCTCTGGTGAATCCTCTCACCCCTCCACACCTCTGGCCTGTACCCCAGTTCTTGTATGCCTAAATAAATAAATCTTTAAAAGAAAAAGAAGTGGGCACCTACCTACTTTTTAGCAAAAATGAATTAATGCAAAGAATGTGGCTATAAGGACATAGAAAGAATTGAAGTTACTGATATAATCTACCAAAGAAAAACATGAGAAATTTGTATTATAAATATGGTTAGATTTAATTTTTAGAATTGCTAATTTTACATTCACTTACAGCTTTTTCACATATACTCAAACATGCATATTGGTAATAAATCTTTTGCTTTTGCCCTTTCTTTTGATTTTAGAGAATTCTTCCTAGTGTTTTTTTGTTTTCTTTTTTCTCATATATAAACACAGGAGGTTTGGGTGGGGGTAATTTTCATTCTGAATCACATCACTATACTAAATATTCATAGACCTGTTCCAATTTGCTTTGAAAAATGGCAGATAGTATAGTCTGTGATTGTATTTTGAAGGTTAGAAAACTAAGCATGATTCAAAACTGACAACCATGGGAGGACATCAAAGAAGCCAAACTATGTACGTTGTGTTTTCTAATAACTTGTTAAAAGCATAGAAGTTGCAAGGCTTTTATGAATCATATCTTTACCACAAATGTGAGACACTTAAAAAGTCATGGATGACTAGATTTAAAATATTTGAAGTTCTAGTTTTTTACTTTTATTGAGCAACAGATCTTTATTGAACATCCTGATGCACATGTATTGGGGGCAGTATAGCGAGTGCTGTAGACAGTAACGCATCTTCTCTAGAGGATGTTAACAGCTCTCTTCTGAGCGCCATGCCAATCCTAGTCTGCCTGTTCTTTTTGTGAGTTATTTAATTCTCACCATGATACCTTGAGTATTTTTCCAGAAACCTCACCAAATGGATGCAAATCAGTAGTAGATGCAAATACATTTTAAATGGAGATGAACTACGTCTTTTTTAAAAAATTGTAAATCTAGGGCCTCCCTGGTGCCACAAAAGGTTAAGTCTCAGGACTATGGTGCTATCAGCAGCCACTGCAGTGGTGCCCCCTCCACCCCACACCCCTCTGACCTATATCCCAGCTCATGTATGCATAAATAAAACAAATCTTTTTTTAAAATACTAAATCTAAATTTAATACCGAAAATTCAATTCTGGCATAGTGAGGAATCCAGTTTCTTATATTTTGTAAATGGAAAGACCTCGATTTCTCTGGTGCCTTACCATTCTTATCTACATATAACAGTGTATGAAATGTTCACTTCTTTAGAAGATGAAAAGTACTTTAAGATCAATATCGATTCTCATGTTGTACATTACATTTTTATTTGAAGATTATAATAGTCCATTCTAATAAATTAGGTAAAGAAAACAGCACACCCATCAGTGGGGTATAATTTTAGTAATTTCAAGGGGTATCTGGGAGCAAATCTGACCTGGGAGAGAATGGAATTAGACTTATACTTACGTGCCTTGCCTGAGAACATTTCAGAGCGCCCTCTGGCTTTGGGGCTTGTGCCCTAGGTGCAGGCTCTGCAGCAGTCACCCCTTACTGACTGACTGGCTATCCCCAGCAGTAGAATGGAAGCTCCATCTGTGCATTTTATACCTGCAATTCAGTAGCCATAAATGGAATGGTGACATCTCGTTGAAGACATCCTTGGAAGTATTGGGTTCATAGAGTGGGGTCCTTGGGTTCACTCTGGGAAGTTTCACAAGAGCTCTCCTTTCAGTGGTACACGGAGAGTTTCCCAGGTGAGTTTCTCCACGAGACAGAAAAGTTACTTATCCAAAAGAGCAGGTTTATTATAAAAGAGGGAGAAGAATCAAGGACAATTGCATAGGTACAAGTGAGCGGAAAGAGCTGCCTGGAAAAGTTTGCTAAGGGACAGGCCTGCATAGTGGCAGGAGGGCGGCGTTGAGGAGACCTGCCTCTGCCGAGGGAGGGGTCTGTGAAGAGAAGCCCTGGTTTGGTACAGGTCAAGGGCAGGCGCGAAGACTGCAGCCCAGTGAAGGGAGTGAACTGGCAAAAAGAAATACTTGCATAGTAGCTGGCTGGGGTGGTGGGGGGTGGGCAGAGGACTGGTGTCCCCTGTCACTGCAGAGACTGCACTGATGGAGTCTTGTCTCTGGGAGGGGCTCATTCCTTTGTGCAGTGGTTTGCCTGCAGTTGATTTTGGATTAGTTTGTAGAATTTGAAAGGGACCGGAGAGTCTACAGTGGCCCTCAACCTCCGTATCTTTACCTCTGGCCTACAACCTACAACATGAACAGCATCTGACCCTTAGCTTGGATCTGTGCCTTGGCACCTAAGGCTTTTTAGTTCCTCTCGCTGCTTTAATGACTATGTTAATCACTTCAACCCCCACCTCCAGCTTCTGGCATTGTGTGAGCCAGGTTTCTGGGCTTAGGGTGTCTCCTCTCCAACTTTTCTATTCTTATCCTCCATCCTAAGTATCGAAGAAGATAAACTATGGATTCGGAATATCCCACCTTTTCTTTTAAGCATACATATTTATATACATATATTCATGTAAATATTTTGTTTATATAGTTCTTTTTAATAGCTAGATGCTTTATATCATTATTTCTTTGAAGTCCTGATTGTACTCCACTTTCCTATATTGTATTAATTTCATAAATTATGTGTTAAAATTTTTTCTTCATTATCATACTTTTTGCCTAAAATATAAATCAAAACTCATTTAACTGTTTCTGATACCCTTGAGAAGAACTGAGACCAGGAGAACTTAGGGAAGGGGAAAGGCTGAGACACGGGACAGTGATTTAAAGAATATAGGAACAGAAAGAACAAACAGCTCCTAGAAAACAGAAGAGTTTTACTGAAGTATTGCCGAGCTGCACACACCTAGAGTAAGATCCAGCTACAGGATAATTAGGGAACAGAAAAACAACCACCAGGGAACTTCCTGACGGCCTAGTACCGCTGGACTGCAGGAGTCATGGACAGGGTTGGCGCAAACGGGCATCCTCCTTAAACCCTCTCCTGCGGTCAGGAAATCTTCCCTCTTGCTTCAGTAAATCCACACTTCTTACTTTCACTTTTAGTGTGGCAGCTGTTATTATCTTTATGTATGTATGTATTTATTTATTTTAAAGATTTATTTGTTTATGCATACAAGCCCTGGGGTACAGGCCAGAGACGTGGGGGGTGAGAGGATTCACCAGAGACAGAGTGGGGAGCAGAACAGGCAGATGGTCTGAAATTCACTGCTGAGGGGAGCAGCGGGCGAGGCAGGAGAGGTCTGCTGCGCCATGTGGGTCAGCTCCCTGGCTGGGGATCAAACTCAGGCTGAGGATAGTTTGATAGCACTGCACCACCAGGCAGTACTGGCTGCTATTATTCTTCAACCAGAGTACATACTGGGACCCACGAGCATCCACTCCCCTATCACCATGAGATCATAAATGTTAAAGTCTTTTGTTGGGTTGAGTTATGTATCAATGAGCATTAACATGTTTATTCAAATGGGATATATATGAGTACCTTATTCCAGTAGTTTTTAACATCAAACATGGGGTATGTTTTGGAACTGGGGCTGTCAATGAGATGAATGGCAATGTTTATTGACTTGATTAAAAGTAACTTCATTGACAATACTTTACATTGCCCTTTTGATTTAGGCAGCATTTTCATGTTTTTTTTTTTTTTTTTTTAAAGATTTATTTATTTATGCATACAAGCACTGGGCTACAGGCCAGAGGTGTGGGAGGTGAGAGGATTCACCACAGAGAGCGGGGAGCAGAACAGGCAGATCAACCGAAGTACACTGCTGAGGGCAGCAACGGGCACAGCAGGAGCGGTCCGCTGCGCCATGTGGGTCCCCTCCCTGGCCGGTGGCAGGGATCGAACTCGTGCTGCAGGGGCTGCTATTTGCTTCATAGTGCGTTGCTTAACCCACTGCGCCACCAGGGAGGCCCCAGCATTTTCATGTTAAGGCAACACTCACACCAAAGTAAGGCTCTAGACAAGTGAAAAATACTTCTAGATAAGTGAAGTTGAATGATATCAAATGTTATTTAAATTTGGAGAGTAGTGGATGAAATGTTGTGTGATGCGAAATGCTCACCATGATGGTACCCGGGTGGAAACTCCCTGGGGAATACAAAAGATGTCGAATATAAATAAATAAATCTAATAAAAAAAAAGAAAAAGAAATGCTCATCACAGGTATAAGGTCAGGGAGATGTTATGAAGAAGTTTAAAGATACTGAAGTTGAGTCCTGTAGAAGCAGCCAGGGCGTCATACATGATGGGGCATCATTGTGGTTGAGATCCAACCTGGGGCAAGCATGACAGTTGTCACCCAGCCACTGGTGGCCCTTGAAGGTAGCACAGTAACTAAGGCCTTGGGGTCTGGAATTAAGTCATGTGGGTTCAAGTCCATGCTTTGCACTTACCAGCTGTATGACCTTCTTAATGAGATAGCTGGACATATCCTGAAAGATAGGGTCTTCCATTTCCCTTGCAGACTCACACAGCTAGAAGCAGGGCCGGGAACTTGGCAGTGAGCAGAGAGCCCTCCACCCAGTGCTGCTGAAGTCCAGGTTCCTCTGACCTGAACAGGGTGGTGGCTGCCCGGCTTGCCAGGGCTCCCTCGCTGTGCACCCCATGGCCAGACATGGCAGCCTACCCACCCTGCCACCCTTTTGTAGATGTCAGCATTTCCATGCCTGGTTATGGATAGTTTTGTTTCTATTTTATCTAGGGTTTTTTTTTTTTTTTTTAATTGCTAGTCTTCTCTCACATCCTTAGAGGGAGACCTAGTCCAGTGCATTGTTTCTGATATTTTTTTACGTTTTTATTTATGTGTACAAGAGCTGGGGTACAGGCCAGAGGTGCGGGGGGTAGAGGATTCACCAGTGACAGAGTGAGGAGCAGAACAGGCAGATCAACCAAAATACACTGCTGAGGGGAGCAGCAGGTGAGGCAGGAGAGATCTGCTGTGCCATGTGGGTCCCCTCCCTGGCCGGGGATGGAACTCACACTGCAGTGGCCAAGGAAACGTCACAGTATGGTGCTCAACCTGTTGAGCCGCTAAGGAGGCCCCTCTATTTTATCCAGTTTTACTCCAATTCTATGTCAAACTTACTGCCCAGGTTCCACTGCTCCATCCTTAAGAGACTTGACAGCATAGGAGCAAACAAATTGATATCCAGGAACGAAAAGACAGGCACTCTCTCTGTGTAAAACACGTGTATATGTGACCAATAGACAATGGACAATCAAAAATGCCAGTGGCATCACTTAGGAAGAACCCTAACTGGTAACAAGTAATTTGTGAAAATAATATGAAATCCTAAAATGGGAAAGCTATGACTGTACTCTCCGAGGTGAGCAGTAAGAATTATTTTGACCAAAACTTTCATTTTGACTAAGGTAGTTCTTTTAAAGGGCAGCATGATTGGGAATTCGCCATGTTGTAGAAGTACCTTGACTTACTGGTTTAATAAGAAGTGATAGCACTGATACTACCGCTGGGATACAATTTCAATTAAGGGAAATGACAATTTAATAGTCCTAAAAACAACTCCCTTTTCATAATTATAGACGATTTCCTTTGTGGCATTAGAAGTTCCTTAAGTCGTGCATGCTTCCTCCTGAGGTCTGCTTAAGCATGTAGTTACTATCTCATTTTGAGCATCCCCCCAAAGTCTGTAGGTAGTAGACAAAAAGCATGTCTATTATAGGAAGTGGCAGCTGCATTTCACTACAGGGGAAGCAAACCAAATCATATTCACCGCTGAACTCTGACGTTCATTAGATTTGTCCTTAGTCAGTCAGGTTTAAAACTTCAAGGACTCCTTTGACAATATATATTACAAAGAAAAGATTCCTTTTTCACCAGAAAAGTGCCATTGTGTATGTCTTTCTGTGTGTAAACCCAAAGTTTGCATAAATTCTAAACTCTATGAAGGCACTTTAAAGTTTATTTATGAGCCCCCCCCTCCCCAGGACCCTACTCTATAACCTTTTTCTGAGGCAGTTTCTCCTGAACGTCTTGTTTGCTTTAGCCTCATCTCCAAATCTGGCATCTTTATAGGCTTCTAGAGCCTTCGTTCCCATTCCACAGGCTCTAGGTTCATGTCCTTCCCCTGGTTCTTTGTCAGCACTCACAACCTTGTATATGACCTTACTGATCCTTGCAAAGTCTCTGAATGCCACACTTCATAAGCTGCCCTCTGCCTCCTTTCACTGTGGAATGTGAGAAATCAATAGTTGTAAATTCCTCTACAATTTTGGCCAGCTATTATCTAAGTTAGCACCTTGTTTTAGGGAAAGACTTTTTTTTTTTGAGTTTAAAGTACAGTTTGTAGTGCATTTATAATGAATTGTTTTGCTCCTATGTTTGTTCCCTAAAACATAAAAAGCATCCTTAAAATGTTTTTCCCACATATGCCATATGTACCACTATTTTAAGTCCTACATTATTATTTACCTTTAAAACACATATTATGCTTTTAAAGGAAAATTTGCAATACAACATTACTGTTTGCTATGTTAGTAAAACAATTCTTAAACTATAGTGTCATACTACATACAAGTACATACAAAGTTGTACATGCTACATACAGCTAGTAGTAATGTATCATCTATATACAACTACATACAAAGTTGTAGTATGTTATACACAACTGTAGCACCACAATCAACGGAGCAGCTTATGATGGATTTTAAAATCAGTATCACATAATTGTATAGTTCCTATGGATTGGCTTTTCCATTGTGTTTTCCCACAAAAAGTCACAACTAAAAGTCAGCTTTCTTTTTGCAGCTATTAGCAACATTAACAAAATGTTTTCATTAACAAAAAATAACTTGCTATGATTCCTATTGCTCTAACCCTTCTGCTTGGAATCATCTTTTTTTTTTTTTAAGGTGCAATTTCACCCATGAAGTAATTCCTGAACACCTCTTGTCTGTGTCGTTTCTGAATCTCCAAATCTAGGATAACTTCCCTATTAGCAATTATCACTTTAGCTTATAATCATCCCTCCCTCCCTCCCTGCCTGCCTCCCTCCCTCCCCCATCCCTCCCTCCCTCCCTC
>JAGFMF010011580.1:482782-551386 GCA_019455555.1 Galemys pyrenaicus | reverse complement strand
CCTCCCTCCCTCCCTCCCTTCCTCCCTCCTTCCTTCCTTCCCTTCCTCCCTTTTATATCAGCCTCTCTCATTGCACTCAGATTCTTAAAGTTACTGTTTGTAACCCCAGCACCTACCTTAGTTCACTTCAGTTAAGAGGCACCTAATAAATACCTGTTGAGTTAACAAAAGGAAGATTAAACCTGTAGCAAAAAATAATTGGAGGCAAGAGTTGACATGCTCTTCATATAAAACATATTTCCTTTTTGTCGTCACCACCAAATAATTTAGGTGAAGAATTTCATATGAAGATACTCAGTAAGAGTATCTAATCTTTTAGATTCAGAGCACTGCCTAGACATAGGTGAAAAAGAAAGTCACTGCTTTTAGGAAATTTACAAAGCAGCTGGAAATATAAGCTTAAAGTACCAGAAAATACTTTACATTTACAAAATGCAAAGGAACTTAAAAATATGAAAGGCAATATTGTGAAAGCTATTTACATATATATTGAGAAGCTGTAATAACAGTGATTGGTCCTACTCTAATAGAAAGAGCAAAATATAATGAAAAGTAAAAATATAGAGATATTTCAGCTTTTGTAGCAACATCAAATGGAGTGCCACTTCTGCATAGATAAACAAAGTGCTTATGGGCATCCATTCCTTTTTCTTTCATCCTGGTGAGTGAAAGTAGTCACACAAATATAACTCAAGGCAAGTGGAACATGAACTTGGAATACGCCCTGGGCTGCAAGCACATGATGCTAATGAATGATAGACATGAAAGGGACATGTTTGATTTGCATATGTGTATGCAAATGTCCAATCTAAGTAAAGAATATTAAAAAATTAACAGTGATTCATTCCTATGATGTCATTTGTCACATTAGTACATGAAAAACTGTTTAAAATAACTTACTCTGGAGAAAGTTTTAGCTTCAGAATTATGCCAAATAACCTGAAACCTTTGGGGAAATGTCTACTGTCTACTAGAGATGTTCTTTCAAAGTGAAATGTCTTATTTTTTTTTTAAAGATTTATTTATGTATGCATGCATACAGGAACTCGGATAGAGGCCAGAGGTGTGGGGGGCAGTAAGAGGATTTACAAGAGACAGAGTGGGGAGAAGAACAGATAGACTGACTGAAATACACTGCTGATGGAGGGGTGTTGTGGGAGAGGCAGGAGAGGTCTACTGCGCCATGTGAGTCCCCTCCCTAGCAGGGAATCAAACTCCTGCTGCAGTGGCTTCAGATGCTTCATAGCAAGCACAGTGATTAACCCCTTGCGCCACAAGGGAGGCCCCCAAAGTGAAAAGTCTATGTAGATAAAGCCACACACATACATGAAGAAGTGCACATTGGCTACATACGTATGTGTATGTATGTATAAATGTGGATATAGACATATAAATAATCTGCTATTAAAAACCTCTATTCTTAATTGTAACCAGTTTTTAAAACTGTGTCCTAAGAAATAGCTAATATGTAATATAAATTAACAAATTTCATTGATTGGGACAAATTGGGGCAGAATAACTTGAAATTTTTTGTATGTTTTAGGAAATAAGGTTTCTTTCATATTGTGCATTATAATTTGAAGAAGAAATAATTATTAGGGGGCCTCCCTGGTGGCGCAGTGGGTTAAGCAACGTACTGTGAAACAGATGGCAGCCACTGCAGCACGAGTTCGATCCCTGCTGCCGGCCAGGGAGGGGACCCACATGGCGCAGTAGACCTCTCTTGCTGTGCCCGCTGCTCCCCTCAGCAGTGTACTTCTGTTGATCTGTCTGTTCTGCTCCCCACTCTCTGTGGTGAATCCTCTCACCCCCCCACACCTCTGACCTGTACCCCAGTGCTTGCATGCATAAATAAATAAAATCTTTAAAAAAAAAACCTTTATTATAAAAAAAAGAAATAATTATTAGGAAATTTGTTTCAATAAATATAGATAGGTAGTTGTCCGTTTCTATAAACATCAAATTGAGCAGATTTAGCTTTCTCTGAAGATGCATTTTTTTAAGAAAATGGATGGATTTCTCTTAATTGGGTAAGCATTACCTTGAGAAATGATATTCAATAATTACTTGCAAATTACCACAATAAAATTTAATGTTGTATATATTAGACTAATTCTAGATATAAAATGAATGCAGTTTATAAAACTTGCCTGGTAAAGCAATTCTGATGATAAATTTGATCTGCAGTTGTGAGTCATGAATCCTGGATTTGTAGACATAGCACTGGTACACCTGCTTCCTCCTTTGTTTAGCTGTCACTCTCTCGATGGACCACACTCTTTTAGGGATTCCACTCTGTCCTGAACTCATCTTCACTGCATAAACTCACGCAGCCTGTCGTCTTTTCTATACTTCCACTAGCTCTTCTCTTTTCTCCTAAGTACAGTAAAATCCATGCCATATAAATCCATCTACCCCTGTAGCAGCCTCTGTTCCTCTTTATGCCACTTATGTGTATATCTCCTATTTCTCCTATTGCTTCTTAAGTTAACTGGGGGGGGTATCTCCTTTTTAACTTCTTTTCTTTTTTTTAAGTTTTCTATTTATTTACAAAAAAGAATTGAAATAGATAGTGGGAAGAATACTTCACAAGATATACTTCCACATTAAAGAAAAATAATGCCATGGATTTTAATGTGAAATTAGATACAGCCCCCAAAATATTAGAATCACTGATTTTCAAGACATTTTTCAGTTCTTAGAATTGACTATCTTGGGTCCTCTAAACAAATCTGTGTTATTTTCTCAAGTACTTGTTTGAAAGAAAATATGAATCATGCGGTAATGATCCCATTATAGTATTATTATCTATTTATTATAAATGTTAATATTTAAATTAAAGGCCAGATTAAACCATTGATAACTAATTAAAATAAATGTTTATTAAGTCATTGATAATTAACTTATGGGCCCATTATATATTTTTTACCATTGGAAAATGGACTTTTGCATTCAGATGAGTAATTTTTTTGTTGTTGAAGTGACATTGGTTTATAATATTACATAGGATGGAAAGGTAAAAGATCACACCCTCAGGCGTATTCCACCAGCACATCCACCACTCAGGCACCCATAGTCCTCCACCCCAGGCCACGGTCTGTGCCTCCTCCCCACCTCACTCTTGCCCCCTCCCTCCACCGCAGGTAGCCTCAGTTCTATAGTCAGGTTTCCAAGGTTTGTTACTGTTTTGGTCTTATCTGACCCTTTGTTTTGTTTCTCTATATTCCACATATAAGTGACACCATACAGTACGTTATTTCCTCTTTCTGACATAGTTTGCTTAGCCCAGTGGCCTCCATGCTGTCACAATGGCAAGACTTCATCTTTTTCTACAGCCGAGTGCTATTCCATTGTGTGTACACCACATCTCTCTAAGCCACTCATCTGTCTGTGGGCAGTTGGGCTGTTTCATCGATGGTGCAGTGAACATAGGCCTGTATACATCCCTTCGAACTCGTGTTTTTGCTCTTTCTGGTAGATATCTAAGTGTGAAATTGCTGGATCAATTTTTGTATTGATCCATTTTTAATATTTTGAGAAATCTGCAAAATATTCCCCATAAGGACTAGGCCAGTTCACATTGCCACCAAGAGCCTAAAGATTCCTTTTTCTCCATAGCCTCACCAAAATTTGTTGTTTGCATACTTTTTGTTGTGATCCATTCTCAGTGAGGTGGCATCTTATTATGGTTTCGATTTGCATTTCCTTGATGATAAGTGATATGAGTATGTTTTTCATGTACCGCTTTCTGTCTTCTTAATTTTTTTCATTGTTTTCTTACATCTTTGTTAATCTTGAATAGTGTTTCATTTCTCCCCTCAGGTGTAGTTTTCACGATTTTCCTACCCATATAACACCTGTGACCATCACCACAGTCCCTTGGGCCCTTCCCGCCCCTTATTTTCCCCCTCCCCACCCTCCTGCAGCATGCCTCAGATACGGTCAGCCTGTAAGTTTTGTCTTTTTTCCTGAACCTTTGATTGGGTTCCCTAAATTTCACATATTAGTGAAACCATATGATATTTCCTTTTTACCTTCTGGCTCACTTTGCTTCAAATAATCCTTTCTTTTGAGAAGTGTCTATTTAGCTCTTCTGTCCATAGTTTGATTGGGTTGTTTTCTTTTTATCTTAGTGATAGTTTCTTTTGTTTTTTTACTATGCAGAAGCCTTTCAGTTTGATGTAGTCACAATCAGTTGTATGTAAAAGAAATACAAATTGGAAAAGAAATAAAGTTATCGTTTCTATATAGAACCCATGATAATATACATTACTCTAGCTAGCACTTCCAATACCAGATAGTAATTAATTCCTTTCAAATTCTTGTTGATTTGCCCATTGTTCTACAATAATATAAATTGCAGGAAACATCTTCATTCCACTATATGTACTTATGCACCACTGCAGTCACCACTTAGTTTTACTGGTCATCAAACAATAGAAATGACCTCCACTACCCTTTCTTCCTTCCTAAGCCCTTCACATTTTCCTGGGGTAAACCTCTTATTTTTCAGAGTCTAAGAGGTTTTTTTGTTGTGTTTTGTTAAATTTTCTTTGTTTATATTCCAGACATGAGAGAAACCACTGGTCATTATTTTTTACTTTCCCACTTTTCTCAGCATCATCTCAAAATATACAAATAATTACAAAAGGCAAGACCTTATCTTTTTTAATAGCAGAGTGGTATTCATTATATATTTATACACACATCCACATGTATACACACACACACATATACACATACACCTTTCATAGTTCAAATAAATATTTCAAAAATACATTTAGAAGCCAACCTGCTTTCTCTTTGGAAACTTCTGTATTATTTTGGGCTTTTAATGATGACTAGGGAGGTTCCTGCTGCCTAATGAAAGTAGTCTTACAAAATTGTATAGTTTCAGTTTTTATCAACCTATGCACATTCAACACAACGTATAACTGACGATCTAGAAGAATCAAGGTAAATCATTTGTCAACCAAATGACGTCTCCTTTTCCAATGAACTTTTTTATTAAGTTGGAATTTTATTTATAGAAAAGATATTTTATTTTTTAAAGATTTATTTATGCATACAAGAGCTGGGGTACAGGCCAGAGTCGTAGGAGGTGAGAGGATTCACCAGAGACAGAGTGGGGAGCAGAAAAGTCAAACTGATTGAAACACACTGCTGAGGGGAGCAGCGGGCGAGGCAAGAGGGGTCTGCTGCGCCATGTGGGTCCCCATCCTGGCCATCAGCAGGGATCGAACTTGTGCTGCAGTGGCTGCTGCGGTTTGCTTCATAGTGCGTTGCTTAACCCACTGAGCCACCAGGGAGGCCCTATAGAAAAGATATTTTAATTAAAAAACTTGGGGCATTGGATGACTTGGGGTATCACATCACCTGCTCTTTATAGAGAGAACACTTGGCACCTGCTCTCCTGGTGATAGATTCTGGGCCTTGACCCTTTCACTTACAAGGTTTTCTTTTTTGTCTTCTTCCTCCTACTCTGCTTCCCTACCTTTTGAAATCATAAAACTCAGAGTAGATGATTTTTTTTCAGCTATGAGTCAGGTCCCCCAAACTGTCTTTTGATTTTCTAAACCAGTAAATAGAATCATCCAAAATTTGAACTCTGAAGAGTTTAAATGGTTGACATTTGACTCATCTCTACCTTAGCAGTCTTCTCTACACCACATTAGGAAACAAGACGTTCTTTTCGAGGTATTTTCGGGTTTGGGATGATTGATTATATTCTTATAAAAAGATAGACCTATAAAATAAATAGAAGCCAGCGGTTTAAATTTGGACTTGAAGCTAAATTGCCAGGATTCAAAGATAAACTTGGCTGCTCTCTAGGTGTGTGACTTTAACAAGACCTTACTGGCTGTGTGTGCCCTTGGTCTTTTCATCAGTAAAGCAGGAGTAATTAGAGAACCAGAGTGAGAATTTAATGAGTTAAAAGAAAGTATTTAGATCAGTGCCTTTACATTGAAATTGCTCAGTAAGTGTTAGTTTTCTTTTCTCAACTTGGAAAATGATGTAGCGTATCATAGACATGCAGTAAATACTTGCTGAATGAATGATTTACCATTATACTATTTGATGAACACATTTTGCATTTTTAGAGCCTTTTGCTTTTCATTTATTTAAAGTTAACAATTCTTCAGAAACTCTTTGAGCTTGTAAAATTCATGTTGATTTATTCTGGTGTTTTTATGTGGGCCAAATTAATTGGACAGTACCCATTATTTATGTTAAATACCTGATGAGAGTATCCACATATTAACTCATTTGAAAATAAAAATTAAAAATTAAAATCAAAGAGTGAGTCCACGCTGGACACACTAACAGCTATATTATGAGGTTAAAAAAATAGTAAAACAGTAATTTTCACAAGTGGTGACTTTATATAAATATGAGAAATGACTAGTCTTTTGAACTGAATTTTAGCATTTTTAAAACTGTATTACACTATTGTATACTGATATTTGACTTTGTTTACACATATGTTACAGAGACCAAAAAAGTAATTGCCCTAAATGTTTAGTGCCCTCAATAGTATGTTTATGAATATGTATACAAAACTAAACTATTTATTGACAAGTTACATCTATCATTCTCAACCTCTTGATTTTGGAATAAATGTTCCCTGTCTGTATTGATTCCTTTTAATGAATTATTCAAATGATATCAAATGACTTATGATTATGAATCACATTTAATTTAATCCCATCACACCTTCTATAAAAATGGGGTTTCGTATTTCTTAGTCTGAATCCTTGTACAAAAAGATACTAATTTTTTTCATATACTCCTCCTCATAACAGTGGAAATGCCATACCATGCACATCAATGATTTATTGCGTTTTCCAAAACTATTTTAACAGGCAGAAGATCAAGTTTGACTTCAGATAATTATACTGAATTGGAAGGTACTTGCAGTAAGTCTCTGCTTTCAAACCATATCTATTAATTAGGAATTGACTATGACATTTGGCAAAAGAGGAATATAGTTTAAAAGCCCCACTATTCTCATCACAAAGCTTGATCTGGTCTCAAAATGGCTACAGGACTACTGTTCTAAAACTCCCACCCAGTTCAGAAATGATTAAAAATTAAAGTTTCAATATTATGATTTTTTCGTATACCTATTTCTGGAATTACTGATGATCTCAGATTTCCTTGTAATCTTATTGTGTCAGTCTTACGAAAGATATAGAAAAGATTACTAAATATCAAGGCTAATTTGCAAGGGGCAAAGACAGGAATGGTCTAACAAGAATTAAAAAGAAAGGTGCTTTTGACTTGGGAATGTTCCATAAACTCACGGAAATAAACTGGAATTTTTTCCTTGTTTTTCAAACATATTAGAGTATTAAACTCCTTGATAAAGGTATTTCACTATGAAAAGATTCAATCTGTTTCTTGTGATTGAAATCTTTGGGAAATACTCAGAATAGGTTTGCTTTAGAATTAATTCACTAAGGAGTCATGGCACAAAAAGACTCCTGGGCATTTTAAAATGATTTCCACTTTCAAAAATCCCCTGCATACATTTTTAACAGTTTTCAAAAGAAATATGTAAACTGCTATTCTCCTGCTGAGGAGAGAAATTAATGATTGGTGGGCTGCATTTCAACAGACCATTTACCTTCCATTGTCATAAATATTAGCTATCTGACAGGAGGCTATTAACTAGTCCCCAGGAAACTAATTGCTGAAAAGGCTTACAGGTGCTTTTGTAACAGGAGCCAGAAAAGTGCAGAGAACTCTGGCAGCAAGAGCATGTGGACTCTTGACAGCCTCGTAAGAAATTCAACATTTTTCTGCTCCTGAGAGATGGATTGCAGTCCCAGTGTCACTGACAGATCAGTTTACCTTTTAGTGCAGTACAAAGGGAGAGGGTTGTAGGCTGTCAAACACTTCAGCAAGTAAGAAAAGTGGTATAGCCCTAAGGTACAGTTGAAAAGAATTGCACCTATTGGATTCTGTGGAACACTCAGTTATGTTTTAATTTCTTAGCATTTAGTACGACACACTGACCTCTTGTTCTAAAGGAAGACTTGTCATCAGAAATGTTCTGTTTTTGTGTAGGGAATATGAACATAGTGCACAAACTCCCTAGTTCTCTGCAGGATTGAAGAAAACAGCCATTTTAAATTTGGTACAATATGAGTTTTGTCACAGTGACTTTGCCCCAAAATTTTCTTTCTCCATTGAATCCCATTAAATATGTGTTTTTTGTAGTTGCCTGTCTCAAATAATAATTTGCCTTCTTGCTTAGAGTTCATTGCTTTCTCAGAGGGATGGCATTTAAGTTGTATACATTTTCATAAATCAGTTTCCAGAATTCATCGTTTCTACTCTTTTCACTTTCATCGGTTATGCTAATGATGCCAATCATAGATGGAAATAACAGAAATTTTAGTTCTCGTTGAAATTCATTCAATGAATTTCTATGAATGAAGATTTTCCTGACTCATCACAAAGTATCTTATTCATCTAATCCATGTATGTCCTGTCAGCTTGACATAATCTTTATCCATTTATATCTGTTTAGATTAGATTGTTAGATTTAGTCTTTAATTTATATATCTAATTTATAGGAATTTAATATTGGAATAATTTAGCTTTTACTTTGTATGAATTTGTGTTCCTGCTAAGTCTCATTACATTTTTTAATTTCCATAATTTTATGTTTTTTCAAATGTATATATACAAACTGAAGATAATACTTTAAATGTTAGAACAATATAATTGTGTTACTTATAAAATCCACATGATATTTGTATGCTTGTGACTAAGCTGAAATATTCTATTGGTTAGAATGTTATTTTCTTAATGACTCAAAGTTGGATTGTTTGGTGACAAAATAAGTTCCTTATCATAATGCTTTTCCCATACCCAGCTGGAACACTGGACTGTTCTTGTTTTGACAAGACTGAATATCTTATTAACTCTGGATTTGATAGTATGAAGAAGATGAATCAGGAAACTTTAACCTCAAATCCTGTGATCTTATTTTTAATTTCAAAACCTCAAATAAAATTCTAAGATTTCATCACATGTTTATTTAATAGACTAAGGAAGACTTCTCATAGACTTTGATAAGCTCTAAAACCAGTTAGATCATGTAAAATCATTATTAGCTCTTGTCTAAATAGTTTATCTTCAGATTAATGTTTAGAATCTTTTTTAAATCATACTGACTTGAATTTTATATGCTAGCCAATTGAGTGACTTGCATTTAGTTTGCTGATTTAGACAATCTGCTATAAAAGACATGTGTTAATGTAATGGCATTTTCTCATATGCCACGTAGTGAGGATTGCCTAAACTTAAAATTAGTCCAAAAATTTCTTTCTTTTGGGGCCTCCTTGGTAGTGCAGGGGGTTAAGTTGAAGTCCTGTGAGGCTGTCTGCAACCACTGCAGCATGAGTTGGATCCCTGGCAAGGGAGCTGACCCACATGGCACAGCAGGTCTCTCCTGTCTCTCCTGCTGTTTCTCTGAGCAATGTAGTTCAGTAGATCCACCAGTTCCCCACTCTGTCTCTGATGAATCTTCTCACCCACTGCACCCCTGACGTGTTCCCCAGTTCTTGTATGCATTAAGTAAATAAATATTTAAAAAATATTCTATCAATTTTAGGATTTAACTCAACTTATGCAAACAACTGTGTTTAAATGGAAATATAATAGATTAAACTGTAACTGAACCCCTGCTTTGCCCAAAGGCCACAGAGCAATGAGAATTGTTGGGCCTATGGCCTGCTGGCTTATGCCCACTGCTGCTCCCCCATGCCCAGTCCCAGCAAGGCCTGCCCCAACCTTGGGTCCAGGGAGCTCACAGGCCCACAATCCCGCTCTGACCTGAGTGCAGGCCAGTCTAGGCAGGGGCCGAGACTTTCCCTTTTATCTGGCTCCTGGACACTAAATGCACAACCAGGTTCCAGCTAAATGGAGCAATCAAGTTCCAGCTAAATGCACCAATCAGGTTTGCGCACTTCCATATGTCCTGCTTGTTAAAGAAGCCCTGTTGCTGTTGAACTCTGAGCTTGTTGGTCTTAAAATTGTGCATGTGGGTGAGAACCCACTGAGAGTGACCGACCACCTACCTGGGTGCACTCTGTGCACTTTTTAAATAAGAGAATACTAAATAAATTTTAAATATAATACAATGAAATTGATGTTAACATTTGCTATAAAGCATAAAATATAAAAAAGTATAGATATTTGCCTTTCACTTAATAATCGTAAGTCAAACCCAGGTAACAATAAAAAAAATAAACACAGATTATTATGCAGACTGAACAGACCAAGCACAGATCCTATCCCGCTCTTTAATTTTTCTATTATAATTTTGTTTACTATTATTTTGAGAATTTAATGTAGCTTGGTTATTGTATGAGTATTGTACATCTTCATATTTGATTTTTAAAATTATTCTACTTTTAAAGCTTTATAAAAAATGAGAGCAAATGCAGTCACATTTATTGAATATTTGTCATGAGGTAGGAGGCCAAATTGTGTAATGGAATCAGAATGCCACGATTTCATTTAGTGCCGGCCCTGCCTGGTAGCATGGGGCCTTTGGCAAGTTCCTTCATCTTTCACTAACTCTCTTTCCTTTATTAAATGGAGATATGAAGTAAACACAATTATATACCTTACGGCAGTGCTGTCCAATAGGACTTTCACTGTTGAAGGAGTTGTTCTATATTCTCTGCTGTCCCTGTGGTGCTCTATGATTGCATGTGGATGTAAAATATGACCATTGTGACCAAGAAACTAATTTTTAATTATCATTTTTATTTTTCTAAGTCTAAAGCATTTTATTTTGTCAGATGGATAATTCACTAAACCAAATCCTTTGATACGGTGGACTGATGTTAGTATCTATGGAGTACAATATTTTGTCTGGCATATTGTTTTTTTTTAAAAAAGATTTATTTATTTATGCATACAAGAGCTGGGGTACAGGCCAAAGTAGTGGGAGGTGAGAGGATTCACCAGACAGAGTGGGGAGCAGAACAGGCAGATGGACTGAAATACACTGCTGAGGGGAGCAGTGGGCGAAGCAGGAGAGGTCTGCTGCACCTTGTGGGTCCCCTCCCTGGCCGATGACAGGGATTGAACTCATGTTGCAGTGGCTGGGGTTTGCTTCATAGCGCGTTGCTTAACCCGCTGCGCCACCAGGGAGGCCCCTTGTCTGGCATACTGTAATAAGTACTTACTTTACATGTTGTGGCAGAAACAAAGGGAGCTATTTGACTGTTTTGAAAATGAAACAGATTTTTCAGAAAGATGTCAAAATGTCTTATACTATTTTTAAAAATTTGAGATGTTTACTAGAAAAAGTTTGTATAGACACACTCAGTATTGTTTCCAAGCAAGCTTTCCTGAAACTAAATTTCTTTTTTTTTAAATTGAGGTTACCTTGGTTTAAGAAGTGTGTATGTTTCAGGTGTACAGATTTATACTCTGACATCATCTGTGTTAATTTTAATAATTAAATAGCCCTATGGGGCTAGTGATTTCAGTATTACAAAGCACAGACATCGATGATTGTTGTTTGTGGTTAAAGGAGACAATTCATGACAAATGCTTAAAATAATGCCCAGCATATATAATAATAGTAGTTATCATGGTCCATAAAAGGTCTGTTAAACATGAGTTAGGGCCTCCCTGGTGGCGCAGAAGTTACTTTCAGCACTATCAAGCTATCTCAGCCACTGAGGCATGAGTTTGATCCCCTGCCAGGGAGCTGACTCACATGGTGCAGCAGACCTCTCCTGTCTCACCTGCTGCTCCCCTCAGCAGTATATTTCAGTAGAGCTGCCTGTTCTGTTCCTTTGTCTCTGGTGAATCCTCTCACTTCCCGTACCCCTGGCCTATACCCCAGCTCTTGTATGCATAAATAAATCTTTTTAAAAAATAAACATGAGTTAAATACATGTTCAACAGACATCATTATTTCCTTTTTTTAAATACAGCAATGATGTGAGGAAGCCATTACTTTTCAAATGAACAAACCAAAGTTTCATTGTGTTTCATAACTGACCTCAGATGATAAAGCATATAAGATTCATACCAAAAATTTAAGACTGATGTAATCGCTAGTCCTGCTGACATCCATGTTTTTGCTAACAAATATTATCTGTGTATGTTTAGTGTTCATGCTCTATTAGCATATTTTTTTATTTATTTTTTAAAATTTGTCTTTAAAAATTCACATGAATTTTCTTTTTCTGTTTGAAGTGCTCTTCCTTCCAATATTGCATGAGTGGAAATCTACTGAGTTTCTTGCAGGGAAAAAACAAATAGACAAAAATATTTTGATGCTCTTCTACCTCAATTACATTCTTTAAAAACTTATAGAACATATTTACATTTATTAAAAATTTGGACACTAAATTCATTTGCAAATGATAAGTGGGTATATAATTTTACTAGTCATTTGTGTCTCATACTTTTACAAGGAAGTAGTTTGAGTTGAACTATTTGAAAAGTAGAAAATTCTTAGATTTTTATTAATTCTTAGATTTTTTTTCACACTATGAAAAAAAAATCACCTGAGTTGGTTCACATTTGAGAAACAGTTAAAGGTTATTTGTTCAAGATGATGGCAGTCTGGTAAGGACAGTGGCCCGCTGTGTATAATAACACATCTTGACAATGCAGAGTGAAAAGCAAGATGTGTGATAGATTTCTACTGTATTTCTCACAAATATGTTTAGGCATTCTTATTTTTTTCATCATTTTTGATACTTTGTTTTAACATCTTTTTCAATGATTGGAAAGTATTTTTAATCAACTGTTTAAAAACAACAGAAACTATTCTTGGGGGTGCTGATATGACTAGGACTCTGTACCTGAGTCTCTATCTGTGATTATGGTGTGTTCGCTATTCCTGTATGTTTGCACACATACACACACACATATATTTATTTTGTAGAAGAACTGGGGTGTAGGTCAGAGGTGCAGTGGGGGAAGGGGATTGTGAGAGAGTATTCACCAGAGACAGAGTGGGGAGCAGAATAGGGGGGTTTACTGAAATACACTGTTAAGGGAGCAGTGGGCAAGACCTGAGAGATCTGCTGTGCCATATATGGTTTAGCTCCCTGGCTGCGGATGGAGCTCAGGCTATAGCAGTGATAGCACTGAGATTTAACCCGTAGACCACCAGGGAGGCCCCATTCTGTATTTATAAAAGCAAAAATTCCCACTATGTTTTATGATGGTTAAAAACATAATAATCTACAGGGCCTCCCTGGTGGCGCAGTGGGTTAAGCAATGCACTATGAAGCAAACCGCAGCCACTGCAGCACGAGTTCGATCCCTGCCGCTGGCCAGGGAGGGGACCCACATGGCGTGGCAGACCTCTCCTGCTGTGCCGGCTGCTCCCCTCAGCAGTGGATTTCAATTGATCTGCCTGTTCTGATCCCTACTCAGTCTCTGGTGAATCCTCTCACTTCTGCCGCATCTGGCCTGTACCTTTGTTCTTGTTCACATAAATAAATGAATCTTTAAGAAAGATAAAAAGAATATAGATGTCATAGTTATACGAGGGAAATATTTCTACAATTGTGTTTTTCAGAACTCTAGATCAGTATTCAGAACTAATACCAGTTTACCGATATTGCATACAATATGGTTATAAAAACCTAGTTTAAGTAGCTGTTTTTGAGGAACTTTAAAAAAATCTTCATTATGTGAAAGTGGTTGGCAGATGTTCAGGAAAAAACATCTAATATGTAACATTTTCCAAAAGTTTTTAACACCAGAATTACTGCTGCCCCCATTAGTTTTTAATCTGCTAAGTCTCTGGGATTATTAAAAGTTTAGAATCTTTTTTAGTGCATTGCTGATCAGGGAAATTTCTAAAATATTTTAAATTTTATTTTATTTAAAAAAATCTGAATTGCCCACTTTATGTAATGATTATTCTCAAAGATGTAAGAGCTAGTTACAATTTGTGCTTTTGTGTTTCCCTCTTTCTACCTCTATCACTCTCTAATTCATATTTTATTTCATAAGGTATTAAAACAACTTGGTGCTCAAAACCACAAACAGATTTGAAGGAGTGGTTCTGGAAATTGTTTTCTCTGCCCCACCACTGTCCCTCCCAGAATAGTGCAGTGACAAATCTTTATGAACAATTCTTATTTCTGAGAGCCTGCATTTATGCTCAGCATCTCAGAGAAGGATACAGTGCTATGATGTTTGTTAAAATTTACAGAACATGTTCAGTGAGTGCTTTGAGTAGAAATCCAGTGTTTGGCCAAATTCCAGTTCAAGTAATTATATCCTCTTTCCCTAGATCTTCCCCTGTAATTTTCATTCTTGAATTGGGGAAGAGTCTTAACAGTGATGATCATTTAAGTCTGCTTCGATTTTAAATGCTTTAGATGTTTTGGATGGGAGGCTCTGGGTACTGTAAATGCTTAAAATGATTTTGACTTAGTTGGTTGTGCTTTAGGGCATATTTCTAAGAAGTTCCATTAAATGGAATAGGGAAATTATACAGACATGAGTTAGTTACAGTACCTTATTTTCCAGGTTCTTGGTTTCATTATCATTTTAAGTGTAGCCTATCTTTTACATACTTTATAATTAAAAGAAAATTTCTGGGTCTCATAGGTTTTCTCTATTAAGCTGCTGTTTCTCATTGTGTCTCACGATCTGAACTGCAGAAAGGGGGCACAAGCACAGTATGATTGATGCCATCCATTCTATAAGCATGTGCTTATTATGGTACAGAGGAAATAAAGTTGCACGTGTGTGTATACATAAGTGAAGATATCTCTTAGGTTCGTATAGTATAAATGGGAGATGACTCAGAGAAATGAGTTTGGAATTACTAACTTCATGTATTTTTATGGATTGAATTTGTAAACGGGACAGTCATTATAATTGCACTGTACATATCTCTCCCTCTGCACTATCCAGTATAGTGGTGATTGAGCATTTGAAATCATCTCAAATAAATTGGGATTTGCTGTAAATAAAAAATATATCCTGAACTGTTAAAAATCTAAATTCTTAACTGATCGGATAATTACTATCATCTTTTGGATATACTGGATTAAATAAAATATCTTAAAATTTATTTTAACTTGTTTTGCTTTATATTTGACTACTAGAAAATTTGAAATTGCATATGTGGGTCATGTAGTGTCTATTAGGGGTATTTTGTATGTTTTAAATACTATAGTCAATTGCCTTTTCCCCAACATTTTAATGTTTAGATCTTTCTAAGACTTCTGTATTTTCTTGTTAACGACAATCCTCATTTAATATCTCCTCTTACCAAGTGAATATAAGCATATTCTCTAAGGGTGGGAAATCTCAAGTGTATTTAAAGCCATTTTATTTTTATTTATTTTTAAAGATTTTTTATGCATACAAGCACTGGGGTACAGGCCAGAGGTGTGTGAGAAGATTCACCACAGAGAACGGAGAGCAGAACAGGCAGATCAACAGAAGCACACTGCTGAGGGGAGCAGCGGGCCAGGCAGGAGAGGACTGCCGTACCATGTGGGTCCCCTCCCTGGCAGGTGGCAGGGATCGAACTCGTGCTGCAGTGGCTGCTGTTTGCTTCATAGTGCGTTGCTTAACCCACTGCGCCACCAGAGAGGCCCCTAAAGCCATTTTAGACTATAATGAATTGAAAAGCAAGAGATTTTAAGTTGGTTTACACAGCAATTTTTATCATGGCTCATGTATTTCACATTCTTTCAAGTTTTGGTTATGACTTAAGTTAAAATGCTTGAACCAGGCCTTCCTGTTGGCACAGGGCTTAAAGTCTCAGTGCTATCAAGCTGTGGCCAGCCACTGTGGCATGAATTCGATCCTCCGCCAGAGAGCTGACCACATGGTGCAGCAGACCTCTCCTGTGCTGCCACTTCTCCCCTCAAAAGTGTATTTCAGTAGATCCGCCTAGCCACCTCTCTACTCTGTTTCTGCTGAATCATCTCACCCCCTGCACCTCTGTCCTGCACCCCAGTTCTTATGTACATAAATAAAAAATCTTTAAGATAAGTGCTTGGACATATTGCTTTGTTTCATTTTCTGCATCTTAAAAAAACTAGACACGTGAATAAAATTGTGGAATAAATTGCATAATGTTACCAGATATTGCATATAATTTCCTGTTTTAATGGCTTAGACAGTTATTTCGATGGATGATTTAACACAGGTATTAGATTAAAATAATTTCAAGGGAAAACATTAGGATAATTGAATACTGGTTTCCCTCCCATCATCACAACTACCAAGCAGAAAGAAAGTAGGGAAGATTGGAAAGCACAGCATTATTATTCCTCCTTTGCTAGATGCTAGTTATTTCATGTAAGATTCATGCAATCAGATTTCAGAACTGTTCTGCAGGGCTTATGTTTCTCAATCATTGACGCCAATATATGGTATTCTGTAACATCGGTAGCAGTTTTGATGATGACTTATTGATTTATTGAAGAAATAGAGATGATAGATTTTCTCAATTTTTTTTGAATCCTAGTAATCCTAGAAAAAGGATTTTTGAAGAGGTCACTCATAGTTGGATCATACTAAAGGTGAATGTTGAGCAAACATTTTATTATTCTTTTGCTTAGTTATTTAAAAGTATCTTTGCATAGAAATGGAGGACTCAAATATCTTTTTTTTTAATGTATATATATTTTACATCAATTGTGGTCTCCATGGGTTTCCCACCACCATTTCACCAGTGCACCATCAGCTCAGTCCCTTGTCTCTTTCTGCCCTCATCCCATTCCCTCCTCCCACACACAGTGTTTCTGACTTAGGACTCAAATATCTTTTGACCTGGAATCCACTATTTTTTTTTTCCTCCTAACTCTTTTCTATTGAAACAATAGCCCTATTTCCCTGATGGTTCGGCATAATCATTCCACATACGTGATTTTTGCTGGAGAATGGGTGTGTTCCTAGACATCCGATTCTGATTCTAAAATAGGCACCTGGGGTCTCCCTGGCGGCACAGTGGGTTAAGCAACGCACTACGAAGCAAACAGCAGACACTGTAGCATGAGTTTGATCCCTGCTGCCGGCCAGGGAGGGGACCCACATGGAGTGGCAGACCTCTCCTGCCTGGCCCGCTGCTCCCCTCAGCAGTGTACTTCAGTTGATCTGCCTGTTCTGCTCCCTGCTCTCTGTGGTGAATCCTCTCAAGCCCCCCACACCTCTGGCCTGTACCCCAGCTCTTGTATGCATAAATAAATAAATCTTAAAAAAAAAAAAATAGGCACCTGATCCAACTGGTCCAATTGAGATGCTCAAAACCTTTCCTGGGAATTTGGAGTTGAAGCCGGAGAGCTAAAATTTTACTTTATGTTTCTTTTAAAGATTTATTTGTTTATGCATACAAGAACTGGGGTGCAGGCCTAAGGTGCAGGGGGTGAGAGGATTCACTAGAAATAGTGGGGAGCAGAGCAGGTGGCTAGACTTAAATACACTGCTGAAGGGAGCAATGGGTGAGGCAGGAGAGGTCTGCTGCGCCATGTAGGTCAGCTCCCTGGCCGGGCATTGAGCTTGTGCTGCAGTGGCTGAGGATAGCTTCAAGCTTCATAGTGCTGCAACCAAGAAGGCCCTGGAGACTGTAATTTTAGTTTCTATCTAGATACAGTTGTTTATCAGTGCGTTTTGTGTGGGTTTTTTGTTTTTCTCTCTTTGTCACAAAAATCACTTTGATGAAAGAAATCTGTGGTCTCTGTACTTGGAATGTTTTCAGATGTGCATAATAAAATATGTTGGATTTTAAAGAAAGCGAATTATATTGAAATGGCAGCTATCAAAATGTAAAAGAAAACCCAAAATTTAATATGGAACGACATAGGATTCTTAGCAAAGAAGACAACTGGCCTCAGTGGGGTTGGGACAGATGAGAATGAAACAGGTCTGTAGAATAAGAAGAGATGGAAAATGGAGACAGCGTTTTAGCAGTGATTATGACACTGGTTTTCCTTTTTTCTTTGTAAGTCAGCCCTATTGCTGTCATGTTTTCCCCATTTAAATTGATATGGAATTGCTACTGTCACCTGGAATCAGCATATTGCTAAGTAATATCATTATAATTGTTGGCTGATGACTTTCAAATAAAAAGCTTCTCTGTGTACTGGGATGCTGTCATTTGCCAAGTAATGCTTCTCCATTATATGTTAGACATTAAACAAGTTGGGGGAACACAGCTGCCATTTTAAGTCACAAAGTTAAAGATCATAACATACTTTCTGACGCTAAGGTAATAGCCTATAGTGTTGTCCGGCAGAAATTTCTGTTATGATAAAAATGCTGTACACCTGTACTACCCAGCACAGCAGCTGCTAACAATATTACAAAGGTGACTTGTGTGACTGAGGAGCTGAATTTTAGCGTTTTATTTTAATTAATTTGAACTTGACTTCAAATAGTTACATGTGGGACAGCAAAGGCTATAAAGCAATCCTCTTTTATTTATATAATCTAATGATTTCCTAGGCATAAATGCCTCAGATGGATGCTTAAAGTTGCTCTAGTTACTGTACTATAGACCTTACATTCAGTCCCAATTTTTTCAGTTGGTATTAAGTGCACAGTGGGGAAATAGCCCCAGGAAAAGGACAGACCTTGGGCTTTTAAGTCAGACAAGTGACCTGTGATTGAATCTGTACTGCTCACTTGCCACCTGGGTGGTCTCTGGGATGTTTTCTAATCTCTTTGAACCTCAGTTTCGCCACCTGCAAAATGGGGATTTTCGCAAACCTTTATATGGTACATTATAAAAGTAAAATAAAATATATTTTAAAATATATAATAAAATAATATTAAATAAGTAATATTAATAGGTAAAAGTCTGCTATTGCTGGACTTTTCGTCTACCTTGGGTAATTGTTAAAATAACCAAATAGTTGTGTTTACTTCAGTTGATGCTAGAGAAATAATAAATAATACAACTTAATCAACAGATTTCAGTTTTCTCTCAATATACTTAGAACATATTTTCAAAATCATATTTTGATGTGATAACCTGGTCAATGCATTATACTAGATATGAGAGTTTATTACTAAACTATGTGATGCCTTGTCTAATTGCTATGTTGAAATTTTCCTACATTTTTGAAGGAGTATTGTGTTATAGTAGAAAATTATGCTCTCGGCTATCAACAACTGCTTATAATCTAGGTGGATGTAAGTCATGGTGATTATTAAAGGAATTTGAATTTTGGTGATTATTAAAGGACTTTAAATTTCATCTTTGTTCAAATTTGATGATTTTAAAGTATTCAAGTGATGTTTTTATCACATAGATTTGTCAGATATCTGTTACTGCACTGTCAGGGAAATGAGCCTTTGATGATTCTTGATTATACTCTCTATATTCAATAAATTGAGAAGCTACTCAACGGTTAATTGTTCTTTATGTAAACTATCCAAGCTGGCCATATCCTCCTGTAATGTTACTACCCTTTATCATTTTGGTACTCTCTATTTATGGGCAATCTGACCTACATACACTGAAATTTATATCTAGCTAGCTAGCAACTGTTCCAAAAACACTTTTCTGGAACAATTATATTAACAGTATACTTTAGCTTGATATCTTAAGTTGTGAAATTATTTATGGATGTCCCCATAACTAATGGCTACTTTAGGATATGTGGTGCTATATTACAATGCATATCTTAAAACACCAATTCTCATTTTCTGTGAATTGCATTGCTCCTTTATATTGATTTGTATTTGGGGCATAGTGCATATTAAATTTTGGATTTTAAGTAAAAATTGGAACCAATTATTGCATTTTAATGGAAAAAAAATTAGTAGAGACCCTCTAAAATCAAAGCAGAAAGGCATCTGATAATAATTTTAACTGAAGTCATAAGCTGTGAATGACAGTAATTTGCCCTACACTGAGTGGGAATGGATTGTTGCTGAAAATGATATTTTTGTGGTCAGAGAAAAGATAGATATTTAAGACCCAATTGCACATTCTTTCATTGTTTCCCATATTTTTCTCTATCATCAACACTAAGAAAGTAAAAGTGAGAATGCTCTTTACATAACCAGAAAGTCTAGACAAATGAGGTGAGGTGAGCTCGACTCTCGCTTTCATGTCCTCCCTTTGGCTCTTCCAGGCTCTCTAGGCCTGTCAAGTGAGAAAAACCTAGCATCTTATGTATCAACTTGGAGTAGAGTCTGGTACCTCAGAGATTCGAATTGAACTCACCATGACTGTCTTGGGGGAGGGAGGGCCATGCCCTGTACTTGAACATGATGTTCAGTGCCATTCCAGATGCTGGGCTCCAGTTGCATATCATTATCTTCAGCTGTGTGAGTTGACGAGCTATAAAATGAGGCCATCAATCTAGTCTCTTGGTTATTTTTACTCTTCATCATAATACTCTTAAATACATGACACACTTACGCCTTTAGTAATTTGGACATCTATGTTGGTGACTCTGCATCACTTAAACTTGTCCTTTCTCATTTTTTCTTTATGTGACTCAGTGAATGCACCAACCTTGACCACAGCTACTAACCGTCTGCCATACAGTTAAGGGACTACGGTGATGGCACACGGGTGAATTGGTGATGGGAATTTCACAGAGATGAGAAATACACACTGTAGAAAAATGAAAAATAATATATAAAAAATTTTTTAAAAATTAAAAAAAGCACACTGAGGAAAAGTCACCTCTGGGACACAAGGCCAACATTTCCACACCGATGCAATGAGATGATCTCGACAGTCTCACGCTTTCATTTAATGAATCAAACGTAACATCCTTATGTCTCCAACAACATCTCCCCCGCTCCTGACACACAGAAGCCCAGCCGGTGTGACACTGCCGTAACGTCTGCGCTAGAGTTGTTTCCTACTGTTTGTCTCTGTTTATCTTCAAAATTGTCAGAGTAGGTTTATTCCTCTCAGCGGGGTTAGCCTTTTGGTCTGCGATCCACTCATTTTACCCTTTTCAGGATATCTTTTAAATAAGTTTTATTTTCAGCCTTTTCTCTCTCCATCTCTTCTGGTTATGCATAAAATTTCCTTTGAAAAACAATCCATTCTTGTCACTTAAAAACCATCTATTCTCTCCTTACTGTCTTGCCAAATAATCCTTGAATTGTATTTTAAATTTAATAATAAAATTTGTGTATTTTAAAATTATAATAAGCTCTTTATTGCCAAATTCAAGGATGTGATTTCAGATATCAGTGCTCTAGAAAAATAGAATAAAAGTTTTTATTCCATTCATATATTATTTTTGGCAGTTATAGGCCATCTACTTCGAGATATCTCTGAGAGATGGCACTTTAGTAATTAAGATAATGATAGTAAATAATATTAATTGAGCAGTTCTTGTCTATATGCTTTGCCTCGACCATACCGCTTATTCCTCATGGACTGTTATTTCTTTTTATTTTATTTTATTTTTGTGTAGAAGAACTGCGGTGTAGACTGTGGGTGAGAATGAGAAGATTCCCCAGAGACAAAGTGGGGAGCGAAACAGACGGATTTACTGAAATACACAGCTATGGGGCGCAGGGGGGGTGACAGGAGAGGTCTGCCGGGTCATACGTGGGCTAGCACCCGGGCGGGACCTCTAACTCAGGCTTTAGAATAGCCCTGAGACTCATTTAAATGAAATACCTGAAACAGTGATATTAAGTAACTGACCAAACTTCAATTCAAATTCAGATGTTTCAAACTGTAGAACTCAACTATTTGGCACACAAATAAAATGTTTTCCACAATTCAGTAGCTCATAGTTTAGTGTGAGCATAATAATAACATTAAATATTTGATTATGCTAACCACATATAAGGTTTCCAAATAGGAGAAAGCTATGTGTTGTAAGATGGTATCAGTCTCGCTAATAGGTTAGCATTGATTAACTAGTAAACATTGAGCATTTGATTGGCCTTGAAAATGTTAGTAAATAAATTAACAATTGAAAATTATGTGTTAATGAGCAATGCCAAAGAATAGAAGAATCTGCATTTCTCTTCAAAGCATAATGAAAATGTCAGGACAGGGCAGTTTGTAGTAGCCCATTAACATGCTTCCTGTGACAGATATTCTCCTAAGAAGACTTCACAGACAAATTTAATTGTGTAAATCTTAACCATTTTTAGTCAGGAGCTTGGCTCTCTATAGCAAGTAGGGATTGCTGAGACAAAAACAATAGGGATGAGTAAATATAGGCATGAGACCAAAGGTTACACCTAACTTATTTTATCAGGGCTTAGGAAAACAGTTGATGACAGGATTTGGGAATTATTTGTTGGAAAGAAGAAAGAGTGATGCTCTCACAGTTATGCAGCCTAGAGTTCTTTTTAATTTAATTTTCTATTCACATTTTTAAATGCTTAGTGAATTTAAAGGGCATGTCTCAATATCCTTAGATATTCAAAACAATTATTCAAATCCTCTCTTCAAAGTGAAATAGATGTTTACTTGGGACTGATGTGCCTTGTATTTCAGGTCTTTGGCTGTCCTTTGTCCTTTGTTTCATAGAATGATATTTCAAATGACTGCTTTTTTTTTTTTATTTTCAGAACAAGTTATTCACCTTGTTCACTTTGTCTTCCAAATCACTTTTAATATGTTTGAACAACTTTATGGAATTTATTCACTGAGGATTCAGGGAAGACACTGTATTTAAAGGAACATATACCTTGCTAAATTATTTCAAAATCTTAAATTAAGCAAAATACATATCCCAAGGGTAATTTGTTCATATAAGCACATACATGTGCATACGTGAGACTATTCACTTGTTAAATTTAGGGGGTTTAGGAAACTATCAGTATGAAAGAATTCTGTGCCAAGGAATGCTTTACTTTTATAGAAATGATTTTCTAATCTTTATTCCTAATTTTAATGATGAGAAAACAAACAGCTGTAATAGAGTAATAACTTGATTGGTTAAAGTGAATTAGTAATGTCCTATCATAATGCTTAAATTACTGTACTTTATTTGCAAACTATTCTTTCTCCAAAGGCCCTGATAATTATAGAAAATTCCCTTAGAAAATGGGTTTTCAGGCCTCCTTGGTGGCCTAGCAGGTTGAGCGCCACACTGTGAAGCAGTCACTGCACAGCAGGGCTAGTTCAATCCCTGGCCAGGGAAGGGACCCACATGGCGCAGCAGACCTCTCCTGCCTCCCCGCTGCTCCCCTCAGCAGTGTGTTTCAGTCCATCTGCCTGTTCTGCTCCCCACTCTGTCTTTGGTGGATCCTCTCTTGTCCTGTGACTCTGGCCTGTACCCCAACTCTTGTATGCATAAATAAATCAATCTTTAAAAAAAAAGAATAAAATGGGTTTTCAGTCTGCCATCATTGGCATATTTGGTGCAGTAATTCTTTGCTGTGGAGAACTATCTTGTCCATTTTAGCACGTTTAGCAGCGTCTGTACCCACTAGATGTTAGTAGTGATATCCCTGAGTTATGACAATCGAAAGTGTCTCCAAATGATAGCAACTGAGGGCACAATCATAGCATCATTGTTCTGAGTAGTGAAATAAGAAAGCGAGGCCTTTATTCTAATGTCCCAGTGCAACTGCTATTTTCTAGATCACCAGTGACCTGCAGGATGCAATGGTCGTTTTTCTGGACTTCAGCTTATTGACCCATCTGCATTTATTAGCTGATCTTTCCAACTAAAAATTTCCTTTGCATTTGGCTCCCAGGAACCATATTGAAAGCAGAGTTGAATCCTCACTTGTATTCTGTAGTTACTGTGCTGGAAGAAAGTAAAGTGATTTGGATTCTGAATAAGAATAGAGGCAATATAATTTATTGTTAATTGATGTACAAAGGCAATTATATGCAAAAATAATTTGTACATTGAACATGGTTATTTAAAATTTCTTAATTTTAAATTAGTTTAGTAGAGAAAATTTTTCATTGTACAACCAATAAATAAATGTCAATAGCTCTTTGTCAGTTATCTGTTACAACAGTATATTATTAGGTAAATTGGATATATTTGAATAATAATATTATTTGCTACGGGTTATTTTGTCAGCCAAGCCAGAAGCATTAGAAGATTCACATATAAACTATACTTACTAAGATAAATGTGTATAGCATTTTGTAGTAAAGTTACCTTCCAGAATATTTACACCTGTCACCAACAATATTTTCCAAAGACTCATTGCTTTAGAAAGGTTTGTTGTAGCATATAGACTCATTCAGTGTTGTTCAGAGTCCTTTCTGCTGTAAGTGACTAAAAGCCAAGCAGATTTAAAAGTAAATTAATTCATCATCTCATATGAAGAAATCTAAGGAAAGGTGGTGCCATCTGGCTAGTACAGTTATTAATTATGTAAATGAGCACCCAGATTCTGTTGACCTCCACATTCTGCTAATCTCTCAGTTACTTTGATTGCAAACTTCAGCGCATCATGATTGCAAACTAGTATATGCCCAGCTGTGACAATGCCCAAGAGAGTGAAAGTGGTTATCTGCTTCTTGTGTGTCTTGGTAAGAATGAGAAAACCTGTCCTAGAAAATCCAAAACCATAATTGGGTCACATGGCCTCGACTGCATGATGTGGCCTTTCCTGAAATAAAAATTGGTTAGGGTTATGTAATTATTATGATTGACTTAGAATAATTATTTGACATAGAAAGGATACATGCAATAATGATATGAATTTATTTTTAATGAATTGAAAAAAATGTACAGTGAGTTTTCATGAAGCATTTACAGCTTCACACATAAAATGTTTATGAAAATGCCACTGCTTATTGCGTTAAGAAAACTTTTAAATATTTTGTTTTGAAAATCCTCTTGACAAGGAGCCTCCCTGATGGCTCAAGGGGTTAAGTCACAGCACTATGAAGCTACTCACAGCCACTGCAGTATATGCGTTCGATCCCTGGCCCAGAAGGGGACCCACATGGCACAGCAGACCACTCCTGTCTTGCCCTCTGCTCCCCTCAGCAGTGCATTTCAGTCAGTCCACCTGTTCTGTTCCCCACTCTGACTCTAGTGAATCCTTTCACCCCCTGGCACCTCTGGCCTGTACCCCAGTTCTTGTATGCATAAATAAGTAAATCTTTTAAAAAAATCCTCAATCATATTTTCTCATTTTACATTTAAAGAGAAATAAAAGCAGTTATAATTAAAAATATATATATATATAAATAAATTGCTGTGGAGCTGTTACCTAACATGTCTGCTCCATTGGCTTGAATTGTTTCTGTTACATATGAAAATAGCCAGCAGAGTAGTTCTGGAATCACTTTGTGTGCCTTCCACTAGAGTTATTTGGGTTCTCAAAGAAGTTTAAGCCACATACAGAAATATATTTAAAATATCTTTTTTCATTTCTTTCTTCTTTCAGTGTAATTCATGCCTTTGCATCAGACCCTAACTATCAGCTGAGTTAATAACACCCAGGCATAGACAAATAATCATAAAGGCCTTCTGAAAAATTGTATTTTACACTAATGTTTTTATATTTATACAATCAGCTTTTTATCTGCTTTCTTATCTGGTTTTAAATGGATCATTGGGTAATATATTAGATGGGCTTACAAAGAAAGACAGATTTAAATTTAGGTACTCTGATAGAATCCCTTCATATTATAGAAAAGTAAACTAGACTTAAGATCTCTTTGGAAGTGATTTTACTTGAGTGAAAATTTCCATGTCCTTTACCCTCCAGCATATTTTCTCATACCCTTATTAACAATTTTGTTATTCTCAAATAATTTAATGAAATAATTCACTTATAAGTCATATTAATTGAAGATCACATATCTAATTTACACCAATCCTATGAATTTTTAGCCCCTTCCCCCCCCTTTTTTTGACTCCCATTATGTTTGGAAGAGAAAACATCTGGGCTAAAAATCTCTCCCCCACCTCCCCATCCCCGTAAGTAAGTTCTGTCTCCATTTTTGCTTTTCAGTTTTTCTTTTCTTAAAAGTACTGTCATTTCCAGGAGTGTCTTCCTAATGCAAATTTACTTTGTCTTAAGGCAAGTCTTTATTATTAGCAGGAATGCAGCAAGAATAAAGAATAAAGACTCTTCTTTATTTCCCCCCAACCTTAAATTTTCATGATATGGTCTGAACTTACATTTTTTTATTTACTGGTTATACAACCCTTTTTCTCCCTAGAGAAATTAAACAGAGTAATCCTGAGTAAAGAGAATATAAGTAGCACTTCCTTCTTGCACTGAAGACATTTTATTACTTATCTAGCCTGGAAGAAGCCATAATGTAATCCTGACTGTAACTATTGCTTTTCTGTCACCTCCAGCAGTCTCTATATATGTCTCTCTCTCAGAGGTAAAATAAATCTTCAATTAAAATTTTTCTATGTATAAACAATAATTGAAGCAAGAAGAATGTTAAAGAATCTTGTTCAGTCTTATAAACCCAGTAAACTAGAGCTAGAGATTAAAGAAAAAATTACTGGAGATAATAGATGTGAGGATCAAGTTAATGCCTTTATATCTTCATGGTTTTCTTACTTCTCTCTTCTACAACCTCCTCTCATGTCTGATCCTATTAGGTCTGCAGAAACTGTGAAGTGGAAAGGAATAGCCTGTATCAGCTTACATTCTAGTTATCTAAAAACTACCTGGAAAGATTCTTGGATATTGGTCACTTAACAAATAAATTGTATTTTTTTATTGATTTATATCAGTTTATAAGTACCATTCTTTAAAACATTCTAAAATAAATTTCAGGTCATTTAAAATATTAAATATTGAAGTGTTATATGGTAATAGAAAAATTGGTTATTTAATTTCTATATTTCAGAGAAGGATCAATGAAGTTTAGAAACAATAGAAGATTAATCACAGACTTAATGGATATGTTTGATTACATAAATATTTAATTTTTATTGAAATCATACACTTAATATTATAGTAGTATAAAATTGAATATACATAAATAAAATATTTTACTAGGTATTTTGTGGTATGTATTATTATGTGATAATTGATATATATATTTAAAATTTGATGTCAGGTTGCAGTATTGTAATGCTGACAACTAATACAGCCAAATTAAATTTCAATTAAGAATTCAAAGAACATCTACGTGAATAGCAAATCCATCTAAAATTGATTCAATAAAAATACTATGAACTTTCAGGAATTCAGATCCTTTTTTTCATTTGATGTCATGGATGAGAAACACTCAAGAAAGAAATGATGTATTAGTGAGTTCTTTTTTTTTTTTAAGACTTATTTATGCATACAAGAGCTGGGGGGTAGACCAGAGGTGTGGGGGTGGGGGGAGGGTGAGAGGAATTTCCAGAGACAGAGTGGGGAACAGAACAGGACTGAACAATGAGCGGAGCAGCAGGCAAGACCTGAGAGGTCTGCTGTGCCAGGTGGGTCAGCTCCCTGGCAGGGGACAGATTCCTGCTGCAGTGGCTGTGGATTGCATCATAGTGCTGTGACTTTACCCCTTGCACCATAAGGGAGCTCCTGAAGTGTTAGTGATTTCTGTTCCACTTTGAGAACCACTGAATGGTAGGGAGAAAAAAAGATGGCCATAAGCACATTTGGACACTAGCCAAAGGTTGGGAAAATTCTTTCCTTCCTTTATTTTTGGTTCAGGAGGGTCATTTTAAATTTCCTTTTTATTGAATTATTCATTATTCATAGCATATTGCAAGAATAAAGTTGCTATTTTTTAGCATATTAATCTATCAACTCTGAGATGGGGTGATATCTAAAGCAACATTATGTACAATGCAAAATGAATTTTTTTGATATGTCATTCACTTGACAAATATTTAATAGTAAATCATTAGAATTTGTATTTTAGTTTCTGGTAACTTAATTTCACATGTGCAAATAAACACATACATTTTGTATAGGACCATAAATACATTGATGTGCCTCAGTTGAGAAAATAAGCTATTGCCTAAGGGCGTGGTTTTTGAATTCCTGCAAATTTCTGGTACGGTTTCAATAGTATGACTGATACAATATCTTGTTAAATTGCTAGTGAGTGGCTAAGGCAAGTGACCTTTCTGCAGTGAGGTTGCTGAAAGATGAAGAAGATAACAACTTCTTGTGACTGAAACTGATTGAAAATTATGATCTTACACAAGAAACATCCTTAAACTATTCTTTTTGTCTGTGTAATTTTTAGGGAAAAAATGGTCAGACCAGGAGTTTGTTTTCCCCTTTAATGTGCACTAAATTTTGAAATTAACATTTTAAAACTTTAATATCATTAGTATGTTTTCAACACTTGTGGAAGATAGTTAGGCTTCAAATAAGACTTTTTCTATATATTCAGTTTTAGCCTTTGTAGATAAAATAATAAATGATATTGTCACTTCTTATCTACATATTATTATGTTCTATTGTGAAACTTAAAACTGTTAATGAGAGTTTTTCTCTTTTTTAATATTTATATGTCAGCATAAGTATATTTGAAACAATGAAGACTTCATAAAATATTCCCTTGTGTTCAACCCACAAGTAGAAAGTTAAAATCAGCGTAGGGGGTCAATCTCTTTCACTTTAGGGATCTGTAAACTCTAAATAGATCTGGAAATAGGGTATTAAATAATGCTGACCAAAGCAGTAGGAAAAAAGTCAATAAAATGGAGAAGGAATACAAGTTACCAAGGTAAACTTGTCGTATTAACATCCTTCCATAGTCTTTAAGAAAAATGTAATGACAACTAAAACATAGTCAACAAAATGGAGCAATCTTATTAATGACATATATAACATCTAATTACACTAGAAACTCTTTATAGTCTTTGAGACATTTTTAACTTTAAAAAGGAAATTAAAGTTTGTGATGCATAAATGAAATTAGAAATTCTTACTGTGACAATCAGAAAGACTAATAACTATCCAGAATCCATTTTCATGTTATTAAAATAATGTAGGAATTTAAAAAAATGTAGCAAACAAAAGTTAAATTAAGGGACCAATCCATTAATTTGCTGCCACTGCTTCCTCCCAGTATAACTTAGTTTCTTCTTTAAGGAAATTTTAAAAACAAGGTATATGAAACATAGTGTTATAAAACAAATCATAATAAACATAGCATATAACAGCATCTTGATATTTAATAAACAGCAATTCTAAATTTGAAGTAGAATAAAAATTTTTTGAAATTGATTAGTTATCTAATGCTTTTCAAGTGATATTTTAATAAATATACCAGTTTATCTCATTTTACATACTACCTTACTACAAGGGAAGGACCAATAATAATAGTTCCATACAATGTGCTATGTCCATTTTGTGCAATCAAACACAGGTATTATTATAAAAGTCAAGGCAATACAATCAGCCTTCCAAATTTTGATTATGTTAGCTTTTAAAACCATTTATATAAAATCACATCATTAAAAGTAGAATGGATTTTACTTTTCTCAAATAACAGAATCAGCGTGGTAAGCTAACATCAAATTGAGTTCTACTGTTGAAATCATACAACCAGCTGTTTATCTCCCTTGTTCCTTGTTGCTCTTTAACAAATTGACTCAAATTTATTGGTGTAACTTTCACATACTAGTCAACATTGTAGTGAAAGTTCATTAGAGCAAACAGGCAAGGTACAGTTATCAAAGGAATACAGACTGGGAAAGAAGAAGTAAAACTATAATTTTTGCAGCTGACATGATAATATACATTGAAAATGCCACTAAAAAACGAATTGAAACAATAAATCAGTACAACAAAATGGCAGACTACAAAATCAATATGCAAAAATCTGTTGCATTCCTATATGCAAACAATCAACAAGGAATGCCAGGGATTGCTAATTCTTATCCAGAGATAGGAAATTTTCTTCCAGATCCTCTGCTAATACCTTTATCTATGACGTCTGGCCTCCAGAACCTAGAAATAATACCTTTCTGTTGTTTCAAGCCATCAAGTTTAGTAACTTATTATAGTGACCTTAAAGATGTAATATAGTCTCTAAATATTAAGTTGTTCATAGATATACTTGGAATGCTAGAAATTTTTCAAAGAACTTTACAGAAAACTGAGGCATGTTTCATAAACTATATAATCTGGAATATATTCATTCATATTTTAAGATACATCTTTAAAGGCCATATAGAAATATCATTTCTAAGGTATACCTAGAGGAGAGGTCTCATTTGTGATAACAATTAAATTATAAATAATTGATCTTTGATATAAAATGTTGGTTTGGGGTTCAATAAAATTTTGTAGGATTAAATAAAGGCTTACTCTAGTTTTGTTGTTGATGGACTAAGCAATGTAAATTTAAAAATCTGCTGTGTTCATATTGATTCAGTAAAAGAATAAATTTATAAGAAAAGAATAGTACCCAGTATAAAATTGTAAATACATTCACAATATAGTGAATTTTCAAAAGGACATATAATAGAGTATGTAAATTCTTTATTGGTTCTTATTTACATTTCTCATTTATAAGCTTCTTGAATTTTGGTAAATGTAAAAGTAAAGTTCAAATGTTAAGATCTGGGATTATTAACATTTTCCAAGGAGACAAACCTATACTTACAGATGTATTAAACAGCATAGGCATACAAATAAACAGGAGCCTTTGTTTTTGAGACTAGCAGTTATACTTTATGGGTTATCTTTATCTGTCATGTTCTTTTTTTCTATTGAATATATATTTTATTTCTGAACTAAGTTTTAATAATGTCTCCCTTTCAGAATTGTCAAATGATGCAAATGACAGTGAGAACATACAGAAAAATGTTTAAAGTAGAATGACCTATATTTATCAAAAGGGTAAATATATTTGAACCACTCCCTGTTTTTTAATTCCCAGTTTAGCACATGTTTTTCCCTTTGCTTATGACTCATTTAATTTTAATAATTTGATTTTCAGTATGCTGGGGGAAAAGTAAAACTTTAGCCAAAACAAGATAAATGATTCTGTCATCCACCATGTGATGTTAAAGTTTGTGTGTGTGTGTGTGTGTGTGTATAAGCAATTTAACAGCATTTGAAGATCACCTTGAGTCAGAATGGTCCAAATAATCCAAATTTAGAATATTCTCTATTAGTGATTTTTGTTCACTGTTAGTTCCAGAGACTCAAACTGTGAATGGCAAAAATATATTTGCTTAATGAACACAGATATGAAATGTATTTATAACCTGCTTATTAGGAACATTTCCCTCTAGAGTTAATACATCTTTTAAATAAAGATCAAATTTTACTATCTTAAAGTGTATTGGGGTCTAACATTTTCTAATGACATGCTTACAATTCAGTATTCTATGATTCAATACTTTTACTATAAAAAATTTATTACAGTTTTATTGACTACTTCACTGATTTTATGTATTTTTTTTGTAAAGGAATGACTTTCTTTTAATAATGTGTTTTCAATGTATGTCATTGCTTGATATCTTTATTTTCTCTAAATTGTTTTACCTCTTAGTTCCCATATTCAATGTTTTATTTAGTAATTATATTTTATGTTTATTTTTTCCTATAATTGCCCAAGTCAAGATTCTAAGTAAATTTAACTTAAGATTAGAACAGTCTAATATTAACTTTAATTTTTGAAATCATTTTAACAAATTTTTTATCCAGAGACTAACTCCTGACGTCTCTAAATTACCCATGATGTCTATAGAAAGAGATGAAACCAAAACCTGTCAATTTAAGTTCAGGAAATCACTGCACAATTTTAAATAATATATACTCTAAACAATGTGGTTTAAAAACTAACATTATTATGGAAAATTTATATTTCATTTTTTACCACATTTTCTATGGTAGTGAAATACAGACTTCTAAATTTATGAATTCTCAAGACCATAAGTTTGTGTGTTTTTTACTACTTGTTTTATGATTGTACATAGCAATCTGTGCTCTATCATATTTCAAAATGTCATTATAGTTGAATGATAAGGAAAGGAAGAGGCATTGCAGAAAGAAAGAAGGAAGGATGGAAATAAGGAACCGTTGGTAGAACTGCAAGTAGAATTGACCAAAGACATGTAAAGAAGAGGGAGTAACTTAAGCATTAAATGGAAATAGGTTGAAAAAGATAAGATTAATCAGGGGCAAATAGAAGTATAGGGACTAAGAGCTGCTTCTGCCTCCATCATTGGTTACAGAGTCAAAACAAACAAATATGTTCCCATCAAAACAGGTTTCCCTCACTATACAAAAGTAGAATTTTAATATTTGGCATTATTTGGTAGGTTATTTACTTTTTTTTTTGAGTTGGGGAAAATTAATTATCCTGAATTTATATGGAACATTTTAAGTCTGGTATTATAACCTACAGCTGTGTTTCTCAAACTCAGATCTATATCAATCATATATACATTAGTTAAAATACAATTATTAGGCCCCACTTTCAGAATTTCTGATTCAGTGGGTCTGGGGTGGGACTTGAGATTTCACATATTGACCATCTTTTTGTTTAGCGGTATGAATCAGTAGTTTGAAAATCACTACGGTTCCCACTCTCACACCTCTCCTGCTCTGATCGACATTCTGGGACGTTCTAATGGGATGTGGAGACTGCCAATAGAAATGGAAGAAGAACAAGTATGCAGCGTGGGCTTTTAATTCATTCATGGACTGTGACAGCTGGGAGGAGAAGGTTTATGGAAATGCACTATAGGCACAGGTATAAACATCAGAAGGATAAATCCCGAGAAGACAAGAACCATTATTTTTTCCAACAAAGTGGTGAGTAGATGCCCCCCCCCAGGATAATATGGGGAAGAATCAGAGGAGAGTTAGGTGAGCTCATGTTTCAGAGAGGTACAGGAAGATAAGTATAGAAAGTCTAGCTTGCAAGTAAGAAAACAAACTTTGAGAGTAATGGTGAAGTGGTCCTGGTAGTAGCAAGATGATTCGGGCTAAAGAAGAAATGAAAAGAATGCAAAAGCTTTTCAAGATGCTTAGCATGTAAGGAACAATCTAGAAGGATTGCATACCTTTCGAATTTTGCGGATAGAAAAAAATACTTGAACTTTTTATGTGCTGAGAATAAAAATATGGTAAAGTGAGAGACTGAACAAACAGGAGGGAATGGATAAATAATCCAGAAGAGGAAAGAAATACCTGATTTTGCAAATCCTTTTAGGAAGTGAGGGGATTTCAGGGTGCATAGCAACCAGGAAGCTATTAAATGTCAAATACTGCTTCAAAGGTATTTCTTGGGACTGTTGTCACAGGTATATGGTAATTTATTTTGACAATTTCATTTTATCTCCGTTATAATGAGAAATTGAAGTCTGAGGAGTTTAGGGCAAATTTTTATTTTCTTTTCAACTTACTCAAGGCATTGCTATTTATCATCACTCTCTTTCTGTACATGTCTATTAAATGAATAATTGGTCACCAGCTAAGAGTTTTCCCACCACTGTTTCTTGTATTTCAAGTGGCTTACTTGATTTATTTTTTCTATAATATTAAACAGCATTCTTGGAAGCATCACAGAGAACAGAAGAGAGAATTGACTCAATTAAGCATGTATGTGTTTTGTTTTGTCACTTTTTGTTTATTTTGTTTAGGTATGATATATTTCAGCTAGAATACCAAACTTGAGAAAGTAGTGTTTGTTAACTCATCTCATGTATGAGAAAATGGTGATGCTTGATTTGAATCAAATCTTTTTTAAGATGTATTTATTTATGCACACAAGAGCTGGGGTATAGGCCAGAGTCCAGGAAGGTGGGAGGATTCACCAGAGACAGAGTGGGGAGCAGAACAGGCAGGCTGACTGAAACACACTGCTGAGGGGAGCAGCGGGCGAGGCTGGGGAGCAGTGGGCGAGGCAAGGGGTCCTGGCCATGTGAGTTCCCTCCCTGGCCAGAGGCTGGGATTGAACTTGTGCTGCAGTGGCTGCTGCGGTTTGTTTCATAGTGCGTTGCTTAACCCACTGTGCCACCAGGGAGGCCCAATTTGAATCAAATCTTAGAACCACTCTTCAGGAATACTTTATTGGAAATCTTTATATGATGTCCTTTTCAGCTTTATTTTTTCCTAAAGCATAAGTAAACACACAAACAAATAATTTTCAATAGGTAGGGCAATAGGTAATGAATAGGGGATGTCTTCAGTGTACTTTGCAAAAACAATCTGCAACCATGATCAACAGAGCATCCTGACTCTCAGACAGATAGATGTTGGATTTGAACACTAAGTCCACCTTAGGGCAGAGTATCTGAATAGATGTAGATCTCTGTAGTTTACCTTTAGCACAAATACCAATGCTTTTTTTTTTTCCAAAGATTTATTTATTTATGCATACAAGAACTGGGGTACAGGCCAGAGGCACGGGGAAGTGAGAGGATTCACTAGAGACAGAGTGGGGAGCAGAACAGGCAGATCAACGAAAGTACACTGCTGAGGAGAGCAGCGGGCACAGCAGGAAAGGTCTGCCGCGCCATGTGGGTCCCCTCCCTGGCCGGCGGCAGGGATCGAACTCGTGCTGCAGTGGCTGTGGTTTGCTTCATAGTGTGTTGCTTAACCCACTGCGCCACCAGAGAGGCCCTATATTTTTTTTAAAGCATCCGCTTACTCCTGAAAACTCTCATTGTATACCTGTTAATTATTTGGTAGCATAGTAGCTAGCTCTATTTATTCTTACTCTAAGTCTAGTATTGTTACTGCTTTGAATGCAAGATGACTATGTTTGCAATAAGGAGCATGTTTATTGAATTGATTATTCCTTAACACTTGTGATCTGAAAATATTGGGAATATAGGCTATAATTTTAATACTTCCAAATTCTAATGAGTTTTGCAGTAATTATGAATCTATTATCTATCTCTTCACTAAATTTATTTCATTCTTTAAATGCCAGCCATGAGAAATGGAGAATGATTGACATATGTGAACATTATGTCAGTGATGTATTACTTCTGTCTGAAACAATAATAATCTCACTGATACAATATGACAGTATCTTCACCCTTCATAGTAGTTTTATAAGGTCTAAAACATATAGGGTATTCTATTCCCACAAAAATTTTCTGATTTTCTCCCACTCTGATAGGAAATAAATCATTGATCACACCTGAAAATTTTTAAAATAGGCAATCTACTTACTAGTAAAACAGATGTTAAAGATATTGATGGAAAATTTGGAATGACAGTTTTACACAAATTTTCTTTTGTATTATTTTGTAGTTGTAGTTACATATGAGAGTAATCTTACATTTTATTCGTGCTTTTCATAGTAGTCATTTTATTTTTGTTAAGGATTCTATGAATAGATTTGTTAAAATTACCTATATAGGTATTGTATCAGACGTGTCTTCTTTATGCCCTCAATCCTTTCAAAGCAAAGATTGCTATTATAAATCATTCTTGCATTTCTCCATAGTTGGCTTGACATGACATGGTTTCTGTGGAATAGCAGATGATGACCACGGTCTCTGTTCTCTAGGTTGGGAAAATGTGGAGCTAGCTGTTAAACATGAATCCTAATAATAACACCCAAGGCTAGAAATAAATAGCATAACATTTTGTTAAATGATCATGATACAAGGAATCCTGTCATATAAAATTTACCCTCTACTCTTGCTTTCACTATTCTTTTTTTTTTTTTAAAGATTTATTTATTTATGCACACAAGAGCTGGGGTACAGGCCAGAGTCGCAGGAGGTGAGAGGATTCACCAGACAGAGTGGGGAGCAGAATAGGCAGACTGACTGAAACACACTGCAGAGGGCAGCAGCAGGCACAGCAGGAGAGATCTGCTGCGCCATGTGGGTCCCCTCCCCGGCCAGCCGCAGGGATCGAACTCGTGCTGCAGTGGCTGTGGTTTGCTTCATAGTGCGTTGCTTAACACACTGCACCACCAGGGAGGCCCTCACTATTCTTTCCTTATCTCTGTTGCTTCTTATCATTTGCTTTAGCTCTAGAGGAATGATTCTCATCCACATTCACTTTTCTTAGTTGAAGATTGGGAAGAAATTTCTATGGGGAACTAAAGGATTCTCACATCTCTTACTTATGGTATGACACAAAGCTCAATGGAAGATACAGTGGTTGCTAGTAGGAGGAGGGAGGCACAGTGGCTAAAAGAGAAAAAAAAATTGTTTGCCAAGAAATTTCAGTATTCTTTTATTTTCATATAGTAAATATAACTTTTAACGAGTATCAAAATGAAAACATTTCCAAAACACTTCCTTTAAGTCCTAGTTTTAAAGCATTTGCTCTAACATGTATTTAGTAGGAATTCATTCATACACTCATTTCTGTATTTTAATAAAAATCCTCTCTTGTTGGTATGCTTACTCTTGGATCATGTCCTTTTTTTTTTCTTTAAAGATTTATTTATGCATACAAGAATTGGGTATAGGCAAAAGATATTGGGGGTGGTGAAAGAATTCATCAAGGACAGTGTGGGGAGTAGAACAGGCAGATGGACTGAAACACACTGCTGAGGGGAGCAGCGGGCGAGGCAGGAGAGGTCTGCTGCGCCATGTGGGTCCCCTCCCTGGGGGATCAAACTCATGCTTCAGTGGCTGAGGATGCTTCATAATACAGTGCATAACTGCTTGCACACCAGGGAGGCCCTGGCTCATGTGTTTTATATGTGAGCGCTAATTGAGATGCTTTCATCTATCCATCTTAGAGCCTACATTCCTATAAAACCATCTACTACTATGATCATCTACCATTCCACAGAAACCATGTCATGTCAAGCCAACTATGGAGAAATGCAAGAGTGATTTTGCTTCTACTTAATTCCAGGATTGCCATTACAAATCATTCTCATAGTTCTCCATGTAGGAATGAGGTGTTTTTTTCTTCTCCTCTTCTAGTTCAGAACATAAAATTGCATTGCATTATTTTTGTACTTTATATGTATTGATATGTTTCTTATATACTCTGCAGCCATAGTGAATTTCTCCATTCAGTCCTGAATACTAGGCATGTGGATGAGACCGAAGGGCTGAGGTTGATGGAGGGTAGAGCAGCAAAAGCCTAAAATAGCCTAAGTCAAGATAACAAGATCTGGAAACAGAGGAGATAAAAGAAGTGATAAAAAGTGGAAAGTTGGTGTGAAGTATATTAAGTATCTTTGCATAGATTTGCTATTGCCATTTGAACATTTAGGAAGAAAGTAACAGAACAACCCAAAGAAACTAGCATTTCTATTTCTTGAGCAATGAATGCCAAGTTGTCCTTTTTTTCCTGAGGGAAAAAGAACTTAACATACTTGTAAAACAAGGCATAATGCCACTTTGATGAAGCATTTTCAAGAATAACTAGTACATGAAATATGAGCAATTTGTCTATTTAAGATTTAACTAGGATGGCAGCTGGCGTTCAGAAGGATTCATTGACATGAATTTTAAAGTTGAAAATGCTACATAAGCAATCATGAAATATAGACAGTCAAAATAAATGAGACGGTCTCTTAAGGTATAAACTATTCACAGGAACATTTCAACTCTGAAACTGCACAGCATTTTAAAGTGAGTAATATGGGTATTTCTAGGTATCATTAGGATGAATTTATTCAATTAAGGCTGAACTTTAGAGATAGGCATTCTTTGAAATGTAATGGAGCACTCACTGAAAGAAAAGTAAGGGAATAATTACATTGGGTTTATAAGTGATTATGGAAATCTTCTGATAAGAAAGCTTTTCAATAAGATGTGTGTTTCTCATTATGGGACCTAAGCTTTAAAATCCCTTTTAACATCTGAATCCAGCCAATTTACATTTCGGATTAAATTATACCATAAATACACAAAAAGAAACATCACATCCATCCAATATATTATTCCTCAGAGAAATTCAGAGAGAATGGCTAATAGGAGAAGGTGTTATATATTGAAAAATCTTTCCTACCAGGGAAATATTGGTACAACTACAAAAGGGGCTATTGCTCCTATTTTGAGGTCACAAAACCCTTCATGTAACAATGAAATAAACAGCATTTTCTTCTGCCCTTTCTATGTCACACCATCATGGGGTGGTGTCCAGCTCGCCTGTATTTGTGTTGGGTCTGGGTTTGTTGCATTGGAATTGTCCTTCATTCCCCGTAGGTTTCAAATATTTATAGAGCGAACCCAGGAACTTCCTTAGAATTACTGCATTAGCATCTCCAGAAATCTCTTCATGCTTCATGCCCTTGTTCTTTGGGTGTCTGGGTAATATATTCTCCACCTCCAAGGTAGACATGACCCTCAGCGTGTTCTCCAGCGCCTCCCGGGGATTTCAGCCTTCTCAGGTTGTCCTGCCCACACCGCGCCTTTGCCCCACCCACTTCAGTTGGTTGCTGCTCTTGTGATGAAAGCCCAGGTAGCTCCAGGGGCACCCTGTCCATTGTCTTGCTTTGGTCCTTGTTCTATTCAGATCCTAGATTCTGTGACTGGACGGATTTGTTTCCACTGAGCATTCTTCTTTCTCTGCATCCTTTTCAGCACTTGGTGTTGGGGGTCTTTTATTTTTACGCATTTTTCAAGATTATTTGTGCATAGAAGGGGAGTATAGGCTAGAAGTGTCAGGGGTGAGAGGAGTCACCAGAGACAGAGTGGGGAGCAGAACTGGTGGATATAATTAAACACACTGCTGAGGGGAGCAGCAGGTGAGACAGGAGAGGTCTGCTGAGCCGTGTGGGTCACCTCCCTGGCCGGTGTGAGGTGATCTCATATTATGGTTTTGACCTTCAACTCCCTTATTATTTAAAAGCAAGGATGAATACTTTTCTATGAGTCTGTTGGCCAAAGATTTTTTTTCTCTTTGGTGAATTGTCTGTTCAGATCTGCTAGCCATTTATTATTTGGGGTTTACTTTTCAAATATTTTCTATTTATATTTTCATATACTTAGGTTTCTGATGTTGTGTTTCTCTGCTAGTATCTGTAAACATTCTTGAATATACAGCATGAAGTGTTCTCAGAAAATTTCAGCCATTATTTGTTTTAATATTTTGTCAATATTAACTCCCTCTTCAATTACATAAATTAGACCCTTTTATCTGACCCATATTTTATCTTGTGCTTTCTTCCTTATTTTCATCTTTTTAATTGCTTCTGGTACTTCATTTTTTTTCAAAGATTTGTTTTATTTATTTATGCGTACAAGAGCTGGATTGTGAGCCAGAGGTACAGGGGGTGAGAGGATTCATCACAGACAGAGTGGGGAGCAGAACAGGCAGATCTACTGAAATACATTGCTGAGGGGAGCAGTGGGCAAAACAGGAGAGGTCTGCTGCACCATGTGGGTCAACTCATGGGCTGGTGATTAAACTCGTGCTGCAGTGGCTGAGGATAGCTTCATAGTGCTGAGACTTAACCCCTTGCACTACCGGGGAGGCCCCTGATGCTTTGTTTTGTAGATTTTCTTCTGAGTATTATTCCAGTCATCTGTTCTTTACCTAACCCATGAGTCAGTGATCTTTTCCTATAAAAGTTCATAAAAACAAGTATCTTATATCTTTCATGACATACAGTCTTGTTTACAGCTACAAAATATTGTGTTATAAAGAGTCATAACATTAACCTGATAGATATACTTGTTTCCCAATAAAAAAATTATTACCAAAACAAGAAGTATTACAGATTGGGACCATGTGCTGTGGTTTGCCGATCCTTTGTCTAATCTATTCCACTGAATTCATAATTTCAATTATTTTATTGTTCAAGTCTATAATTTATTTTTGACCCTATTCTAGAATCTAGTTTCCTGGTGAAATCTAATATAATGCTAGTTATTTTATAATCATATTAATTGAAATTATTTTAACATGATTGTATGATGATTACAATGTCTGTATTAAGTCTAATTCTATTTTTTCTTAATCATAATCATGTTACGCCTTTTAACATTTTATATATGCTGAAGTCAGTTATAAAAAATTAAAAAGGCTCTGCATGAGATAGAACCTTTAGCATGTAGTTAGCATAGGGAAGGCCACCTTAGATCAATACAGGTTTAAGCTGTATTCATCCCGATATTAGTGATTACAAAATATTGATATATTTCTGCTTTCCCCTACTAGGGTTAATTGTTTTCAGGGGTCTCGAGTTAAAGTGTTGGAAATTTATTAAGAATTATATTCACTGAAAACATCCTATGTGCTACATTTTATCTCCCCAGTACTCTTTGATGCTGAAAACTCTATTTAAATATTTACTTCTTCATCACTGGAATTTATATGATATTTCAATCCCTACACAGCTTATAAATCAGTACGTACCTAGAAGAGCTATGCAGCGAACTTATTTGACTTTCTTTTTCATGAAGGATCTTGTCTACTCAAATTGACTGTTCTACAAACCAAGAAACTCTATGTTTCGTCCACCTGCTATCAGAGATGTGGAAAAACTGTCGAGAGCCTGTGTTTCCTAACAGCCATTTGTCTTCTGCGTGTCCCTTTTTTTTTTTTAAAAGGATTTATTTATTTATGCATACAAGATCTGGGGTGCAGGCCAGAGGTGTGGGGATGATTCACCAGAGACAGAGTGGGGCACAGAACAGGCAGACTGACTGAAACACACTGCTGAGGGGAGCAGTGGGAGGCAGGAGAGGTCTGCTGCGCACGTGGGTGTCTCCCTGGCGGGGGATCGAACTCGCGCTGCTGTGCTGCGGCTGCTTCACGGTGCAGTGCTCAACCCGCTCTGCCCCCAGGGAGGTAGGTCCCTGTTTCGACTTAGATCTGTGCCTTGTAGTGAGAGCCATGTTTTCTCAGGAGCCCCTCAATGAGATTCTCTTCTTCCTGGACCTTGACTTTTCCAGTATCAGCTTACTTGCTAGTTCTTTGGCGTCTTCAGAGAAGAGTTTGATGTTTGTTGGACTAATTTCTCCTTCCCAAGTTTGTTTTCAGACCCCAGTTCTGTAATGCAGCCCGTCGTTCCTGCGGGTGGAGGGACGGTTGATATTCATCCGCTACTTATTAATCTCTTGAAAACAAATCAGTATTTTCCCTCTCTTGATCACTCTGAACATAATTTTCAGTTTTCTCTATCAAATTCCTTCTTTTCATTTGTCTTGCCTCTGTGCCTTAGGAGGTTCCCCCGGTTCTGTGAACTCCAGTCTTTGCTGGCTGCCTTTCTACTGACTTTGGGAAGCATCGACAGGCATCCAAGCCCGGCAGCAAAGTGTCTGGGGCTGTCGTTTGATCTCTTTGTAGAAAGAGGTCGTCTCAAACTTGGCCCACAGTCCGGTGAGACTGAGGCTCTTTCTCTGGTCTGGCTTCCGTGTGGTGCTGCGATCATCATCCTCTGTCCCTGCAGCTAAGGTAGGCAAAGAATTTCCTGCTGTTGCGTGAACCCTCGGGTTTAGCCCTCGGCTTCCCCTCATCCTGTCAATTCCTCTAGTCCTTCAAGTTTCATCAGTTAATCCCTTGGGTGTGTCACCTGCCTAGTCCCTGGGTGACAAACATTCTCTGCCTTAATCCTGGTAATTAGTCTTTTGGGGATACATGACAAGAACCTTTATTTTTTTTTTTTTCCAAATTATGGACTTTTAACTTCTGCAGCCTTGCAAAAGTTGAGAAAAACTAAAATTAGACAATAGTAAAAATCATGTAAAACTAATTTCTAAAATCTAAGTATATATTAATGTCTATTTCAGGGTTACATGAAGACAAAAAATTAAAAACCAAATACTAGATAATTATGTAGAAAAATATATCAAGTTGTTAAGTAAGACTGTAAGTGATAATGTACTGCGAAAAGAAGTCAGTAAAAGCACAGTGACTGGACAAAAATGGGATGGAAAAAGCTCAACTGACTTTAGTTTGTCAGTCTCATTGACTTTGAGTATTTTTCATTAGTCTAACAATTGGTCTAAGATTCACAGTTCTTCCCTTGACATGCTGACCTTTTCACATTGATTCTTCCTACCTGCTGCTAAGATACAAAATCAATATAATCAAGCAGGCAAATCACTTGATGCTGAAATACCCAGATAATAGAGGAGAAATCTAGTTATCTAATGTCCTTGGATGTGCTCATACTTGTATGAAGACAGCCACACTTTAAAGGACTTCTTTACACACCTATATCTAATGTATGACTTTTATATCTTTAAATAAAATTTTATGGCAGTAAGATTGGATTAAAACATGTCTTATGTGTACCATATCATAATGTTGCATCTGTGTATGCTGCATCAAATGTCTAATTTCTATCCATCTCCATACAGTTGTCCACCTTGATTCATTCTACCCACCCACCAACCCTTTTCTCTAACCAACAGTCTGTATCTAAGAGCTTTGTTTTACAAAGGGCACTGTTGCACTTAACATGATGTATGCACAAGATGATTTGTGCTGACACACACCTGGAACTTGGCCGCTGTTAACAATAAAGAAGATCCAACCTTAAGTAAATCCTGCAGAATGCAGTAAGCATATATGTTAGGCTGATTTTGATGAAATCTGTCCTTGATGGCACTGCCTAGTCTTTTTTCCCCTAAAGCACTTTGGTAAGGCTTCTTCCAACCCCCATTTTTCTCCTGTTTCTGCATTTCAGCTGACACCAGGTCTATAATGGAATCATTTGAAAGGGGTGTATATAAAGGGATGGTAAACCCTGACGTTTTCCTTCCTTTTCCGTCTGCTGTTGGAGACTTGTCAGTCAACTGAAGTGCCTACAACAGGTCTTTCAAGTCCTATGTGTTTCCTTCCAGAGTACTTGATCTGGTTCATGAAAATAAAAATCAAGTTTTTTTATTTTTTTAAATGGTTTATAACACTGTATGTGTTTCAGACTGTAGTTGTTTCTTTCACATGGAATTGCATTTGGTCAGAGAAACCTGACCCAATAGTTTATAACATAAATCAGTAGAGACCAGTTTATCTGTTAACTTTAATAGACTATTCAAACATTCTATACAAAAAAACTGACTGGAGTACTTGTAACAATTTCAAAAAGTCACTTAGAACACTCTGCTCTTTTCATAGTGTCTAATGTTCCTGTAACTGTTCTACTTCTTGTGGAAGAAAATACTCTGGGGGATTAAAATGATTTGCTGGAAAATATTCAGGAATGCAATATGTTAATAGTTTTCAAGAGTAATAAAACATACATACTAATTGAAGATGCTACTTATTTAGATATTTCATTTCGAAACTTTCACTAAAATTTTTTTAAAAAGTTACTTTTAAAAATGGTGACAATATTTTTTTTTTGGAGGCAGCATTGGTTTGCATTGTTTGTACTTTGGAAATACAGGATCCCCCCTTTTGGTTCTGCTGTCTTAGAAGCCCTCCTCCAAATCACCCATAGTCCACCACCATGCTGGTGACAGTATATTTTGTAATTCTTTGTTATGGATGAAGACATAAACCCTGATAACAGGATAATTTAAAAATTTACAACACACTTTTCCCTTTGATAACAGTCTACATGTAACTCATCTGCTAATAACATTATATGTTCTCAAAATACAATGAATTGATATTAACTGATGATATGAGAAGGTATTCATTTTTAGTATCTGTTTGGAATTTATCAATTGTATCAGTTTTTAAAATTGCTATTTAAAGAAATAAGCAAGTGTTATTACAGAATAATGTATTTTTATAGGTTTTTTGGTAATTGTTCAATGAATAGGGCATATGGGACTCGTTGGAGTCATCATCATAGATGGTACCTCATGTGTTAATTGAAAATGGGTTTCATGACTATAATATAAAAATGCTTTCTAAATAAAGACCAGCCATTTATTTCAAGTTCTAGTGGAAAAAAAACAGAGATTGGTTTTGGCATTTAAATTATGAAATTATTTCAGAATTGACCTATAATTAGAAAATAAAAGTATTTTAGAGCAATATAAGGTATACACAGAAATGGGGAGAAGTTATGGATATTTCCTAGATTCCTTCTGTCCCCACATATGCATATTCCCACTGCCTGCCTCATTGGCCTCATCCATCAGAATAGTGCATTTGTTACCAAAGTTGAACCTACATTGATAGACATAAACACCCAAAGTTCATAGTTTAGATGGACTAGGAAGAGGTGGTGTATGCACAATGACATACTTCTCAGTGTCAGATAGATAAACTGTCACTTGTGACAATATGGATGGACAATATGGAAGGGATTATGCTAAGCAAAATTTCAGAAGGTAAAAAAAATATTGGATGGTATAATGATATATAGCATATAGAGGAACAAAATAAAAGGTCTGATAAAACCAAAACAATAACAAACCCTAGGAATATGTAGAATGGAGGTTACCAGAGGAAGAGAGGGGTGGGGAGAGCAGAGTGGAATGGGGCTTAACAGATTGGGGTGGAGGTTGATAGGATGGAGGTTGGTAGCTGTGGTGTGCTAACATCCTGAAGTATGTGATCTTATACCTCCAATCATATAGAGTGTTGTAACCCAAAGTTGCCTCAATAAAAACAAAACAAACAACCCCCCCCCCCAAATCTATAATTTACCTAGTTTCACTCCTGGTATTATACATTCTACAGATTTAAACAAATGTGTAATGACTTAGGTTCAGCATTACCATATCATACAAAGTATTTCATTCTCCTAAAAGTTCTCTGTGTGTTATGTAGTCATCCTTCTTCCGTGCCTTCTAACTTCCTCTCAACCACTGGTGCTGCTATGGTATCCATAGTTTTGTCTTTTCCAGAATGTCATATGGTTGGAATCATCCAATATGAGCTTTTTAGATCAGATTCCTTCACTAAGTAATATGCATTCACATTTCCTCCATGTCTTTTCATGGTTTGATAGCTCATTTCCTTTAAGTATTTACTATTTTCCATTGTTTTGAATGTTCCACAGTTTATCTATTCACTTAACTGAACGATATCTTATATGTTTCCAAGTTATGGCAATCATAAAGAAAGCTGATATAGATATTATATATATTTTTTCACGTAGATGTAAGTTTTCAGTTCTTGTGAGTAAATATCAAGAAGCACACAATTACTGGTAAGAGTATGTTTGGTTGCTTGTTTGGAAATAATTTGGTTTAGGAATAAAATGATTTGACTGATAGGTATTTTGCTTAACTGAGGATAGCTCATAAATTAACAGACATTTAATTAATACTCTATAAAATAGAAATAGAAAATTGTAATATTTTATTCTAAATAAATTAATTCCCTTTGAGTTGATATATTATGCCCTAATTATTTCAGTAGAGCATATGCAGAAGTATTGGGTTGGGATGATGAGGTTGACTTTACATTGACTCTTTAATTTACATGATAAATAATTTTCTAAGAGAGAATGGGATAGAGTTTGTATATTTGTGTGGTAAGAGAAATAAATGTACACATACACAGGGTGGGAGAAGAGGGAGAAATCGTGAGTTCTGAGCTCTTTTGTGAGTTTTTCTTATCACTTAGTTAAACAAGCAGTGAGGATATCACTTTTAGCAATAGAAGTTGAACATTATTGAATAGAAGAAACTGGTTAGAAGAGGTCAGTCAGAGAGAGAAAAACATCTAACAATAACTACCTAAGTTAAATGGCATTTGAAATTACTAAGATAATAGTCCTTGGCAAAGTACACCTTGGATTGCATTATTTATTGATAGAAATGTAATGTTTTATAAGAAGAAAGTTGATAGTAGGTATTTGCTATTCAGTACTTTGAAAAGAATAGACTTATATTTCATAGCACAAGCATAAAATGATACAGAATATGAGAATAAATGAACTTCTAAATACATTATAGGACAAAAAACTGGGTGATAGTAGGTTATACTTATTGTAAGAGCTCAGACAAAATCACAGAATGTGATTTCTATGTGAATGTCACATAGAAAGAAATTAATATGTCAAATTGTACTTCAATTTTGATAAGATCTTCAACTCTTTTCCAAAGTGATTTCAAATAGTCTATTGTCATTTTCTCTTTGAAGTAATAGATGAATCATTCAAAAAGGGAAAATTTAAACAGAGAAGAGAAATTTAGAGGCACTGGCAGACATGAGTTGAGCTGAAACCCATTAAATATTAATGAATATACTTTTTAAAATAAAAGGAAAAAAGTGGAAAGATACAGCAATTTTTAATTGGTTTTGGTATTGGGATAATACTTCATAAACTCTGTTTAGATAATCCTCCTGAGAGCAAATAGGGTATTTCCTCTCATGCCATCTTTCCCTCTCCTTAGACTTTTATTATTAAAAGTATTTATAATATGTTTATAGCAAAATTGAGTCAAAGGTAGAGATTTATCATAAGTCTTCTGTACCCACAAATGCTTACTAGTCTCCCCTGTAATTAATATCCGGTACTAAATAGACCAACACAAATACATTCAATTGACCTATGACAAAGATGCAAAGTCAATTTAATGGAAAAAAGGAGCTAGTTTTCTGCACATAGTAGAAGGATTAGGTGTCCAGTTGGAAAAAAAACAAATGGGTTTAGATGCTGACTTTCCAGATTTTTCCTTGAAGTGGATTATAGAGCTAAACGTAAAGAAGCCATAAGCTTAAAGAAAAAGAAGTTACCTTGAGTTTGGTGAATCTGGGTATAATACTGAAAGAACAATCTATGAAGAAACAACATGGTAGGGTAGACTTAATGAAAATTAAAAACACCTGCCCTATAACTATCACTACTAAGAGAAAGACAAGTCACATATTACTAGAAAATATCTGTGGTAGTAAATGATCAAAAGATCTGAACAGACACTTCATGGAAGATGATATCAAATAATATGAAAAAACCTATCATCCTCATTTGTCAGTAAGTAATCAAAAATTAACAATGAAATGCTACCTCTATACCTATTGGAATGATCAAAATCCCAACAAGTGACATGACAATTGTTAGCATGCAGATCAATAGGAACTCTGATCAGAGTCTTTGGGAATGCATGGTTCTCTGACCTTTTGGAACAGAGTTTAACGTTTCTTATTACTAGTCTTAACATAGGATTCAGTAGTCCTATCCTTAGGTACTTACTCAAATAATTGAAAACTTATATCCACAAATACCTTGCAAATGAATGTATTTAGCATCTTTATACACAATTGCCAAAAAGTCAGGAAAAAACTAGTATGTCTTCAAGAGATGAATATATAAAGAAGGCACAGACATACAATGGAATATTACTAATAAAAAGAAATGGACAATCAAGTTAATGAAATCATGGACAATCTTAAGTGGGTCCATTATTTAAGCTGATTATCACATAGCTTAATATTTTGATAAACATGTAAAATGAAGTGCTTTCATTTCTATAGAATTATTAGGAATTTAGCTTAGATATTTTCTTTATGTCTGTACTGATCTTTTAATTAAGCAGAGTTGATGAATTGATACTATTGTGATTATTGAGTAAATATATTTTTTCTGATTTTTAAAATTTATCCTATGACAATTATTCTCAAAATTCAGAGTTTGCATTCAAATGAACAGTGTTTAAAGAAATTACACAGAACCCATAGGGATACACTTCGTTAGGATGGTTTGTGATAGTCTTCACTAATTCTCCAAACAGTTCTTTGTGGAAAATTTTCTATAATAAAGTAAAAATCAAGATTATCAGGCAACTGTAGATCAGAGACATTCTGTAGGGGAGGAGGCGGGAGAAGGATCAGAACAGGGGAGGGAAGCGCACAAGGACTAGGTGAACTGATGGAGGGGATTTCACAGGGAAATCATACACTGGACAAGTATGAAGAATGATGTAACAAGTGTACATTAAATATAAAAGAAATAATAAAAAATAAAAGGACTTGCATTAATGATAGTGTTTTGACAACTCAGTTAATTTGCTTATGTGTATATCTGCATGTTTCAGAGCTAAAGAAAGTTATTACAGAAGGCCATAAATTATACTTCTATTTTAAAAATATGGTAAAATAGGGTCTCTCTAGTGGCATAGGGGTTCAGTCTCAGCACTAACACCTTGAGGGCTCACAGGGCCTGAGTTTCATTCTGGCCCAAGGAACTGACCCATATGTTACAGCAGACCTCTCTTGTTTTGCCTACGGCTCCCCTCAGCAGTGTACTTCAGTACTTCTGCCTGTTCTGCTCCCCACTCTGTCTCTGGTGAGTCCTCTCACACCCCATACCTCTGGCCTACATCCCAGTTCTATGCAAAGTAAATAAAAAAATAAAATCTTACAATAAAGAAATTATTCTTTAAAAAAAGAATATGATAAAATGTACTTCATTTTGCTCACTGTAGAGTATAATAATTTACGGTGAGAACAGTAGGAGTAAATGCTCCACATTTATTAAAATTGTAATCTCTAAGTGTTTTCCCCATTGAGATCATAAGCAGGCCATCTCTGATGTGCCTCTGGGTCATGTCCCTCTAATTTCCTCGGTTAACACTTCCACCTCCTCACCGGCCCCTTGTGTGTTCCTGGAAAGCATTCTTTTTTTATTTTCGTATTATCTTTTGGAATACATTGATCCGATTTGATACAGCGCGTTGGAAACTTGCAGTGATTTGATTATAATGCCCTAACATTGGTTCACAACACTGTATGTGATTTACAGGTGAAGGATCACAGCTGAGCTGTCTGTTACCACGTCACAGCCACCAGCAAAACCCTAAAAGCCCTCCACCCCCATAGTCGTGATTGTCTTCTCATTTTGGACAGTTCTTCATTGTTGGTAGACCAGAGATAACTGGAAGTATAAATCACAAGAGTATCCCAAGTGCTAGGTGGAGCCAAAGCTGTCAATTTCCTGACCTCTATGCTTGTAAACTTAACTTTTCTGGGTCTTGGTAAAGCTCTGAATCTTTTTTACTTCATTTTTTTCAGACACTGAGGAAAATGCTAATAAGCAGTCAAAAATCTAACAGTGAGGAGTAATGGAGAGAATTTTTCATTTGAAGGCTTGAGTAATTCAACTAATCCATAACTTTAATATCCAGGTCTGAAAACCATTACCTTTGGCAACCCTGAAAACATCTCTGAACAATGTGTTCTTTTGTAATTTTCATAGTCCTCATGATGTCAAATAATTAATAGCAGTTTTCCTTGTGTTTCCATCCATTCCATATTTTTTCTTGCCAAATCATTTATAAGTTTTATCATATTTTATATAGTAAAAATGGAACACATTCAAAGCATTACTGATTAGGTGGTTCATTTTTATCCTCCTCAATTATTTCAACATATTCTTGCTACCGATATTATCCATTTTATCAAGTTCTATAACTGAGGATGTTACCTTTGTCACAATGATATATAGGTGTCATTTATTTTATAACACATGGCATATTGTGTGATAAGAATATTAAAAATCTTCAAAGGAAAACTTTTTTGTTTTCATGATTTATTCAACTTCTATTGTGAAGAATCAGTGACTACCGGTGAACAATTAAAGTAATATGACCTTCATTTTTGAATATTCATTTTATTTTCAAGTGTGATAAAATAAGTAAACAGATAAGCAATATAAATTCAGGCATAATGAAAGCTATTTACAAAATAAGACCATTCTAAATGGGTACAGAGTTATGGACAGTTTTAGTAAGGGTGAGAGGAAACACATTTCTGAAGTGACATTTTAGTGAAATCTAATAAAAGAGTGTTAAGAACAATTATGATTTGTTCATGGATAGCAACAAGAGCTGGGTTGCTAGGAAGAGGAGAATGAATAGAGTTGGACTTGGACAAAGGAGGGCCAGAACACTTTGGGCTTTGTGCAATAGAAGTGGATAATTCATCGAAACCATGGAAAAGAAAATGAAAATGAAAACTACTTGGGTAGAGTTTTCTCATATAGCACCAAGGACACTGATTGGTGTGTTAGCAACACTTTATAAAAGAACTCTTTAGTATGTCAATAAATCAACAAGAATAAAATCTAAGTGGGAGATAATCCTTGAGAATCAATTTGTGCAAAATACCTCCTAGTGCTGCTTTTGTTTCAGCTTCAGCTTTTCCTGTTCCAAGTCCTCCTCATTTCCTACCCCCCCCCCCCCCCCCCCCCCCCGCCCCTCTGGCTCTTGCGGCCTTCCCCTACTCCTCCCCTGTCCCTCCTTCTAAATGAAATGACTAAAACTCTTACAGTTGTCTTTCTACTTGGCAGCTTCCTAAATTTAATGCATTTCCTAATTCACACAAACCATCTCTGAAATAGAAATTTAGACTATTAGTTTTAGTATTAGTATTAGTTTCACTTCTTTTCGACTAAGTCACCTGTTTTTGTTCAGTTGCCACCCTTAAAAAAGCATGGGGAGGATTATGGGTGCTCGGTGGTTGATGTAACATACATCTGAAGAGATATGAGCCTGTACCCCTAACTCACACAGTATTTTAAGTCATTGTTACTTCAGTGAAAAGTAATGCAGTTGATTCGAGATATATATTTTTTGTTGATTTTGTATGTTGCAAATAACTTTTGTGACTTGGTAGATACTTTCTGAACTTTTATTAATGGTTGACTTATGACATAAGTTAAGAATTTTTATGTGTTTATATTCATAAACATTTCCACCTGTCAAAATTTATTTCTTAAAGAAATTCCATCCAATTTTGAGATCATGGTGACCTCAAAATACAGTGCATAAAGTACAGTATTCTGCTTTTAACTTTAAAGTTTAAAAGATATTTCTGTGTATGTAAAGTATAATGATCCAACTGCATTTATTTCTTTATGGATAAATTGTTCTCTAAGATCATCCATGGAATAATACACTTGAAAAATCTTCAGTGAACACCTTGTCTTATATACTTTCCTCATATGTATGTATTTACTTCTGGTCTTTCTAATCTCTTCCAATTATGTCTTTGTACAGCATCAAACTATTAGTAATTACTGTATATTTGTAAGTCTTTATAGCAAATCTTAATATCCTATAATATGCCCATTTTGTTCTTAGATAGTCTTGATTTCTTTCATGAGATTTTTGAAATCTGACTATTAAATTTTGTCAATACAATTTTTGTGACAATTTTTGTTTAGAATTCAATTTGGAAAGGAATAATCTCTTTCTCAACATTATTACATCTTCTTCGACTCAATTTGGAAAGGAATAATCTCTTACCATTATTACATCTTCTTGCCCATATAAGGCATGTAGTTATCCTTTTGTTGGGATGTTCTCAAGTTCTTCCAGTTTATTCATTCTTTTTTAAAAAATTATTTATTTATGCATACAAGAACTGGGGTACAGGCCAGAGGTGTGGGGGTGAGAGGATTCACCAGAGATAGAGCAGGGAGCAGAACAGGCAAATCAACCAAAACCCACTGCTGAGGGGAGCAGCCGGCGAGGCGGGAGAGGTCTGCTGCGCCATGTGGGGCCCCTCCCTGGTCTGTGGCAGGGATCAAACTTGTGCTGCAGCAGCTGTGGTTTGCCTCACAGTGTGTTGCTCAACCCACTGAGCCACCAGGGAGGCCCCAGCTTATTCATTCTTTAACCCATATATAAATTAGTTCTTTAACATCGATCAGATCTTAATGTTTACAATTTATTACTTTTATTTTAGGAAATTCTGTTGTTTTTCCCAAAATCTTTTTCTGGTTCTACAACATCCTTTATTGTTTGCTTTTTGATATAGTGCATTACTCTTACAGCTTTACTGTACTGACATATTATTCATATCATAATTCAATTTTCATCCTGCCTTATTTTTTGGTGTTTGGTTTTTTAAATATGAGTTTGTTATACTTCATCTTTGGGACTATTGAGGAACATGCATTATTTGCGTTTGCATCATAAAGATGGAAGTTTGATACAGGTTCACTGTCTGAGTGTAATTTCTAAGGAGTTTCTATGAAGTATAACAGTATATATTAAAGTATGAATCTCATGTGAGAGAAAATCTATGTAGCAGACAGTGTTACTATTGTTATTGTTAATGTATTTTCACATACGGAATTTCTTACTAGTTTTTCTTATAAGAGTAGATTTTTCCACAGTTCAACCTTTCATTGTATTTTCTCCCCCATTTTAGGTATCTTGACTTTTTATAAAGGTTCTGGTTCAGTTGCTATGATAATGCAAACATGACTGTTCCCTGGATGTATCAAAATTTCCTGAAATTCTGGTTTCTTGATACTGGTCATTTCTTCCATAGTGTTCCACATTCTTTGTTTTCTTAAGTGTGTTAATTCAGCATTGTGTGTATGTGCATATTTTTGCCTTTGGAGATGTCTTGCAAGTTCAGTAATATACTTAACTGTATGGTTTTTAAAAAAGATTTATTTTATTTATTTATGCATATAAGAGTCAGAGATGTGGGGCTGAGAGGATTCACCAGAGACAGAGTGGGGAACAAAACAGGCTCATTGACTGAAATAGACTGCTGAGAGGAGCAGCAGACTAGACAGGGGAGATCTACTGCACCATGTGGGTTAGCTCCCTGGCCAGGGATTGAACTTGTGCTGCAGTGGCTGCCAATACATCATAGTGGTAAGACTTAACCCCTTGCACCACCAGGGAGGCCCCTGTTTTTTTATAATTTGTTCATCAACTAAATATTTTCAAGCGTAATCTGTCAGACTATCTAGTCTTCTCCTGTTCTGTCCAGATTTTATTATCTAAATTCTTGTTACATATCAAAGTTATTGATATTTAGCTGAAATTTAATGAACATCTAATATTACCAGCTAAGTTAAGATGTTTAAACATTTTGCTATCTTTTTATAGAAACATTTTCCCACTATTTTTTCCTGCATCCCTCTCTTTTACTTTCTATTTTTTTATTCTGTTAAGTCTACCCAGCCTCTTACTGTCTTACCATTTACATTAAAGGAAATAATTTACATATTTTCACTTCGGCTACTCAGCAAAATATGAAGTTAGAAATTGATCCCTGGAACATAAGAAAATAGTAAATGGTTGGTAGAAATGAGTAGATGGGAAGATTTTTACTTCCTTTATTCTTTAGAATTTCATTACTTTTCCACAGTATTAAGAAAATTATTGCTGCTGTTATAGTACTCTTTTTGATTCATTAGAATGTGCACTTGTTTCTAATGACAACATTATATATAACTCACAAAAGATTGTGCTCACTACTATATTAAACAAACTTATCCTAGTAAAGGATGTGAATTATATGTTTTTAATGCTATCTGAATAGCTACAGTATTAATATTTAAGTAAAAATTTATGAAGTGATTTTGTATTTTATTTTAAAAAGATTTGTTTTTATTTATGCATACAAAAACTGGGGTGTAGGGCAGAGGTGTGGGGGCTGAGAGGATTCACCAGAGACAGAGTGAGGAGCAGAACAGGCAGATCTATTGAAATACACTGCTTAGGGGAGCAGCCGGTGAGACAGGAGTGTGTGGGCTGTATGTGGGTCAGCTCCCTGGCTAGGGATCGAACTCATGCTACAGTGGCTGGTGATAGTCTTCATAGTGCTGAGACTTAACCCCTGCACCACCAGGAGGTCCTGATTTTGTATTTTAAATAACTCTGTTAACTAGCTATTGATATTGTCATTTTACAAATGAAGAAGTTAGGTTCTGACAGTAAACACAATCTTGGCATGTAACTAATAATTCACAGAGACAAAATTTTATAGTACTATTTATAAACAGCTTCTTTTATTTTTCCTTTTTTTTTGATACTTTGTGGGCAGCATTTCAAAGTCATTTAATATACATGGAAAACAGTTTTCCATTTGGGGCTCAGGCAAAGAGCCTTAGGAAGGCTTCCAGGTAGAGTATTTAGGGACAATTTGTAGCAGTTTAGTTGAAATGCTTGGGACACAATGGTTTTTCTTTTTTCATTTTAAAATGGCAGGTATATTAGAAAAAGAAAGAGAAATAAGAAGGAACCCTTGAATAGACACAGGCAGGCAGAAAGCCGCTGCCTTTAAAAGGGATGGGTTTGTTAAGCACAATGCCTGGGAGGACATGGGGGACAGTCCTCAGGACAAGAACTGCCACACATGGTACTTTTAACTGTCACATTTAATTCTGTGTTTGACCAAGTATGTAATAGTAGGAATCACAAGCATTTTTATGTGCTCACAACTGGCTGGTTTTGATTAGTTGTCAAAGTTTTAATGGTAGTGTTTCCTGATTTCAGTTATATATTCTCATTTCTACTTTAACTCTTCTCATTGCTTAGACCAAATTACCTGTTAGAACAACATTATGTTAGTGATAACATTGCTGATTTTGAAACATTCAGTTATACTCATATAATTGAGTCGATATAGTCTCATAAGAGGTGTTTTAAAATATCCATAGTTATTTACAATGTCTTAGAAATTAAAAATATTAATGATAAGAAGTATTTACAAAGACTTCATCACAGAGGAGATATGGATGGCAAATGGGCCCATGAAAAATTGATCAGTGTTACTATCATTGTGGAAATGCAAATTAAAGCTGAATGAAATATTGCTAGTTTTAGAATTATTGGAATGGCAAGAAAAAAATATCAAGCGCTGAGGTGGAAGCAGAACAACTATGTTTCGTATATATTGTCAGTGGGAATGTAAGTGGCCCAACCATGTTGGAAAACAATTGGTCAATTTCTTGTAAAGTTAAGCCAGTATTTATTAGATGACTCAGAAACGTACTCCTAAATATTTACCCAAGAGACATGAAGATGTAATCATACAAAAACCTGTCATGTAAATGCACGGCAGTTTTATTTATAATTGACCCAAACTGAAAATTACCCAAGTGCCCATCAGCTACTAAAGGAATATGCACAAAAAAATGCAGTACATACATACAATGGAATATTACTCATCAATTATCCAAAAAACTGCTAACGTATATGAAAGTATGGATGAAATCCAAAAGCATTATGCTAAGGGAAAGAAGTCAGAATTCAAAGATTTTTATTCTCAGTTATTCCACTTAAATAGTTTTCTGGTAAAGACAAAATCAGAGGGACAAAAACAGGTTGATAGCAAGATCTGAGGAAGGAGATTAACTACAAAGGGATAGGATAGAACATACGCAGGTGATGCAACTCTTCCACATCTAGCGTGTGGTCATATTTACAAAACAATATTTGTTTGAAAAAGTCATTGATTGGCATACCTAGAGGCATAAGTAGGATTAATACTTATTATTCCTCAATAAAACTGCTAAAATAAGACCTACACATTTTTTTTTAAAGTCTAGCATGGGAGATTAAAGATCCCCAAATATACAGGATAAGCAAGAATGAAATATTTTGGGCTAAAGCTGCTGAGATCTCAATGTTAGATTGAGGCATGTAAAACTTGCAAAGCTAGCCAAGCAGTGGTATACTTAAAACTTTCATACGACTGCAAGAGTCAAAGGAACTGGAAAACAAAGAAAGCCAAAAATAAATGTGCTAATTTGATAGTCTTAATGTTCAGGAAAATACTGGAAAACTAACTCTATAAAGTCTTCTGGAAGTCACGAGACCTTACTCTAGTCACAACCTCGCCGCTCTGGACACCCTCTCTCAAATTGCAGCATCCCAGACAGTCAGACATTTCTTAATTTTTTTCTGTTTGTTTTTCCTTTCTGTCCTCTTTATCACCTGCACTATATGAAATATTCAATTTAATTTTAATGCAATCGTAAGGTATACCATTTAAGTGCAGGTTCAGTATGTACTTGTGAATTAGTACATTATTGAATGTAATTAATAAGTTTAGTTTTTGACATCCCACAATTACAAAAAGAAACAGTTCTTTAGTAAATAGAAACATAGTGATATGGCCAAAAATAATCACATACTTACAACCTGTTTAATATAATAGCAGGAGCTGTATTTATAATACATCATCAAATATAGTAAAGATCTACTATAAAATAAATTTTAAGGAAAGTTTGACGTTACAGGCAGAATTGACCTTAAAAATGCAAATGATTAATTCAGAGAATATAAATATTTCATAGGTATTATTTACAAAACAGCCTACATTCCATCCATGTTCAGGAGAATATTTATTGTTCGATGCCTTTCCCCCCTACGATTAAATTCTAAAATCCCAGCGTGATGATTCTCAGACTTTTCCCATATCAGCAACATCAGCATCACCTGAAGACTTGTATGAACTACAAATTCTTAGGCACCACCCAATACCAACTTAATCTGAATCACTGAGATTTGATTCCAGAAGTGTCTAACAAAGTTGTAAGCTAAAGTTCGTGAGTGCCTAAGGCATGTATTAGTGCTGATCTGTTTCTTACACATCTAGAAATACTAGATACCATGCCTAGGGGACATTAAAGAAACCCAAAGACACAAACAGTTAACTTTCCATTTGTCTCTAAGATATTCCTTCTGGAATAAATATTGATAATAAACCCTTTTCTGGAATGATACCATTTATAAAGTTCCTTATTCCATTTAGTGTATGTGGTGTCAGATTTTATTTAATACTATCTTTTTCTGATTGCCTAAAAAACAAAAACATATATTTTAAATCACTGATTTTATGAAATACAGTTTGTGATAGCTACAAGCAAGGCTTTTATTTGGGCTGTGAATAAGCACTGTTCTGAAGCCATGTGTTCCAGAATTTTATAATGAAAGGCCACGTTAGCATCCTAGGATGTGGAAAGTAAATGAAACATGAGAGAATGAAGTGTCTTCCATGTCAATAGTGGTGTTTATTTTATATATGATAACTTGAAATAATGTCAATACCTTTCGGCGATTTGCTGCAAGAACAATCTTAGAAAACTTGTACTCACCATTGAGCAGTTCTCAGTGAGAGTGAAGAGTTCTCAGCATTTATCTTGTGATAAAATGTTGCAAGGTTTGTTTTAAGCACTCAGGGGAGAAAGGAACGGGAGTATTACTGGGATAAGATTTATAGCTGCCATATTTTGTTGTTACATATAAAAAATAGTACTAAAAAAAGATTCTCTAACAGTAGTTCTTATTATTGCTTTACTATATTTATTACTAATGGTAGAAGAATTATAGTGTGTATTTTAAGAGGGTAATAACATTTGTTCTGAAATATTTCATTATAATGGAATGGTTAGGAAAGCAGAAACTGGAGATCCTCAATCTGGATTTGCATTCCAGTTCTGGAATTTATAAAATCTGTGATCTTGGGCCTGTATTTATTTAATTCTATGTTGCAGTTTTTTCATTTATGAAAAGGGAATTATAGTAGCATCTTTTACCTCTTACTTTTGTTACGATTAAGTTCAAAATCTTAAAGTTGTTTCAAATATTGCCTGTCGCAGAGTGTTATATAAGTAATACATACTATGATGTGCAGATAAATTGGTAATCTAGACATTTCATTGAAGGAAATATAGCTTATTTATGTACGTTGGAGATGTAACCTCAGGGGCATCTCAGCGCTGACTTGAATCCAGCCTCCTTACTCACGGAGGTTAGGGACACCAAAGGAAAAGGCATGCCACTTCAGGTTGGTAGGTGTTTTTTTTTGTTTTGTTTTGTTTTTTAAGATTTATTTCCTTTATGCATAGAAGAGCTAGGGTGTAGGCCAGAGGTGTGTGTGTGGGGGGGGTTGGGATGAGAGGATTCACCAGCGACAGAGTGGGGAGCAGAACAGGCAGATCTGCTGAAACACACTGCTGAGGGGAGCAGTGGGTGAGGCAAAAGAGGTCTGCTGTGCCATGTGGGTCACCTCCCTGGCTGGATGGAATTCCTGCTGTAGTGGCTAGAGATACTTTGGCATTGCTAAGACTTTAACCCCTGCAGCATAAGGGAGGATCTGGTAGGTGTCACTTTTAATGAACAAGAGAATTTTGTTACAAGACTCTTCTTGGATTATCATTGTACCGACCCCCCAACCCCAATCTTAAATATTTATGTAGATTTCAACTTTGTTCATTCCATATGTTATAAAGATAGTCTCAACAACACGTTACACATTAAAACACAAATAAATCTCTAAAGATGATATCCTTGTAGCAGATTCTGGGAACAAACGTTCCAAGGGTAATGCTATACATATTCCAAGGGGCAAGGCCATAATGAACGTTACTAGGGGATGAAGCTATAGCTATCAATTTCTAGGTTTAAAAGATACCATCCTAAACTAGTTTGTATTTATAAACCTGTTCATTCATTCACTGATTAAATATTTCTTAATCAGTGGGTTTATGACTTTGTGTTAGGAATGTAGAAAATATAAGCAGAAAGAAAATATAGTTGTTGATCTTAGGAAGCTTGAATTCAGTAGAGCAAATTAGGCACATGTGCAGCATAAAACACAGCTGATCTGGGGCCTCCCTGGTGGTGCAGCAGGTTGAGCACCATGGTGTGAAGCACCGCTGCACAGTTGCTTGAGTTTGATTCCCAGCCAGGGAGGGGACCCACATGGCACAGCAGACCTTTCTTGCCTCACCCGCTGCTCCCCTCAGCAGTGTGTTTCAGTGGATCTGCCTGTTCTGCTCTCTGCTCTGTCTGGTGAATCCTCTCACCTCCCGTGACTCTGGCCTGTACCCCAGCTCTTGCATGCATGCATGCATAAATAAATCTTAAAAAATAAAAGACTGATCCAAAGTAGAAAGTGAATACTTCATCTGAAATAGGGGAAAATATAATTCTTTTAATGACATTTCCTCAGTGTTTGGCTGAATAAAAGACAATTGAATCTCACAAATCCTGTGAAATACAAATCAGAAATACTAAGGTAACTTTTAAAGTTATAGAATGTGTCAATCAGAATTGGTAGAACCCAGAACCATATTTAGACTAATCTGGTTCCAAAGCCAGATCCTTTTATAGTCTACTTTATGAATAAAGTATGACAGAAAAAAATTAATTTCAACTTCTACCATTGCTGTCCTCTTGTTTTAACCTCTGGTATGTCTGATGTATTAATCTTTAGTGATTGGACAGTACTTAAGTCTTAACTGTTGTAAACTGATTTTATTATAAAACAATGATGTAATGAATAAATGTGATTCATTTTTCAATAACAAAGCAAAGAACTGAAATTAAATTCTTCTGATGTACTATTATGCTAAAGCATTTTATTTCCTGTAATCTTTCAGAAATTATTAAATCAAGGAGATCAATAACATTTTATTTGTTGAGGAATAGCTAAAGTAAGGTTAAAAATCTTACCTAAATATGTTCATGAAGAAATGTAAAAATAAATTTTCCAATGTGATTTTTAAAAAAGATTTTATTTATGCATACATGAACTGGGGGGCAGGCCAGAGGTGTGTTGTGTGTGGGGGGTGCGAGGCTTCACCAGAGACAGAGTGGGGAGCTGAACAGGAAAATCAACTGAAGTCCACTGCTGAGGGGAGCAGCAGGTGAGGCAGAAGAGGTCTGCTGGGCCATAGGGGTCCCCTCCCTAGCTGGGGATCTAACTCCTGCAGCAGATGCTTCACAGTGCAGCAATCAATCCCTTGCGCCACAAGGGAGGCCTTCTAATGTGATTTTAAATAGTTCTTATTGTCCACTTAAGTCAAATATCCTATTTTGTCCTTTCTTTCTGCATCATCATTTTAATCTGGGTAATTTGTTTATCACAACATTAGAATTTTTTTTTCCTAAACACTTTAAATATGTAATAACATGGGCCTCCCTGGTGGCACAATGGGTGAAGCAATGCTCTATGATCAAACCACAATCACTGCAGCACAAGTTTGATCCCTGCAGTTGGCCAGGGAAGGGACCCACATGGTGCAGCAGACCTCTCCTGCCTTGCCTGCTGCTCCCCTCAGAGTGTGTTTCATTGGATATGCCTATTCTATTCCCCACTCTGTCTCTGGTGCATCCTCTAACCTCCCACACCTCTGTCCTGTGCCCCAATTCTTGTATGCATAAATAAATCTTTAAAAAATTAATATGTAATAACATGTCACAATGTACTTGACATAAATATCTACATCATAATGTGATGTGGCTTGTGTTTTGAGAGCGTAATGCAAACATGTCTATTTTGGTATAATATCACTTACCATAATACCAAGGGAATGGGGCCTCTCCCTAAGTGGATGGTAAGGGAGGGCATTGTAGGGATTCTATGTACCCCAGTATGAAAATCATAGTGATGCAGAATGTGTACATAGAATCGATCCTCTCCTCTGACTGCAGTGCCACCTTCCCTGTGCCATTAGAGTCTCCTTGCAAAGCTTGAATTTCCCTATACCTTTTCTTGCACTAAAAGAAGAGATCTCCAATTCAATAGAGAATATGACTCACAATTTCAGAAGCACAACCAAGCTAATATCCCAGAAAGTTTAGAAAATTCTTTATATTAAAAGCACATTTTCTTAAGGTAACTTCTGAGAACTCCTAGATCTGGTCTATATATTAATGTGGCAGTACCAGTCATATCAATATCTTTATTACCACTATCAATAGCCACTAATAAAAGACTTCCACTCCACGCCAGTCATATTATGTGGACTTGTATATGAATTACCCCTTTAACTTTTCATTCCTATCTTCCAGGTTGACTGTCATTCTTCTTAGTAAAGAAGTTGACACCTACAGCTATTAAATAATTGACTTGTGTCAAATCGCTTTTAAGTAAAGAAGTAGCTATTTCAATTTACCATTGCTGGCATCTAAAATCACCATACCTCTGAGAAATGACCAGAAAGAATATTGGACTGGATATTGAAGTCTTGGGCTAAATTTAACTCTTGCCTTTTAACAGTCAATATGACCTTTCTCTGTGCTTGTCAGAGTTCTGTTCAATTTGATAAGCAATTTAATAATAAATGAAAATGTGCTTTGAGCTATTTTCCCTCTCTCTACCCCTCATTTTCTCTCTGTTCTTTAAAGTCTTTTCTCTTCCAAGATAAGCATCCAAATTCCTATAACCACTCTTCAGATATGATTTCTAGATTCTACTTTCAGACCAAGGAAGAAGGAACTTCAGCTATTACTTCCTTTGATCCTGACATTTTACTTCCTAGCTTTAGATGGCTTTAGCGTTTTTATTGAGGTTATTGTTAACCACTTCACATGACTGGCTCATATCAGTTGTTGACTTATCACCCTGGGTTCCCTCTGACTAAAAGGAGGGGAGGGGGTTTAATAAGGTCCTCAGAGTCAAACTAAATGTCCAAGGATTATTTGGGCGTATAAGACATATGTTATGTAATAGGTTCCTTTTTTGAAATTATCCTTATATTTTACCTACTTATAGCTCACTCTGTCACCCTAGTTTACAGTTTGGTATGCAACTTTTAAAAATTAAAATTTCTTGCCCATTGCTAATACTAATGTATAATTTATATTTACTTTTATTCTAACTTTCAGGAAAGACACCAAGAATATTAGGGGAATAGGTATCTATGCCCCTTAGTATGGTTTACTCTAAAACTTCTTACTTCCTAAGAAAAGTAATTTAGGACAATTTCAAGACTAAAAGCTATATCAGTAATTATTTTGACATTTTTGACTATACAGTCCACATAGGTAAGGGTGTTTGTAAAATCAGCTCTCAAGATAATATTTCTGGACTATGCAAGTTCTATCCAGATTTCGGCTGACAACAGTGTTTTTGCCCCAGGCCTGTGCAGTGACACTTAGTTCCAACAGTGGGCTTGTTCTCAGACAGGAAAGAGCATAAAACAGAGGAAAAATACAAAAGAGGACAGTAGTACAAAGAAACTTAAAAGGGAGGGAGAATAGTAATAGTGGAAGAAAAGTATGCAGTAGTTTGTTATGGTATAACTGATGCTATATTTATCTCTTCCATTTTGAGACTGTGATGGTAATTTCTGCCATATTCAGGTAATTCTCATCTGCATTCTGTAACAAATGAAAGTTCGCCGAGAACCACGTACACAGTCTCAGAAAAGAGAATTTCCAGTAAGGGCCAGTTTCCGCGGGAGGCTCTGACCCACAGGGTTGCAGAATCCCACTGAAAGCAAGGAGCGTTTTTATAGGTCTCAGGTGGGATGGCGAAACGGTGGGGTGGAAAATTTTAACAAGGAACTGGATCTTGTTTTTCTGCCCAAGCTGGAACTTATTTTTTTGCTCAGGCTGGCCTCAGCTGGAAATTTGGGTTCATCACCCTCAAACATCTACGTTTTCCTGGGACAGCTCCTCCTTCCACATGCCTGAGTTTAATCGCTGCCTGATCACGACAACAGATTTTTATATAACTGGAAATTGAGTAGCCTAATACCCAGAGTTGCTATTCAGGTGTATTAATAGTATATGTATTCTAAAAGAAGTCATGAAGTGTGAACTCAGTGGTTAGACCCTGATAATCTTCCTATGTTCCAATATCACAAAAAAAGTTCTCCAGACTTGAAGGAGTGACCTTGAAAAACATTTCACTCCTTCATTACGTGGTCACCGGGGTCCCAGTCATTTCATATTAGTGAAAACTGTCATTTAGTTAACCCAGATGATATGTCATTATTTAATATTTACTGACTTTAGCTGAAAAGTTTAATGTAGCATTTCAGATTTATATGCCCTGCAGCTAAAGAAATTAACTTCTGGAATCCCAGTGTTATAACTGATGTTCAGGAAATATTAACAAAGAAAACCAAGTTTGTGTAAAATTTCTGTTACCCTTTTTGCTATCACTGTTCTCCTGAAAATTAGTATTACTATAAATTCATTAATGAACTTTCACATTACTAATGTATGTTTATTCATACTCTGAGGAATTAAATACCCCAGTTTGACCACAGTATTTCAACTAACAAAAGTCCTGTGCTTAGGCTGTCCTGAATGTAAATCTACATTGAACTTTAAATGAAGGGTTATGTTTTATTTATACAAAATGTCAATACAGTACTCCTTAAAGTTTAACAGTCTCTACATGCCGAAGGCAAGCCGTATACTAGGTTATTTTGTAGCTGGGAGTCCTAGAAAAAAAATAGCAACTGTATTTCAGCCAAGCTCAGACAGGACAACTGACAGTTTAGTAAGACAGAACCATGAGGTGGGGGAGGGATAAAGTGATAAGGTGGGGCTGAAGTAAGAGTGTGTTGGGGAAAGTCTGATACAGAATTTGGCTTTGGGGGCCTTCCTGGTGGCCCAAGGGGTTAAGCACCGCACGGTGAAGCATCTTTAGCAGCTGCAGCAAGAATTTGATCCCGGGCCAGGGAGCTGACCCACATGGCGCAGCAGCCTTCTCCTGCCTTGCCTGCTGCTTCCCTGCACTGTGTATTTCAGTCCATCTGCCTTTTCTGCTCCCCACTCTGCCTCTGGTGAATCCTCTCACCCCCATATGTCTGGCCTGTACCCCAGCGCTTGCATGCATAAATAAATCTTTTAAAAAAAGAATTTGGGCTTTGGGTATTTTTAGGGAGAGTCAGTGGGGGTTAACTTTACAATGATGTCAGAGGTGACTTGTATGTCTCACTCTATCTTATCTATAAGGAGAATATTCTAGACTGAGGATAAACTTGTGGTTAGTAAAGTAGTACCAAGTACTCATTTAGCAAGAAAAGATGCTATGTGATATACTTCAGTTTACAGAGTGACTTTTTTCTGATGTGTGTATTCTGTGTGATTATGCAGAACCAACTGGCATAAAAATCAGCTGTAAGTCAGAGATGTGTGGCTTGTGGAGTGCTTTTTCTTCCCTCCTCCTTCCATTCCTAAACTGTTTTCTTCTTTCCTTCTTTCTGCTCCTGCCCCCATCTATCTTTTTCTTTCTGGAAGAAAGGAAAGAAACCCCAGTACTCTACAGGGACTGTTGTTACTGCTCCTAAGCTCTCAGCTGCAGTCATGCTGGGCAGGCGAGCCCGGTGCCTTTTCCCATGACCCTGAGTGCAAGAGGTGCCAACAAGAAAGTTTAGGCCAAATTCTGCGAATCCAGTTCAGTATCCAAACACAAAAATAGTCATCACTTGCTGTTACGTGCTTGAGAGTCTTTGCACCCTCATTCCTCAGAAACTGGCCCCCTCTCCATTGGAGAGGGTCCTGCACATGGTGAGGGGGAAGGAGGGCCTGGGTCACCTCTGCGCAGAGCCAGGTATTTATGGGGTTTTCTGGTTATGGGATCTCTTTGCAACTACCACACTGCTGTGAAGTGCTCAGAGGTCAGGGTGTACTCCAGTTTTGCCTGAAGTCACAGGATCCCCTGGATCCTTTTAAAACACAGGTTAGCCTGACCTTCTAGGAACTGTGGGAGGCAAGGAGTGCTGGACTACCTTATATTATATTTTTTTAAAGATTTATTTATTGATGCATACAAGAACAGGGTACAGGCCAAAGGTGTGGGGAGTGAGAGGATTGGTCAGAGACAGAGTGGGGGACAGAACAGGCAGATCTGCTGAAATACACAGTGGAGGGGAGCAGCGGGAGTGGCAGGAGAGGTCTGCTGTGCCATGAGGGTCACCCCCCTGGCCGGGGGCAGGGATCGAACTGGTGCTGCGGTGGCTGTGGTTTGCTGCATAGTGCTTTGCTTAATCCACTGTGCCTCAGGGGAGGCCCTCAATCATCTTCTTACTCTTATCGCAGGGCTTTATCCATTCTGCATATGTCTTCTTTATAACTTTATATTAACATAGATTTTGTTTACTGTTCCTCTGGGCTTTCTCTTAACTTTGTTTCCGTTATTACCTCTCTCTGTTTAAGGGCTTCTAGCTGCTATTCTTGCTTCCACATATTTCCTTCTTTATGTATTTTCCATCTAGATTCTCTAGATGGAGATTTCATTGATAATACATTTTCTTAGTTTTGACTAAGTTAACTATTAAATAAGTTGTATTTTTAAATTTATGTATATATGTAATATTTATATTTAGGTGGGCTATACATGCTATTTTTTTTCATCTGTTAACATCATATGGGTGAGTGAGTGAAGACTTAAAACTATGAAAGTGTTAACAGAAGAGTGCTGACATTTTAAAATTGAAATTTATTTGTGAGTAAAATGAAGGTAGCAAGATTTTATTTTGAGAGCTCACTCAATGCCAGGAATTGTGCTTGGTGTATTTTCATATCTCTTTATTTAATATCCACAAAACCCTGTAAGGGTAGTATTAGCCAGTGTTGTTCAGTTGAAAAAAATGAAGCTTTCCTTTTACAATTTTTAAAATATCTTTCATCAGTTCATTGTTAGAATTTTTACCTATGTCTGCACTGATCTTAATCCCTCCTGCATACCACATTGTCAGAAGCTGGTATAATTGCAAAAACAGGGATTTGCAGGGTGAGCTTCCAAAAACATTGTCCAAGTACATGCAGTAGCATCATTAAGTCAAGACGTTGGCATATACTATGGAGACCACATGTTTCCTTTCAACATTCCATGTGTGCCTCTACCCACTCTTCAGGATGTGGGGTATTCACAGCTTATTTTTCAGTGTCACCCGGAGGTGGCACTGTGTCCGAATTGCATCGCACATGCAATGGGCTTTGTCATCTCACTTACTTTTCTACATCCCACTCTTTCATCAGTCCCTTTGCACCACCCATGGATTTCCGAACACACTGCTCAGAATTTTCTCTAGGCCTCTGCTTTCCTGAAATGACTTGTGAAGTCTCCCTTCATCATTTATATTTCCCTTTGGAGGAGGAATTGGAGGAAGGTTTAGTCCCATTACTGAGAATCTCCTATTGTTCAATATTAATGTAATTGCTTTTTAGGAATGACTGATTGCTGCTCTCAGGACATTTGCAATATAAAAGGAGAGTTGATCGATCCAAATAACACATTGCTGGGAAAACTGGAAACTTGTTTGTGGGTGGCATTCCTGGCTTCAGGGACCTCTGTAAACCTTTTCACTCCCTTAGCTCCTAGTTTAAAGGAACATGAGTTACCTGTACTAATGGGGATCACTTCTAAGTTTTAGAATGTGAAATATTTTAAAGGATAAGAAGTTGACTAGGAAGGACAAATATAGCTATATCTAATTCTGGAAGTCATAAAAGAACCTGGCTTGGAAAATGGTTTCCTTTTACATTTGTAAAAGGAAAACCTGTCTGTCCTTAATGCATTTTGCAAGAACTCTGCTTGGTGGGGTTTTACCTGCCTCCCCAGAAAGCAGATTGCCTTGCATTCTCCATTATGGAGATTTTTTTTTTTCATTCTACTTGCTGCATTTATCTTTATAGCATACATGGCTTTCTCCCCTGAAACTGATAAACACAGTTCTGATCTAATTTAAAAGCTACATTACAGTACATTTTAAATATCGTATCACTAAGTCCATAAACAACTATACTAATATAAGAAGTAACTCAGCACAGTTCAAAACACATTACAGTTGCCAACACCATAAAATCCCATTTACTTTTTCTTAAAAGTGTTTGATATTGGATTTGCTTTCCCTTGGACTGTAATTAACAACATTCTGAACTGCTTACAAGATTCAATTGACTGGCAATATTAATCACACATTCACAGAGAAATTGGATATTGCATTTGACTTTTTTTTTTCTTCTTCTGTGTTCTTGGCATCTAATCACTGATTAAAACTAAGGAAATGGTTCTTTTCACAATGCTCCATAGACATTTATTTTCTTGGTATGTTTCATCTGTAAAGATTTCTTCTCTTTTCTATTGAATTTTGCTTCTCAAATTCTACATTCTATAGATGTGGAATAAAACCAAAAAAGAAAAAGAAAAACCAACAACCAGTATTTCTTGTCAAGAGAAACAGTTTATTCCAGATAATTAAATCCAGGAATGTTCAAAGAAAACACAGCAAGGAGCATAAATTAGGTTCTATCAAGGGATATAGGTTGTTCCTCATGAATGGATACTGACAAAACAATTTTGTGGGAAGCTTTGAAAAGTCATTAATAGTTTTGAAACTTTTGAACACAAGCACAGTTTGTAGAGAAAGGCAATACACATTAGTTTCATTTTAAAAATGTACTCCAGACATCCACAAATGTTTCTTCTATATATTAATGGTATTTTTGAACTTATATGAAAGATTTCTGCACTTGCAGTTTTATGAAAACGAGGGTATGTTTCTCTTTTATTTTTTTGCTTTTGCCCCATAGCAACAAATACACTGTACATATAACAGTTGAGTAATTTTGGGAAAACCTAAGGGATCTTTATATTATATAAAACTGTATTGCTCAATAATCAATCCCAGAATCAGAATCTCTGCTCCAGAAGACAATGACACTTTATTTTATCTACTGATTTTACCTTGCTGAGACCTGGAACTTATTAGTAGACAATGAATATTTACTATATAAATTAAGCAGCAAAACAATTTAGGTTGGAATTCCTAAATTATTTTGCATAGCAGATTATTACCTGCACTTGGAAATTAACTAATAAAAGTCAGAAAATGAAACTGTAAGAGAAATGATTAAGAGAACTGGCTCCAGAAGCAGGTTGCTCGGGTTTGAGTTCTGCATCCCAAAGTCCATGGCAGGAGACCTACCTCAGTATCCTTCCTTTTCTGTATGTTAAGGTAAAGGATGATACCTGTATCAAGGGGTATTTAGAATGTTTCAAGAGTGACTGGTAGAGAGTAAGTGCTATATTAAAGGTGGGGATTATTATTCCTGTTAACTTCCCGTGATTCTGGATTTTGTGCAAATCTTAATGACTCATGTAAATATATCAAATATACCAATGTCTTGATTTTTCTGGAAACCATGTGTTGACCCTAAAACATTTAGATACTTGCATCTGGATGTAAAAGAATCTGGAAGATCTGAGTCTTGAAGAAAAAGAAAGGAATACATCTTGCACTACTAAATCTGGGTCTAGTTGCCTATGTGTAGCTGCCTTGCCTACCATTCCACCACCACACCCATCACTGTTTCTCCCCAATATGTCCAGTCCTCTTACTCCTCTTATAAAGTCTCTCTCTCTCTCACCTGTCTGTCTCTGTCTCTCACACACACACATTATGATTAGGTGACTGGCACGCGTCAGTCACATTTACATTACGATCCCAGAGAAGGAAATGCTTGTAGTTTTCAAACTGTGCCTACATGTCTTTTTCATTTTGCTAGTGCTTAGCAATGAAATATCAGTGTTTGCCATTTTCGTTTACAACTCTTGTGCTGTGTATTATGATCCCGATCGTGTCAGGCTAAGGCAGATTTAATTCTTTGTGTGTAGCTCCTTAATGTTGCTACCACGATTCCAGACTACACTGCGTGAAACAGAGACAGTTCTGTGTGTTTTCCTCTTTCAGGGGCCAGAATCTACCTGGTACCTAGCACATAAAAAGTAGTAAATGAACATTTGTTAAAGACCACCTATTTTGCTCTTCCTCACTCCTTTCTGTCTTCTTATTTCTATGAATTGACTCACTTACAATAACTGAGTAAAAAATGAAGACAAATATATGAAATATGTTATAGTTACCAATATTAATCTTTTCTTCCATAATAACCAAACCGTAGTTAAATTTTGGCCTTATTAAAGTATAAATGAGTAAAGATTTTCTCCCGGTTGGTGGGTTGTCGCTTTGTTTTGGCTAATGTGTCCTTTGCTGAACAGAAGCTTTTAAGTTTGATGTAGTCCCACCTGTTTANCCTCTCTTTCACTATCTGTGCTTTAGGTGTTGTACCTCCAAAGATGTCATTGATGTGTATGTCATGTAGGGTTTTGCCTACTTTTTCTTCTAGATATTTTATGGTCTCAGGTCTTATGTCTAAATCCTTAATCCATTTTGAGTTGATTTTTGTGCATGGTGAAAGGTAGTATTCTAGTTTCATTCTTTTGCATGTAGCAGTCCAGTTTGCCCAGCACCACTTATTGAACAGGCTGTCTTTATTCCATTGTATATTCAAGGGACTTATCACACAGATCCACAAAGAACTAACCAGACTAAACAGAAACAAAGAAAACAACCCAGTCAAAAAATGGGCAGAAGGGCTAGAAAGGCAATTCTCCAAAGAGGACATGCAAATGGCCAACAGGCATATGAAAAAATGCTCAACTTCTCTTGTCATCAGAGAAATGCAAATCAAAACC
>JAGFMF010011580.1:447343-482462 GCA_019455555.1 Galemys pyrenaicus | reverse complement strand
GATGGTGCACTGGTGAGATGGTGATGGGGAATACATGGGGATTACAATTAATGGCAAGTATATGTAAATTTTAAAATATTTTAATAAAGGAAAAAAAAAGTATAAATGAGGAGCACAGAGCACCAATAAAAGAAGGCACTATAGTGTTGAATATTAGCACTACTGCACCATGTTAAAAAAAAATTAAGTGTTTTGTACATTCTGGAGAAAGAAAAAAATCTTTAACTGCAATTATTACATTACAAAAATATTCTGTCTTTTGTAGATGTGACTTTTTTCATAACATTTTATAAGGAAAAAACTTGCAAAATTAGAGCCAGAAGGCTTAGGGCATCTGCTAGCTCTGACTCCATCTATCTGTGTCACATCAGTGAGTGTTGATAACTCGTGATCCTCAGATCGCCGCTGATAAGAAATTGAGAGCAAGAAATCGAGAGTAAGCATTGAAAAAAGCTTTATAACAATTTGAGAGCCAAACAGAGTACTTTGATTAACTCTAATAGTAATTATTTGGGGTTTGTACATATTTTGTATGTCCTTGTTTTTATTTCATAGTTTTAAGAATTCATTTCAAAAAAAAAGAAAGAATTCATTTCATTGCATTTTAGGAAGGTTTGTTTTGCAAGAGATTGGGAAAATAAAACTGGTTCATTACCAAAGTAACTTGAAACATTGTCATTTTCGTCTAAGTTATACAGTGAAGTCTACTGAATTTTGAAGTTAGATAAATGAATAAGACTTGAATTCTCTTTTCTTGAAAACCTTGACAATAGAAAAACTGACTACGGTTGACCCCTGAAGAAATGCAAGGCTTAGTGCTGCACACCCACAGGCAGGTGGAAATCTGCCTATAACTTTGGACTTTAGAAAGCCTTACCTACTAATAGTTTGCTGTTTCCAAGAAGTCTTACTAATGCTATGAACAGTTGATTAACATGGATTTTGTACATCATGTTATAACCTGTTCTCTTACAGTAATGTAATATAGACAAGAAACTATTTTTAAGAAAGTATTAGGAAGAGAAAATAAGTTCACAGGATGACATTGTATTGATCGATATTCCAAGTTTATACCATTTGTTCATAAGAAAAAAATGGATCTCTGTAATTCAAACACATGTTGAAGGATCAACTAGTTTTGTGATTCATGAAGAAAAGAGTTGTTAGTGCCCTCTTGTGGTAGCAAACCTCCACACAACCGCCCCCACCCTCACCCCACCCCCCATCCCAATGACTCGGTTCCTGGTATCCACGCAAGTATGTTTGAATTTGGATTGGATCTAGTGATTCATGTCTAACAGATTAATAAGTGTGATGATAATGGTATGCTATTCTGGAATTGACTTTTGAAAGACCGTGTTTTATATTGGGCTTCCTCTTTCACTGTCTGGGAATCCTCGCATGAAGGGAATCAGAATGTGAGCTTCTCCGTGGAGATGTTTGATGTGGCAAGAAACTGGAATGGTGCCTGCGAGCTACTGAAACTCAGTCCAAAGATTAGCGAGGAGTAAACATAGAACTTTTGGCATAATTTGGTGTGCAATCATAGATGACTCTCCTGAAAAGGAGAGTGAAGTGTGCCTCACCCACTACTAGTACTCAATCTAGTGGACTCCTGGGGACTGTTTTTACCTTCTGTGTTCCATATAATTTGTACTATGGGCCATAACTCATTTTTGGCTTTCTGTTATAGTGGGTCATGTTTAAAAATACTGTGCTATTGTTTTTAATAATAGCACTGTTTTAAGAAATCTAAAATCTAAGGCAAATATCCTGACAAGCTTGAAGAGACATATATATTACATTTTTGAATCAAGCAAACAATTATTCTTTTATAAAGTCTTATCTGTAATATTGAAAGGGAAAGGGAAGATAATTGTCACAAAACAAAGCTTCCAGGCAAGAATAAATCTTACTTTAGTTCAATGATTTTACAAACCATTGAACTATGAATGTAACACTATTACTATAGATGGTAGCAACTGTGCATTAGAATCTCAATTTGTATATGATGAAATCAAATGGTAGTAATAACAACAGTGAAAGAAAATTAAAAATTATCTTAAAAAACAAATATGAGAATTCGGTGTGAGCAAAACAGCTTTTGGTTTGTGCCTAAGGATAGATATGCTCAAAAAGATATTTGCAGGTATTAATCATGATAAAGGGCCTATTTGAAAAGAAATTGGAGTTTGCTTATAATATCCTTTCTCTTATTCGATCAGTGTAGACGCTGAGCAGCTTCTGTTTTCTTTTAGAGAAGCAAAATGAACAGAAATACATTCTTAATAATGAAACAGCTAATGCTCTTTGTTTCTTAAGCTAGTATGCTCTAAAAAATAAATATTATTTTGCATTCATTTATAATCATTGGCTTTTTCTTATTTTACAAAGGATTTTATATCTTGAATGGTACTATATTTCCTAGATATACTAATGATATATATTACTCTGAAAACAAATTTAAATTTATATGCTATATAAATTAACATATACTTGATATGATGAAATAGTCTTATGTCTAAACTATATTAAATACTTAGTTTTATGGTGTTTTCGGCTTAAAGATTAAGAACATTAAGACAATGCTTTTATGAACCAATATACTGATATCAAAATAATGTGAAATAAATATGCAAATATTTATAATGTGCTACTGCTCTAATAACTAAACAGTACCTAATGTTTTGCTTTCTTAATTTGAGTTTTTTAAGTTTAGACAAACTCCTATAAAACCCCAAAGACTCTTATTTTTTATTTTATTCTTTGGTATCAGTTTTAAATTGTGGCCCATGAAAGCATAAGGAATACCCATTTGCCACCTGTACCTAATACATACATATCTTCTCTATCTTTATCTCTCTATATATCTTGAGTTGTATTCTAAATTTTAAATTGTATTTTTAAAGCTGTATTTTTCCTTGGCTCCAGATTATATATATTGGCAGGCTGATCTGTAGATTATATCCAAAGTCAGAGGACATGTTTACGACCAGAAAAGAAAAATGAACTATTTGGAAAAGTTATAGATTTTAAGACTTTGGGATTCAGTCACACAAAATCAGGACTCTAGACACGTTACACACTTTTTTCCTTCAAAAATGTTTTCCTGTGTGGAAATAGAGAGGTATTTCACTAAATAATGTTTTCTCATTTCTAGTAAGCAATATTTTGTGAAACACAGAGTAGCATAGGATAATAGTTTGGGGTCCTTTTCCTTGTAAGACCAGCTTCACAGTCTGTTATGATGACTCCACTCTGCTATGGTAAGTGCCAAAGTAGAGACACTATGTAAAGGGATGTGTGACTGTGTTCCAATAAAACTTTATTTATATAAAGAAATGGATAGGATCATGAGCCATAGTTGCTGATCTGTGAAAGAGCAGACTATTTAAGCACACAGGCTCTGGGTCACACTTCTGAACTTCAAATGTCACTTCATGGTTCTGTGAGATCTTATGGTTTAGTCTCTTCTGCTTTACTCTCCTCCTCTATAAAATAGGAAAGGTATTATAAATGCTTTCTTTTTTTTATTTTATTATTATTAGTTATATTTGACATCATTTGTAGTCCCCAGGGGGTACCCACCACCATTTCACCCGTGCACCATCACCTCAGTCCCTTGTGCACCCTCTGGCATCTTCCCCGTCTTTGCCCTCCCCCCTTCCCCTCCCCTCCCCCACGGTCCCTTTGGTTTATCCCGGCTTTTTAGAAATGCTTTCTCTTACAGCTTATATTTAACACTAGAAATGTTTATTTCTTGCTCATAGAAAGCCCAATGTGGATGTTCCAATAAGGTCGTTTCTGTAGCAGCTTCTCTCTGGGTGTGACCTCAGAGTCACACCTTTTTCATCTTGTGATTCCACCACTAGGACACTTGAATCCCTTCCCTGGTCTTATGCACCAGCTAGCTGATGAGTTCAATAGTCATCTTCTTTCCTTTTCTGACATTTATACCACCTCATGGAAAGAAAATATCCTTACTCTTTCCCTGAATGTCATTCTCCTTTCCTGAAGTCCATTTTTTAGAGGAAGTTGTTGAGAGGATGTCACCTCAGGCTGACTCATGAGCTAGTTTTGAGCACTCAAAGTTCCTAAACAACTTCTGGTGTCTGGTGTGTAAGTTTTGCCCACTGTTTAATTTTAGTAGTAATTTCAAAGACTCAAGTTTGAGCAAGCAGTGTGTTACTGAGATTCTCTGAACTATCTACATGACTTTAAGACCTCTAAATTAACTCTAAAGATTTTGTTAGATGGGTCTATTTGTCTGGTGGTTGCCTAAAGAAAGCAAATTCTAAAGTAATGAATAGTAATAGTAATAAATAATAAATAAATTTCCTTATTATGAATATGCCCAGCTATCAGTGTGGAATTGACATCTTCTTTTTTTTCTGGTCTTTTCCTTCCTTTTATGGAATCCAGCTTCAAATTTTATTGAGCGTGGGGGAAACCAACAACATTCCCTTTGAACTATGTTTAGCTAAATTTTGCAGCCTTCACTAGAAGTTAAGCGCTTAAAGCATCTTGTTTCAGGGTAAGTGAGGATAACTTCAAGTCAGTTTTACTCCATTCCTTCATGTGTGTTAGTGTTTTGATAGTTTTAACAAAGATTGCCAATATGTAAAAGATCTAGCTTTTCTTTTTTCCTAGCTTTTCTTTCTATTTTCTTTGCCTTTCCCTGATCTTAGTGAATCATAAGATATGTATATCAATGCAAATATTACCAGTCATGTATTCCACATATATTCAGAAGGTTTTTAACCTCCATTTGCAGAGGTTTTTCAGAGACAATTGAAGAATTATCCTACTGACACTGTCTTTTTAGTACAATTTACTTTATTTATGTGTTTAATCTGTGGTGAGTCAGAAAGCATAAAATGTTCTCTAAAAAATATAGGGTTCACCAATATGTTATAAATGAATTCTTTCAGGGTCCTAGAACATCACTTGGAAGAATGAGTGTTTCCTGGGTAATAAATGTGACATGTGGGAGTCTGAAACAGATAATTTGTCTCATATAGATAATTCCTTCACAACCAGATAAAGCTTACTGTCTTCAGATAAAATCATGAGCTAAGTGTTTCCACACAGGGGGGTTTTCTCTTTTGTGAGATTTACTGGTTTAACTATTATTCACCCATTCTTTCCATAGGAGAGTAAGATGTGTAAATGAGATTGTCATAAAGTATATAGTGTATTTCAAAGAAAACATATTTCTACTGCTCTTTTTTAGCTTATAGGACTAGCAGTACCTCATGAGCTGGCTAAGCTAATGAATGCAACATGGCAAACAATAAGAGTTACTGTTAGGAGGGAGAATCTGAAGTTTTCAATGGATGAGTTTGGGGACATAATCACAAAATAAAGAAATCATGGGAAACTTACCTCTCCGGGCTAGCATAAAGTCATAGAATCATCATCCTATTTATATTTTTGTGTACATATGAAAATATTAATGACTTTTTTTGCTTTAACTCTGGGGATTTGAATTAAAAATATACAGCTATGTGCTGCCAAGATAGTTTCTGTTAAGAAAGACCACATATGTGATTTCTATATATTACCTAGATCTCTCATAGTCTTTACCATTTATGTTAGTGTAGTCATATTCCATAACCTTCACACAATGACAAAAATGACTAATGAAGGATTTCTCAGAATACATCACCATTGTAAGTGATGCATGACTGTAATTGTAGGAAGTTTAAAAATCAGGGTTCCTTCTGATTTTCTATTTCCTCCACATTTAAATATTTTATGGATTTACTTACTTTGGGGAATAAATGGCATTTTCTGGTGTGTGACTTTGGCACAATCTCTCTTTTCCTGAAGACATCTAGAGACCAAAAGCATCCTTACTCATGTCAGATGTGTTCTACTTGGATAGATTTGAGACTAGGAAACCTTTTGTTTCTTCCTGGATGTGGGGAAAGGTATTATATGTCACTTGGGCAAGGGTGAAGTGAGGTATAAGTTAGACTGCAGGTAACCGATGCATAGTAAAGATTGAATGAAAAGTCCAGAAAGAAAAGTGATGTCGATGGATAATTAAGAGACCCCTTAGAGAAGAATGACTAGAGGATGACATCCATATGCACAGCCAACATACTGATGACACCTGAGGATTCACTTTCAAGAGTCTACCATGCAGTCAAGTAACTACATGTGAGCTATCTCATAAATTATTTATTTCATTCAAGTTATAATTTAAATATTATAGAAAGACACTAATAAAATGTGTATCAGCAATATGCCCATCTATTTAAATACATATATGTATTTACATACATCAGCGCATATTTATTGACAAATACGGAATATGTGTCTATATTCCAAATGGATAACAATATACTAAGTTGCAGTATAAAATCCTAGCTATTCTGATAATATACTTCTGATAAAGAAGAGAGGTCTGTATATCACCACCTAAACTATTTTGGTATATATATTTTCATAAAATTCTATATGCCATCTAGAACTAGAGATTATATTTTCAGAATATGATTATGTTGTATCAGAAATATCCACCACTATAAATCATCACTATTTAACACACATTTTATTTTTGCAGTGTGTTGCCTAAAGGATTATGTTTTGTCTCTCATTTTATAATTGTGTCATGGAGTTTGTACATTTTAGAAGTGCCTGAGTAGTTCTCTTTTGATGTTCATTTATTGTAGAGTTTTTGAGCATCAAGATTCTCCCAATGCCAGTTCATAATGTATTAAAATCTATCAGGATGCTTAACCAATCCCTGACCTAGTTTGCCAATCCATTTTTTTTTCCTTTAGGCAATGGGAGAATTTATCATTACAGGTCTATCAGTGAATGAATGAACCAAACAATCAAACTCTGGATATAAACTTATTCTTCTAATCTACATCTAGACAAAGCCTTTATTTTCTTGTCATAGGAAACTAGTTTCTCTACTTTGGCCATGGTATTTATACCCATTAATTACCTTCCTAATTGAATAACTGATATTTATGAAAAATACTTAGACATCTATGTATGAGTCACTTATTACAGCAAAATATTATAAACAATATAAAAACAGAAATTAAAAATTTACTAAAATAACAGTAAGTCAACACTAAAGGATATTAGGCAGTCATTAAATATTTTGACAAAAGGTATCATTAGAATTATAAAATGTGGGTCTCCCTGGTGGCGCAGTGGGTTAAGCAACACACTATGAAGCAGGCCGCAGCCACTGCAGCACGAGTTCGATCCCTGCCGCTGGCCAGGGAGGGGACCCACATGGTGCAGCAGACCTCTCCTGCTGTGCTCGCTGCTCCCCTCAGCAGTGTCCTTCCGTTGATCTGCCTGTTCTGATCCCTGCTCTGTCTGTGGTGAATCCTCTCACCCCCCACACCTCTGGCCTGTACCCCAGTGCTTGTATGCATAAATAAATAAATCTTTAAAAAAAAAAAAAGAATTATAAAATGTTCTCATTAAAGCATTACACAAATAACTTAGGCATAAAATTGGATAGATAATATTATCTTACTATTATAAAACATTCCTGAAGAAAAATCTATTGCTGCTAGCAATCCTTTGTGATAACATCTTTTGATTCATTTGTCTTTCTGTATTTTCCAATACTCTTACATCCTCAGATAGGTGATTTTCCTTCCCAAGGGATGTTAGGCAATATTTGGTAACATTTCTGCTTGTCACACTTAGTGAAAGGTCAAAGGAGGGATACTCATAATTGGTATCTTAAGGGTAGCGATCAGGAAAGCCGCTAAATGCCTGCAATACACAATATAGCTTCTGTCCCCCAATTCAGTAAATCATTGTCCCCAAATATCTATAATGCCAAGGTTGAGAGACTGAGCTCAACTTTAAATGTGTATTTCATTTAAAATTAATTAGAGAATTCAGGGCCTCCCAGGTGGCACAATGTGTTAAGCAGCACACTATGAAGCAAACCACAGCCACTGCAGCATGAGTTCGATCCCTGCCACCGGCCAGGGAGGGGCCCCACATGGCACAGTTGACCTCTCCTGCCTCCCCGCTGCTCCCCTCAGCAGTCGGTCTGCCTGTTCTGTTCCCCACTCTGTCTCTGGTGGTTGTTCTCACCAACCCCACCCCCTGCACCTCTGGCTTGTACCCCAGTGCTGGTATGCATAAATAAAGAAATCTTTAAAAAAAATTAGAGGATTTAAAGTAGAATGAAAATGTTTGAAAGAGTAATACACAAATCAAAAATATTATGCAGACTCTCTTGTGGAAAACCAATAAACATCATTCTTTTAAATATAAGAAATTGGCACAGGTAAAATGTGACATTCTTGTAGCCACTCTAATTCACTAGTGTAAACTTTGCAACATGAGTGACAAAATCCAGCTTTGTCTGTTAGAAAAGTAAGGCTTGGTTACTGTCATTTGAACCTGAATTTCTTTGATTGGGGACATATCTTACAATTGTTTTCTAAATCCCTGGTTGACTTATTTTGGATCTAAATTGAAGCCTGAAAACAGCCAGTATTCACACAAAGCTTTTTGAGACAAAAGAAATTGTGCTTGAATGAACATTTATGTGAACATAGTTTTATTTCTCATTCTGGCAAAATTCCTAAGATTTAATGAGGTGAATCCATTTTCAGAAAAAGTCTAGTGACATGAGAACACACATACACAAATCTAAAAATAGTTAATAGGCAAACTACTTTACTTTTCCATTCTGTGTCAGGTCCCAACATGCCAGATACCCACATTTGTCTTTGATGGAACCCAAAGAACCTGGCTCCTGTTTTACATTATGTTCCTAGACTGTTATATAGTTATGGTTTCAAAATAACCTGACATGATTGTTATTCTGATGAAAGCTAATTAAATGTGCATGAATTTAGATTTTACCACCGCATTCCTCTTTAAAGCTATGTCCACTTTATTGCAGCTGTTTTGAGTATTGTAAACATTGTGTTGTGTCGAATGTTGCTCTGGTTATCAGATTTCATTAATAACAATGTCAGTCGCACATCAAATGCAGTCTGTCTAGAGCTCAGTGATATTTTATATGGAGAGAGTCTCCATTTCAATATAGTTTACCCACTTTTTCTTGGGTGAATCTATTGGTAGTTGTAACACTTCAGAATAGTCTAAGGTGATGGTGGAAATATGAACTTTAGAAAAGTTCATTGCATCTAATACTTGACATTTGATATGAGAGGTAGGTCTTGGACATCACTTTAAAAAATATAAAGAATCAAAAAAATTCAAAAATACTCAAGGACTTTGTCAGCAGTGGTAGGAGCTAGTACATGCTAATGTTGCCCAAAGATGCTGAGATGAACCTGACCCTTCTCACGAGCAAGTGACACTTTATGCCAGATATCAAGCTACTTTATGCCAGATATCATGTGATGTTTTATATTTTTATAACCAATCCCTTCAGCACCCTTACCAGATAGATAGGTTATTATCAACTTTAAGCACATGATCTGACTAACATTTAGAACATCACCTCTTCTAAAGTGATACAATTAAAAGTAGAAAGGTGGGCTTAAAATTAAGTATTCCTGTCTCCATATTATCTATCATGGTTAGGTGCTGTTCACGTTGGAATGAGTAATAGTCACTGTCCTCAAGCAGTAAGATGTAATTTCAAAAAGTCAAAGTCATTAAATTAGTGTGCTATGATACTCTGTTAAAGTTCTGAAACCAAGTGGAATAATTTAATTTGCTTTGTAAACTTAGTTTTCCAAGAATTCTATCATGCTACAATTGTTTGTTTGAAAGGGTTTTAAAAAATAGAAATCAAGTTTACTTAAATTTCCAGTGGTATTATCGTCCCGTAATTTGAGCCTAGCTAATAACTTAGTGCAGAACATATTCACAAGGGTTGCCATAACTTGCCTCTCTCCTAATATAACCCTATCTCAATGAAATATGAAACTGAGAGATGTTTCTGTGTTTTTTTTTTTTTCTTTTCTCTCATTTGAAGTTGGTGAGGGGGTTTGCAGAAGGTGGTGATGAATGATTGGTCACAATAAGGAAAAATATTTGTGACAACTTAATTTTTAAATATAAATTAGAGAAGTGTATCCCCATAATTAAAATATGTGCCACGTTTCCTGTTTTGTACATCAGCGAATATTAGCAAAGAGTTTTGAAAAAAGAGAAATCTCTGACTTTTTGGGGCTCCCTAGGTTTTGCAGCTTTTTAGCAGACAATTTTAGTGAGTCGAAGACGATCAAGTAGGAATGCTTAATTGAGGAGTTTCACCAGCATGGGCTGCTTTTTCTTACTATAGTGCAAGTAGTATATTAATTTGAATAGTCAAATAGATGCTACTTATAAAAGATGATTTGTATGAGGTACTTTTGCAAGACTTCTAGTGTAGTAAAAGCAGTGAGTAAAATAAAATTTGTCAATTTGAGTTGGGGGTCTTAAAAACTTTTAATATACATTGTTCCACTTTTGTATTATATGGTCATTTTTACTAAGCATAAAGTAAATATATTGTAATGATTCTTTTCCACATTCAAGATTTAACCTGTAGCCAGGACATAACCAGGTGTGAATTTTTTTCAAGCTTCCAATTGCATTTTGATGAACCCCTTAGATATTAACAAGTGATTGATTTGCGTGAAGTGTATATATACTGAACACTATTGCAAAATCACTTGGTATTTCTCCTGTTGTATTAATGGTTCTGTTTACCATTGTGCTAGTGGAAAATGAAGTTGTATAATTGGAAACTGGTAAGATACTGTTATAGCTTATTAGATTAGGGTCATTACCTGCATGTCATATTGCACATTGAATTGCAATATAAAGTACTGCATTATAATATTTAGGTGAAGTGGTAACCAAAGGTAGTTAAATCATTATAGTCAACATTGACTTGCCATGAAAATGAAAACATTATTGAAAGACATTTCTGTAGCATGTAAACAATGTGTTCCCATGTGATAACCATTGTTTTTCTCTTGTCCCTTTTTTATTTCTTTATTTTTTTTATAATTTGCTGCTTGCCATTGCAGGAAGTAGAGGTTTGTATTCAACTTCTGTACTTCATATTTTATTTTAGATTTTATTTGAATGTCTATATTTTAATTACTCATATACACTCAATTCACATTATTTTCCCCCTTAGGATGATTATTTCCGCACTTGGAGTCCAGGAAAAGCCTTTGACCAGGGTAAGAATCTAATTATTTTAAAATCTGTTACATGGTAAAAATCACTGTGTTCAAATGTGAAATTTATTGTCTCGGATTTTGAAATACTAAATAACAGTTTTTGTGAATGGAAAAATTCATGTAATAATTACTTTCATTGCAGTATTATATATTGAAAATAAGTATGTTAGGTGTGATTATCTTGTTTTAGAAACATATCTTAGATAACCGATTTGTACTTCTGAATTCATTTTTAGTAGCTGACACAAGTCATTCTTCCAGTTTTTAGACATATTCAAGTGTAATCAATTAATTTAATTACAGAATCTGCATGTAAAATTCTAAAAAAGTAATTTTGATTGGTAACTAGTAAGTCAAACCAAATGCCCTAAGAGACAAGCAATGAGAAAATAATGACCTGCAGACTAGGTTATATCCACAAATTTTCGTGGGAAATAAATTATCATGGCAGAATTATAAAACTGTAAAATCAGAGTTATACGGAAATAGATGTTAATACTTAAATGTGCCAGTCATGGTGCATCCAATTACAATAAAGTTGCTTTAGTTTTTTTTTATTTGTGTGTGTGTGTATGTGTAAGAGAATGTGTTAAGTAGCTATTTATCTCTTGTCAAAAATACAAGATTGCTATAGGAAACTTTTAGATCCTGATGTTTTCTAAGACTGATTTTCTTTAAGTTTCAAGAGCCTTTTAATCTATTAACATGTCAATAATGTATTAATCAGAGACATTCATGATATAATAGCTAATATCTATATTGCCCTGTATCCAGTCACTATGCAAATAATTCAATTTATTGCCTTTTTAAATTTTCACAATAATTCTAGCAGGCAGATCAGGAAGGTGAGATATTGAAGTGCATGCAAAGTCATATTTCTACAAAGATGCACAAGTTAGGATTTGAACCCAGGCAGTCTGAGTCTTGAGCCCTATTTGCTAACTACTATGTGGTACTGTTTGCTAATATGATTGCTGTAAAATGAAATAATGGCTTACTAATATGGCTTTGAAGTTATGCTGTAAAAATGAATATTTATTTGACTGAACATCAGAAACAGCTGTCAGCTTTGTTTCTATATTTAAAAATAACATTTTCTAGATTATCAGACCCTATGAGTTTTTTTTAATGAAGGTATAATTGGTATATTCAGACCATGAGTTTTGATTGGTTGAACATAGAAAGTTGATAAACATGTGGGAAAGGTTTTATATTAAAAAGTGGAAAATTTTAATTTGAGATGTTTGTTTTCTACTTGTTTTGGGCTTTGAATCATATGAACTAAACAATTTGTGGATCATACTGAGGAGTAAGAAAAATTGTGCTGTTCTCATCTAGATCTAGATGTGATAAAGGTGACTTAGATATGTTCATTGCTGATGCTTCCTGCTTTCTCTGATTCCAACATAATTTTCTGTTAAATAGTATAGTCAAAACCTGGTTAAACTGTTGGGCATAAAACCATTGGGGAGACTTTTATGAATAATTATAATTTTGAATATATTTAGTTTTGGCTTGTGGACACTGATGCAATATTCATATAAATTGATTGTCATCACTTTCTTTTGGGGGTGTTCACATATTTTGCGAGAAGAGTAAATATTCCACTTTTTTTACATCAATATACCATTTTATCATATTCATTTAAAATTGCACTGTGCATCCATTTCTATAGAATGGGCTACAAAATATACATAAATTAAAATACCACTTAAGAAATATTAATTACTATTTCATAATATACCTCAGGATACAAATGGTTCTCAGCACCAAGCCACCTACATATCTACATAAATGTGTGTATACATACATAAAAATAGATACATATTTACACACACAAACATACACATTTGTACCTGCAAACTTGCTTCTAGGAAAAAATCAAGTAATGATTCATATATAGCTCATCTATCTACTGGGTTAGCTGTTGACCATGTTTTCATGTCACGTAAATTTCCTTTCACTAGTCAGAACTTTCTGTTTTTTTTTCAATCACTAAAATACTGAGAGGTTTTGGGAAAATGTTTTCAAGTAAATGTAAGTACAACTATCTTGGTGATGGTAAATCTGCTATAAAATTAAGGAAAGCATGATGATGCCAAAAATAAACTGATTTGGATTTCTCCACATAGAATTTTCTGTACTATTACTTCTGTTCATTAGTGTGGCTAATCATGAACAGAAATTGACTGAAAAATAGTGTTAATGAGGACAAGCATCTTCTTAAATACAGTGTAAAATGTCTGTTTACTAGATAATCTGAAGGAGGGGATGCATGGATAGAATTAGTATGATCATTATTTAAAATAATTTAGAAAATGTGTATAAATCTGCTGTGGCTGTAAAAAAAATTCACTTCTTTCCTTTTTATTACTGTAGCCCTGATTTTTGGGGGGTCGTAGATTAACTTGAGTGTGTAACTGATAAATCACTGATATCGTTAGCTTTAATTCCTTATAGTTGTTTGGGGACCCAACTTGTATTGCAGTGCTGTATCCACAGGATCAGATTTTATCTCAAAATTATTTTCTTCAGTTTGATTGTTAGATTCCTTGAGATAAAAGAGTTGGAAGATGAATGTACTTTTAGTATTTCCCTAATTTTACTCTCCAGACTAGCTTGGCATCGCTCTACATGGTATTTTCCCATGGTCATAAATTATAATCAATAGACTGAAAAAATGAAGCTATATTTAAATAGATTCATCGATTTCAAGACAAATCAGCTTCATGCTGTTTATGTGTTTCCCTTATTCATGCAGCTCATTTTTGAGGGTATGGAATTAGGAACAAGCAGTGAAGCTGTGGCTTAGACCAGTGGTCTTCTATTGGCTCAAAGCACTCGTCTTTGCTCTGTTCCTAAATCTGAACCTTTCTGAGAAGGGCAGCCTGACTCACACCAGCATGTGAAGTCGCATTTAATTCAGCAAAAGATCATAAAGTAGTGGCATGCTAGGAGACCATTCTTAACCCAAGCAGCTCAAAGTCTAGCCAGGAGACATAGACATATGAATAGCTAACCTTGTATCTACCCCAGTCTTTCCTGTATGGATTGGAGAAGGGTGAGACAAAAAGACTCAGCTCTTTGAAAGACCAGCCTGGTGCTTAGAGGTGTACTTCTCCATTGTTTCTGTCTTTTCAGGAGCACTTCTCAGAGCCTTATGTGATTCTCATAATTTTCCCCATCCATTTGCAAAACATCTCACATACACCAGTAGCCACAGTGTGACCTACGCCTCTGTCATTGATCTGGCTACAAAGGAAGAGCTGTTGAGATTTTACCATGGCTTTTAGTCCCTTCCGAACAGAGCTGTTCAGTAATATGGTTGTGATTATTTCTGACACTGAAAGAGACTAGTGATTGAGATAATGGACTCCCAATATATCTTTGCCTCCTTCTGATATATTACCATGCTGTGTAAGCACAGTATTGGAGGTATTGCCTCTCTCCCAGATGCTTTTAATTTCCACTTGTTTACGTGAGAATCATAGTTTTGCATAGTTTTCCCCCTGGTATTTACTGATTGTAGTCTGAAACAATAGATTGGTCTGATCCATGCTTCACAATAGAGGCATGGTAATACCACAATGGGGCTTTGTTTAGGAACTGGGAGTCTTTTGGCATTTTTCTAGTGGAAAAATTGGTGTTCTTAGAGAAGTTCAGTGGGGACAGTATGCAAGGGTGATTCCATGATTGCAATATTTTATAAAAATGCTTTCAATTATTTAAACATGAAAATCTGCACTATTAGTTGATCTGAACCATTATTTGATCAGCTTACAAGAACTGATTTAGTACTTTTGTATAATTTTGGACAAATTTCTTGATGGGTTTTCAAATGCTAATAATCATGTTGATTTATATCATAACTTATATTGTTCATGTTGGGCAAATAGATCATAGAAATTGTTTGTAAGATCTGCTAAGAAACCATATTTAACCTAATAATTGATCCTGTGTGTTGACTCTATCTCAGACATAGTACATATGAAAACATAGTTTCCTAGTGAGAAACTTATTTCCTCTTTCTATACATTTTGACTTATTTATATAAGAATTTTGTCTTCCCCCATAATTTATAAAATATAGGAATCCAGAATCTAACCTTATTTTTCCTATGCGTTCTCCATAGAACAACAAAGATTGTGGAATTCTGTGTTTTATAGTTATAAGGCACAATTGAGAAAAATAATACTTCCTTAAATTTCATGCCACATTCACCTACATAGTTGTACAAGAAAGCAAAGCATAATCATATTCTTTTTAATGACCCGGTAGGTTACTAAATTCTGAATCAAATATATGAAGCAAGGGAATAATCCAATTTACTTTGATGGTGTTAAAATATTTTAGAAGCAACATTATTATCTTTTTTTTTTAAAGATATATTTATTTATTTATGCATACAAGCACTGGGGTACAGGCCAGAGGTGTGGGGGCGGTGAGAGGATTCACCACAGAGAGCAGGGAGCAGAACAGGCAGATCAACGGAAGTACACTGCTGAGGGGAGCAGCGGGCACAGCAGGAGAGGTCTGCCGCGCCATGTGGGTCCCCTCCCTGGCTGGCGGCAGGGATCGAACTCCTGCTGCAGTGGCTGAGGTTTGCTTCACAGTGCGTTGCTTAACCCACTGCGCCACCAGGGAGGCCCGCAACATTATTATCTTAAGCCTTATTAAGCTAGCCTAGTATTTATTACATGAAGACTGATAAAATATAATTTGTATAGAGTTAATTTTTAACAGGAGTCTTCTCTGGCTAGAGGAGTCATTCTCAGTCTAGGCCAGTAGCCTAGACATGGCCCCTGGACATATATTTAATTGATAACACTGGTTTACAATGAAGCTGTGATTCACAGGTGTAGGTATGGACCTCTTTAATTGTATGTTACCACACCCTCCATCATGTTACATAACACTTAATTCTGCTGGTCATCTTCTTTTGTATTATTTTTAATAGAGCAGTAATTTTTAAATAACAGGATAAATTTAATTTTAATAAAAGTTTGCAAAAATAATATTTTAGAATAATACTAGGAGTGTTTTTGTTAAATTTAAAACTTTATCATACATCTATATGGCTAATTATCAGGTATTGAGTTGTGCCTATAGTATTATGCAATTGTTTTATACATCTAATATGAGGCTAACACATTTTTATATAATTGCAACTATCAGACTTACTATACCTAATTTGATAGTCTCTTATTCAGAAAGGTAAGGGATTTTCCCAAAGTTATGTTAATGAACTAGTCATTTATATTAAGTGACACAGATTCCATGTTTCATATCACTTAATTTGATGGCATTTATATACTATTCTATACACCAAAATTATCATCTAGTAACTATAATTATCAATGCTTAGATGAGCTAATTAATCCCATACTGCAATGGGGATTGGTTTGATTTCTAGTTAAGCCAGAACATTTAGAAATGAAAACAAATTTTAATGACAACAATGTATTTAAAATTGCAAAGTGACCTTTAGTATAAGATAGGAGGCAGAATAATTTTAAGAAATCGTGTAACCTTGGTAATCAGATGTACTGGGTTTGAGTCTGGGCTCATTACTTATTAGCTTGGCAAACTTGAAAAAATTTATTTACCCCAGGCCAAACGTAATGTTTGCAGATTAACATTTAACTTATGCCCTGAACGATTTCAAGAGATACTTAATAAAATAGTAGGCGAAGAAGAGCAAAGGAAACCGTCTAGGGTGCCATTAAAGCTCAATGTAGCTTAATATTTTACACAACATTGTCTTTGATGCATATACAAATATGTATATATATACACACATATATACTATTCACACATTTTAAAAATGTTTTCTCAAGTGTATTTAAAATAGACAGTTAACATTTTAGAATAAAATGTTAATTTCTATCAAAATAAGAACAAATGCACATAAATATTTTCCACTTAGCTTTGTTTTTTAGTAAATGGAAGTAGAAGCCAATGCATAAATTTCTGTCTTTTCCTTATTTAAAAATAAAAAAACATTAATAAGACAATAGAGATGAATAGATAGACTATTACAATGTACAGAATATAGACATTATATATACTTGCAAACATATTAATCCACTAGATCTCAATCCTAGAAATATTTTTTTTTTTTTTAGAAATTAGGCTCTAATTTTAGATTTTAAATACTATTGTCTCTTACAAGGCAAGGGGTAGTGTTTCAGGTTGAACTGTGTCCCCCAAAGCGAATTGTTGAATTCTTACCTCCTCATACCTGTATGTAACTTTATTTGAAAATAGTCTTTGCAGATATAATCAAGTTAAGATGAGGCCTATTAGTTTAGGGAGAACCATAATACCATGTGACATCCTTATAAAAAGAGGAGATGAGAAACTGGAGTTTAGCTATCCAAAGCCCAGTAGCACCCAGAATCACTGACAGCCCCCTGAACAGGAGACAGACTTGGGACAGATTATCCCTCTGAGCAACAGAGAAGGAATCAGTTCTGCTGATGCCTTGATTTCAGACATCAAGCTTCCAGAAATGGGAGGGAATAAATTTATTTTTTAAAGCTACCCAGTTTGCAGTGCTTTGTTATATCAATCCTTAGAAACGAATTCATATCATTCTGAATCACATTTCATTGCAAAAACTCAGGGTGGGTATACAAATAGTCACAGACTGTTGTCTTCCTTTAATCTTCAGTATTTCAAACAGTATATATTAATTATACCTTTGGATTGTTAAATATTAACATTGTATAAAGAATATTTGTGTGCTCGTCTCATTTAAGCAGCATCTGTTTCCTGGCTTCAGCACCTTGGTTTTTCTTTTCAGAAAAATAGCACAACTCCACTCCTAACTTTAGGAGTCTTGATAGGCTGCTGTCACACACCCACATGGGAGGAGTTAGTGACCCACATCTGACCAGGAATTGCCTCCTGCCCTTTGTTTTCAGAGGCTAGTTTAAGGACAAGAACATGACTGAAATCAGAGCACTTAGATTCTGGGCTGGGTGGGGAATTGGAGGAAAGAAAAGCTGACATTTTGAAGGTGTAGCTTATAAGTGACATTAGTTTTGAGATAACCAGAGTCACCTTGGCACAATCCCCAAGCGTAGGTGTGCAGTGTGACAAGATGAGGCAAGTAGAACCTCATCCTGAATGTAAAGTCCAGGCCCTTGCTCGAGTCACATCTGAAATGACCTGTAATCGTAGATTGCTCTTACTTTCCTTGCTTTGGGTAAGCCAAATTTAATCAGTCTCTCTTATGTCCAACTAAATTATCTGACGTATATAGAAAGTGAAGCCTGGAAGTGAGATACAGGAAATCCAAAAATGTTTGTAGTTGGTTGAGCTGAGGTAGGGAAGGGCAGAGAAGATTCCTGTTCATGTATGAGAAATGGTCATTCTGTGCTTTACTATAGGAATTCTGGGGCTATTCTGTGATCTCTGGACTCACAATTCTTTCAGGGAACTTCAAGATAATAGTCCCCTTTCTCTGAAAATTACATAAATTGGTAATAGACAATTGCACTTTCCATGAAGCTTTTTTTTTTTTTTTTCATATTTCTGTGGCTAGAATTTTGTTTTTAAAAGACCTGACAGGAGATGTCACCTCACCCTGTGAGAATGGCCCATATCATGAAGAACAAAAACAACAGATATTGGTGAGGATGTGGAGAGAAAGGACCTCTTGTCTGCTATTGGTGGGAATGTAATTTGGAAAATAGTATGAAGATAGTCTATGACCCAACACCAATACCACAGGTGTTTAACCAAAGAAGAAGTGAATGCTAAAATGAAAAGATTTACATTCTCCTACGTCCATAGCAGCATCATTCACAATAGCCAGGACATAGAATCCACTACCAAGTGCTCAACTACAGATGACCGGATAAGGACATTGTGGAATACATATATGTTCCATGGAATACTACTTAACTATTTTTAAAAGATGAGTAGTGCCTTTGGGGCAAAATGTATGGATCGTCAATTGATTTTGCTAAGTGAAATAAGTCTGAAAAAAAAAAAGGATACTGGGTAGTGTCACTTATTTGGGGAATCTAATAACCAAAGAAAACAGAATGATAAAGCACAGCAAAAATAATTCTTAAGAGTTTGTAAAAAATATACTTGTTACCGGAGGCAGTAAGAGAGGAGTGCAGGCAGAAGGGGATGAGAACGAGAAGGAGATAGGGAATTTTGGCAGAGCGTGAAGCATATACACTTAAGATGGCGTGAAATGTACCCCTAAATGATACTGTTATGAAAACATTCACAAAAAAATTTGAGAAAAACATTTTAAAAGAATTGAAAAGTCTTTGACCTTCTTTGAAACTAACAAGTGACTTTATGTAATTGAATTTAGAGGCAGGTTCAGGAAGATATTTAAGCAATGCCAAACTAAATAGTTGGTTTGAACTAAATTTTCTTCAAAGGTGAAGTCTCTTCCTCTTACTAGGTTAGTTGTTCCAGATGATGCATTAATTTATTGTAGCTTCTTTATTCTTTTTCCATTTGGTAGCCACAGTGAAAACAGATGAGTTCCAGGGCTGTGTTACCATAGCGGGGAGCAAAGGGAGGTGGAACTCTGGAAGCAGTAAACAAGTCTGGGAAGACATGTTAAAGATGCTTTGGAAGACTTCAGAAGTTCTTGAAGGTTGGACAGCATTACTGGGAAATCATTGATCTGAATAATTTAGATGAACCACAAACAAATATCCTTACTCTCTCTCCTACTTTGAAGATGGTGATATCTGCCAGAGCCAGAAAAGTAAGCAGCCAGTCTCAAATTCCCCACACAACCTTCTCTTCTCTAAGAAAGGCATACCTCACAATCCTTCTTCAGCTGTATTACCACTTGATAACGGTCCAGTTCTTTCAGGAAGAAAGAATAAAATAAGGAACTGGATCCAAAATCTTACCCAGGGGAAATAATCATCAAGCATGAATTGTGAGACTAATGTTATAAAATCCTGAAGTAATGAGGATCTCTCAGGGCTCTGGTTATTAACATAATAGGGCAACAAGGCATCCATTCCTTTGATCCAACCAAATTAAATTTTTAATTTAAAACTATAAAAATACTGAGTCATTGATTTTATCGGGATAATATCGAGAATCTGTGGCTCTATAACTTCGATTAGCCATTCGTTGTATAGCTTTCATTGTAATGGACTGTACTTGAAGGGCGAGAAAGAGGAAAAGCCATTATCATTCAAGGTAAATTCTAGTTAAGAAGTTTTATATTTTAAAGGACAACATGTTCTGAAGGTATTAGCTACTTTGCCATGGCTCTTTTATTTGGGGGATCACTTAATAACAATCTGAAATCACTCCAAATAACTGTGTCATGTCAGCAAATGTATTTTAAAGTTGTGTTTTGTATTTTCTTCTGCACCTGGCTTACAGTATGACTGGAAGGTATTTTTGGTGGAAGTTGTGACTCAGCACAAGACTGCTATAGGGAGATAGAAATAAAGAAATGAGGTCAGTAAAGACAAGTGGCATGCTTGTAGGAGAAGACACTCTCAAAATTCAAGTAGTTTCCAGTTAATTTAGAACAGGGGAAAAGCAGATGGACAGCTGTGAAGCCAAACGATGAATTGTAACTATCCCGAGGAATCCATTTCTTATAAAGGTCTATGGAACAGAACTTAAGTAGTTGAGGCAATTGTTTTATCTGATTGGGAAGCTCATCATCTATCGTTAAGTAGCTACAGCAGTAGGGACATTCTGATTTTAACTATTTTGGAAGCAGAGTAGCAAGAAAGGTTAAATGGGCTTTTGTTGTATTAAAACCACACTGAAGGTCATAGGAGGCATGGAGCCGTGGAGCAGGTTTGCAAGGCAGGACTCTGCTGTTGAAGCAGTTCTTGTGCCATCTCTAGCATATGGGCTAGTAAAAGATCATGTGACAATAGTATGAGAAACTAGGTCTGGGGGCAAGGGACAAAGGTTTAGGAGCAACAGAAAAGGGGACATTGTGAGCATAAGTCAAGAGACATTTGCGTCAGCAAAGTGTGTGTGTTGATGTTGTCAGAGGCAGCTATTCTGAGACCAGCAAGGAGTCAGTCACGTAATCAGGTCAACTGCCTCGGTGTCTCAGCACCTGCCTCGTGATATCCGCGTGCGCTGCTGGGGTTTGTAGGTTGGAGATGAGTTGCCAGCTCATAGGAACCCACAGGCTTTCACAAAAAATTAAATATGAAGCTGAAAAACAGGATTATTTTATTGGGAGTTGCACTTAGCAGAAGTTCGTATGTAATCTTTAACTTTAGTGATTTTATTAAGCTTTAGTAAAGAATTTAATTCAGGTCTGGCCTCTAAGAAATGGAGGTTGTTAAAGTCAAAGTGGCTTTGAACAGACTTACCTATAGAGAATGAATACGGAATTACAGAAATGGGCAAAAAGGCTGTCTTTACAAAACTCATGAGGGTAGGGACATGAATTAGTTGGGAGGTTTTAGCCGCTCACTGTGTTATTGTTCAAAGATGGGACATGGAAGCCTTTAGAAAGAAAATGGTGATTTGTCTAAATTAGGGGATCTGGTTTTAGAGCCAGGAAACCAGAATCTCCCAAAAAGCATTCTGGCAGGGAACGAAGATAGAGAATAGATGCCCGAGACTAAGACATACAAACTAAGAGCCAAGGTCACAGAGCAGCCAGATCCACCTCAGAGACCTGATGAGATGCTTGCACAGCGGTCAGGTATGGTCTGTCCACCAGGGGGGTAAACCAGAGCTCTTTAATGTCCTTTTGCCCAAAGAAAGGAGGTCCCCGGTGGGACTTCTGCTAAGCTGGCAGTGAGATTTCTATTTCAGACCCTGGGAGATACATGTGATTTTCCATCACCTTTTACATTATTTCTATTGCTTCTCATGATACTTAAGCCTATCCTTTAAGACACGGGCCTTCAGTACAAAAATGAGATTACATTTAGATGTCACTGTCGTCATAGAAAGAGAAATAAAGCAAAAACCAAATTGAAATGAAAGGGATACTGATGTGTCAGCCTATGAGACATTCGGAATCTGTAGAAGAAACGGTGTATGTTTTTTTCTTCTCTATCTTTTTGACTTTACCATCAAGACTTTAACCCTGTTTGTATTTTCCTTCTACATGTGAGTAATGATAAAAAGTGGCCTTTGAGGGTTAGTGTTCAAACTAACAGTGTCATCTCCCCCTTACTTGCTAAACCCTAGTCAAGTTTCTAGTTTAACTACACTGCATAGTTTCCTATAAAGATTTAAATTAATTTATAAATTAAATCAATTTATTATTTATTAAATTAATTTATTGACTTTATGACCTTAATTTATGAAAACAATCTACTTGACCAATGGGTGCATTTTAATTTGTCAACAAATATATTACTCAAAATTTACTTAAGTACAAATATACTCAAGCAAAATAATTGCTTAGTATATGAGGCCTTAAGATTTAAAAATTCTATGTGGAGATTAATTTTCTTTTTATTCAAGCACCTTGACATTTTTTTCACCTTGAAAGCATCGTTACTGTTGATTCATTTGAAATGCCTATGTTGCTTCAAATAAATTTTACATTGTTTTATATGCAGATATATTAAACTCCAATAATTTTTCTACCTAGAGCAGTGTTAGCTTAAGGTAAATTGAAATTCTCAGCAGATACAGATCTCAGAGGCCATCTTTTATCATTATTAAAATGTTTGTTATTGACAGTGCAAGTGTAAGAGCTACAGTTTTAATCACAGAACATGACTTAAGTCTTGCTGAGCTGATAAAAACAGAATCATCACCAGGCTGCCAAATGAGGTTCCAGATTGCAGCACTGTTTTTAATTAGGTGGTTAAATCGCCATCAAACTGTGCTTTCAAACCTTATCTCCATCTTTCCATTAAGCAAAAGACATTCAGTATCTCCTATTGAGAAATACAGGGATGACCTTTTAAAAAAAACAAACAAACAAAAAAAACTGTATGTCATTTATCATCCATGCCTACTTTCTTTGCTTTTCAGCAGTTTTTTTCATTTTTTGAAAGATTTATTTATTTATGCATACAAGAGCTGAGGTATAGGCTAGAGGCACAAGGGGGTGAGAGAATTCACCAGAGACAGAGTGGGGAGCAGAACAGGAAGACTGACTGAAACACACTGCTGAGGGGAGCAGCAGGCAAGGCAGGAGAGGTCATGTGGGTCACCTCCCTTGCCGGGGATCGAACTCGTGCTGCAGTGGCTGGATGCTTCGCAGTGGTGTGACTTAACCCCTTGAGGCAACAGGGAGGCCCCTGTTTCTTTCACTTTTAAAAATAAACTAGTGTTTGGATTCAAATTTCATCCCTAATTTCCAAGTTTTTATCTTGTTAGGAATGGTATTTTGCCCCTGAAAAATTAGTAGGTATTATTTTACAAACCCATAGTACATTATCCACCCCCAATCTATAGATTTGTTATACCTAAGTGGTTCTCCAGAATCAAGAACATTCAGAGAGTTTTGAGAACCTGGGATAGTTTTAATACTCAGCTTCCTTCCTTAAACTTTTATTATAAGACTTTAGACTTTTCAGGAAGAAGATTGTGGATATTTCTATTAGCGTTTAAAAAATATTATAGGTAATTTCTTCTGGATAGAGCGGATTTCTGAAAATCAGTGGTATATAAAGAACTTAAAAATTATTAGCAAAACACTTTGGGATAAACAGTTAATGAATTTGAGGTGCACTACTGGAAGAAAACAAAGCTTTGCTTGTAATTTTATAGACAGTCTTCATCTAGTAAATTCAAATGGAAAATTGAGACAGTTTTATGATAAAATAAGCTTAATTTTAGCTTAAATTTATATACATATTTTGGGCAGAAGCTGATAGGAATGTTCCTTTAGCCTCCTTGATTACACTGTGTTGAGAATCACTAGGATGCAAGTGGATGAACTGTGAACACCTACAGGGCAAATATTTACTGATGCAACATAATTCTTTCGATTATTAAGGGTTTGTTTCTGCCCACCCAACTTCACTTTCAGTTTCCTCTTTGCAATTCTTTCCACACGGGATTGGTGAGAATGTTAATTAATATGTATGAAGATTTTAGAATTGTACTTAACCCATAGTAAACACTTCATACTATCAACAATTAAAATTATAATGTAGGCCAATAACATATTATTAGGAAATTCTTCTTGATGTCTAATCTGAAAAACAAAATATATTTTTCTTAAATATACTAATTCCTGAGAACATATTTGAATATTATAAACCCATAAAATGCCCAAAGGTAAATTATATTGATACTACTAATTATTATTTTTCTAATGGTACATTTTTATACTATAAATATTTGCCACAATAAAAATATATGTCATTTGACAATTTCCAATTTTAGTCAAGGTAGAATCCTAAAACACATTCAAATAACACACAGGAAGTTACAAAGGGAAGGAAAGGTACAAGAAACAGAGGAAACAAAAAGAAAGCATAACTTAGAATGACAGATATAAGCTTTAGCACGCCAACAATTAGTTTAAATGTAATCAATCTAAAGGTACACCACCAGTTAGAGAAATTGGCAGGGGGAATAAAGTCATGGTCCAATAACATGCTATCTATAAGCAATCTATTTCAGGGCCTCCCTGGTGGCCCAGCGGGTTGAACGCTGCACTGTGAAGCATCTGTAGCACAGCAGCACACGTTCGATCCCCAGCCAGGGAGGGGACCCATGTGGCCCAGCAGACCTCTCCTGCCTCGCCCACTGTTCCCCTCAGAAGTGTAATTTAGTCAATCTGCCTGTTCTATTCCCCACTCTCCATGGTGAATCCTCTCAACCCCCACACCTCTACTTGTACCCCAGTTCTTGTATGCATAAATAAATCTTTAAAAAAAAGATAAACTAAGCAAATGTGGACCTAGCCCGTGTTCATGGATTAGAAGACACAAAAGCATAAAAATAATTTTCTCTAAATTTGCCCATAAATCTAAATTTACCAATAAATCTTAAAAAAAAGAAATCTATTTACTATCTGACATAGATAAGCTGAAAGGAACAGGATAATGATATATGATGCATCCAATAAGCAAAATGGAAAAAAGATTCAACTGTATTATTATCAATGTAATCAGGAATCAATAATTTTGAGCCATGCTTAAAAAAGTCAACTTACAGATAGAAGTCAATATTGAGGGTTAAAGGGAATCAAAGATTCTTTTTTTAAAAAAAAATTATTTTAAGTTTAAGAAAGTCATATATTCATGTTAGGTTTTTCTGATTTCCTACTGCTAATTAGTAGTAATGTTTATGATGATGATGATGATGTCACACTACATGAGATTATGACTTACATATCCTGCCGATAGCTCCACACTAAATTAAATCACAGTGGTAATAATGGGCAACCCTGCTGAGTGTCTCTGCTAAGCATGAACAATTAAGAAATAAAGCCATTAATTGTAACTGAGGAATTCATGTTTGTATGTGATAGTTTTTCATAGGAAATTTAGAAGTCGAAACAAAATCAGTCCAAAAAAAATAATCAGTCTTCATCACCTCATTAACATTATTATCTTAGGAGATAATAACAATTGAGCTCTTTAGTATGATTTCAGGATCTAATTAGAAATGCAACTTAAAATTTTTAGAATTGGATATAGAACAAACATTCCTCAAAAATATCATTGAAGTTCAGTTTTTCTAAGCTTTCTGCTTTTTTCCGACAATTATTAAAATGAAGATGAGATGATCCCATATCTTAGAATATATTTTTTTCTTTCTTTATAAAGCTTGGATATTTTAGCCATAAACATCTGTTTTTATATGTGGTTAAGATCTCAGCAGTGAGTTAGCAAACACTGATGGAGCATGTAGTATAGGAATTGTGCAAATGGATATCACAGTCTTACTGATAAAGATGCCAAAATTCAATAGTGCTGCAGTTTGTGAAGCTGGGTAATTTCCAGCACTGGGTATCACTTCCAGCTGTGCGGACACACCGAACTTCCTTTCTCAGCTTCTTGTTTCCTTTTCCCAGTGATAACAGTTTGCTATGCCCAGCAGAATCACCATTTCCAATTTTGGTTCTAGAGCACCAAAAACAACAACAAAAAAAGAAAAACCTTAATATTGATGAGTTAGAGCGTGTATAAAAATTGGATAATTTATCTTTGCATTACCTACGCCCCACAGCAAAAAATAAAAATTACCTAAAATCTTTCATTTAATGGCATTTATATTTTTGATTTCTTAGTCTTGTGAACTTGGATTGTTTTTCAGCCTTTTTCTCTTCTTTATTCAGATTCCCTATTAATTTGCTGAAGTTAGCAACTGTTCACTCTATAGTAAGTTATGTATTTTTTCATCTTTTACTGGTGAGAAAAATAACCCAGCCTGGCTAAGTTATACAAACAAATAGGATTCTATATAATCAAAAGGATTCTGTATAATCAAAATAAGGATTAACTTCACCAATCTTATGAGTGGTCCAGATTTAAACTCCAGAAGAACTAGATTTCATTGGTGGCATTTAGGTCAAATAATCACTTTATAATGAAGATGGTTTCTATCCTTGAAACAGAAACACACTGACATGAGGATGGGCAGATACTGAAAGGAAAAGAAAGTTGCAGCTAAAGGAGAGAGAATTATTGCCAGCAGAGGGATACAAATTGTATTTCCTGTTTCTTCTTCATTCCTAGGTAATAATACTTGACTTCAGGACCAGTCTTTGGATATAGTTTTTCTTTGCTTAATTCTATAATCCACAGGAGGTGAACAAGTATTCTCAGGCTGAAGTTTCAGCTCTATGAACTAAATGCCTCTCTTTCTCTCACCTGTCACCCTTTCTTTTAAGAGCAAATAATTTTTTGTAGTCAGGGAGTTATTCATCACTTATAATATTAATAGTGTATTGTGTTTCTAATATTTTCTCACAGAAACTGTGATTTTATGATCCTGTGTTGCTTTTAGAAAACAAAACATCTTAGCTATGTTATGGGATATTTGTATTTGCTGAAGATAATGATAAAGTAGGTTTATTCTCCTTGTCCCTAGCAAATGTGAATATCCCTTTACCAAAACAGTTCATGTCACATAATAAAACAAATGATATTTTCTTTTTAAGATTTATTTATGCATACAAGAGCTGGGGTACAGGCCAGAGTCCAGGAAGGTGAGAGGCTTCACCAGAGACAGCAGAGAACAGGACAGGCAGACTGACTGAAGCACACTGCTGAGGGGAGCAGCGGGCGAGGCAGGAGAGGTCTGCTGCGCCATGTGGGCCCCCTCCCTGGCCATTGGCAGGGATCGAACTCGTGCTGCAGTGGCTGTGGTTTGCTTCATAGTGCGTTGCTTAACCCATTGCGCCACCAGGGTGGCCCCTAATGATGCTATTTAGACTATAATCTATTTATTCCATTCATCTTGTCTTTTCTCATACCATTCCATTCATACTTGTCTTTTCTCTGTTGAGACAAAGTAGGACTCAACCCATATAAAAGTATTATAGGCCCTATTTTTATTAATTAGATACTATTAAGCTGAATATAAAATGTACTTGGATTAACTTAACATTAAAGATAAACCCATATTAATTTATCGTTCTGAAGTTTAGTTTTAAAATTTAACTTGTTAAATTTAGTCTTCAGAGATATAAACAAAATATGAAATATTTAAAACAAAAAGATTTGTTCTTGAGCCTCCCTGTGGCCTGGGGCCTAGATCTCAGCACTGTCACTGCTGTGGCTTCAGTTCGATCCCTATCCAGGGAGCTGACCCACATGGTGCAGCAGACCGCTCCTGTCTCCCACTGCTTCCTTGAGCGGTGTATTTCAATAAATTCGCCTGTTCTGCTCCCCACTCTGTCTCTGGTGAATCCTCTCATCCTCTCACCCCTGCACCTCTGGCCTATACCCCAGTTCTTCTATGCAAAAATAAAGTAAAGTAAAAAAAAAGTTTGTTCCTGCTTACACAAGACAAGTGTTTTCCGGGTGAGTGGGAGCAGTGAGTCTGGGTGAAGCTGTGGGCTCTTGCACTGTGACTCTGACATTGGCCAGTAGTTCAGCCGAATGGGTTAAAAGTGCCTTTTTCAGGGAACTTTATGTAAGAATTGATGACTGCTTGAAAATAGCAGTGAAGTCTGTATGCATGCCACAATGGAAATTCTGTACATGGAATTCTTGAATGCAAATGGAATGATGAAGAAAAATCTTATGGGATCAAGAAAGAACCAACATTATAGGAATGAGAATTCCCCCTTGGCGACATTTATTGGAACACAAGAGTCTACTTTGTGTTCATTCTTAAAGAACTAGCCGCATCTCTCCCACTGACTTCTTGCTCCTGTTCATTTAGGCTGTGTCCATAGAAAGCGGACAGTCTGATATTCTGCCCTCCGATCTGTCGAATAGGCTTTTTCTTTATCAGTATAATTCAGGATTACCCCGGAATAGCACCATAATGCAGTGAATTCTCTTTTAATTTGTCTATAAGCTGGGGTTGCACTTGACATCACCTTTATCAGCAGATGAGTGTTGTTGGTTGATGGAAATTTAGTACAGCAATAAGACCAAGAAACGTGGTATCTGAGTCACCTGCTAAGCTGCTCAGTCAGTTTCTTTATGTATCCAGACCTCCTTGGACTTGCTCTCATAGATCCACTTTTTATTTAATAATGTGATGTGCTACACATCAAAAATCCCCAAGTTTATAATCAGGTCAATTGGTCATTTGGTTTCTCTTGGTCTGGCTTTGGAGGTAAGTTAGAGAATATTTTTCTTGTAAAGAATAGCTAAAAGCAAAAGAGGATTTATTTGCATGCATCACATATGCTAAAACCCCAGTCATAATAAATGGGTTCCAACGCACTCAAGCAGTTAAAATGTCTGGTTCAGAAAGGATCTAGGCATGCATGTTTCATGGTTCACAAGTGGTCCATGGGTTCATTTGTAACCAATGATTTTCATTTGGGTTGCTGTTTGGTGCCACCTAGTGGTAGCTGTTTGACCTATCTCTTTAGCGTTATGGATTATTCTAGACCATGTGACTTGCTTGCTTCATTTGTAGGACAGCTGTAATTCTAGGAATCTCAATTTTGCCATTTTTGATCTGGGAATATTTGGCTGGGAGAGTAGTGGAGATGTGGAAATCATTTTCTTTCTGACATTTCATTGGTTGACTCCCTAACATAAATTACCTTCCCTAGATAAGATCTTTTGACACCTGCTTTTGAGAACTTGACCAGAAAGACATTAGAGCATGTTGCTATTTCTATCAACATTTGGAGTCTAGATAGGTGAGCTGTCACCGATTTATTCTAATTGTTTTGTCTAATATTTTTCTTCCATCAAAAGCAATTGGCAAGAAATGCATCCATGAAATTTGGGTGACATTATGAGTAAATTATAAGATGTATTTCTGGGAATGTGATATAGAGCATGGTGACTATATTAAACAATATGGTATTGTATATTTGAAAGTTACTAAGAGGATATATAATAAAAATTCTCATCACAAGAAGAAAATTGCAACTATGGCAGGTGATAGATGCTCATTAGACTTGGTGATCATTTGCAGTGTTACCATATATCAAATAATTATGTTGTATAATTTAAACTAATATACTGTTATGTCAAAAAAAGGATGACTTAAATGAAAATTTTGCTAAGCATGTGTTTTTTTTCTGTTTTTAGAAGATTAATTGCCTTAATAAAATATTTGGTTTATTATCATAAAAATTGATTTTTCATCTGAATATTTTTTCAAGACTAGTTTTTTGTCAACATTCTTACGATCCATACTTCATGAATTGCACAGAGTAACAATAATTTTAAAATTTAGTTTCAGTACATAACTCAGTTTAGCAAGTGCTTCTCTAATTGCGTGCTCAGATATAGTCACTTACCTTAATGAATCCAAAAGATCATGAGATAGTTTCAGCTAGGATTTCGAATCCATCATTCCCCCTTTGATCTGAACCTAAGATAATATGTGTTCTTGCTTATTCCATGCCTTTTCTCCACACTACTGGAATAAATTCTGCTTTGAACATTGTTTTTGCTTGTATTAGTGCTTATTAGCTGTGAATGTTTCTTATTTTTGTGACTGGAAGTAGATAGATGATTAGTTTTTGTGGGAAAGCATGATGCTAATTTTGTTGGAAGAATGCATCTTAGAGTTATATTTAATATTCTTGTAAACTTGGAGATAGGACATTATAGAGAAGCTTTGAATTTATATTGTTCTTTCTGGGAACCTGTAAATACAATTCTAAAAACTTCCCATAGTAGCTAAGTAGGCATTTCCTCTGTCATGAAAGTCATAAAGTATGACTGTTTTACACAGTAATTTGCTACTGCATGGCATGGGTCCTTGCTTTTCTTTTTCTAAAAAGATTTATTTTTATTTATTTATGCATACAAGAGGTGCAGGGAGTGAGAGGACTCACCAAGACAGAGTGAGGAGTAGAACAGGCAGATCTACTGAAATACACTGCTGAGGGGAGCAGCTTGGACAAGATAGGAGAGGTCTGCTGCGCCATGTGGGTCAGGTCTCTGATCAAGGATCAGACTCACTATCACAATAGCTTGATAGTGCTGAGACTAGGGAGACCCTCCCCATTTTTCAAAGCTGCTGGATTTCTAAACTCTGTGTTATCTGAGAACTGGAATCTGATTATGTCTTATTTTCACTGTTAATCAAGCTCTTTCAATATGCCTTAGCTATGTATCAGCATAAAGTGGTGAACTTGAATGTGTAAAAACTACATCTCTTTTGTTTCTATTATTTGCCTTCTTCCCAAATCCATCAATAAGAAAAGTTTCTTAATGTGTCTCTTACAGAACAAAACAATAGCAAAGTACAATCTTTTTTATTTTACCATTTTATCTCCTAATAATTTAATTAAATAATTAAATTTCATTTCATTTGAGAAAATTCCCTTTTTGTTTTTCCAGGATTCCCTTTTTGTTTTTCCAGGATTATGTCTTTCTGGGCATAGGGTGGGAAGGGCATGGTGAGGAATAGAATGGACCTTATCTTTGCTCTGCTGTGTATAGACTGACTGCTATTTGTCTAACCTCTGTCTACAACTGGGGTAGCAACTTGGTAGCAGAGTCACCGTGGAAAGTCCTGGTGGCCTCAGGTTAGTGTGCTGTGTAAGAACTGGTGGTGGCCTTGAATGCCAAGCAAAGGACCTTTTCTGTCCGAGTTGCTATCCCATCAAGCTGACCTACGTGTGTCAGTGCCCCCAAAATATTACAGGACAGTCATGAGGTGGCATCTGTGTCCATGTCCAAAAGATGGAGCGGGCATGGTCAATGATACCATTTTCCTTCTGCTTCACTTTTTCTCTTTCGTGAGCATTCTTCAAAAGTCACCTGAATGACCAAATGCATGCTGCTTAGAAATCACGATGTCACATAGCCGGTCTAGGTCCTTCCACTTCCCACAATATGCTAGGTCCATTGTTGATGTGCTTCAAGCAGGGAAACCAAGATGTCATCAGCATTTGAGCCTACTCTTCCAATGCTATGTCCTCATAGAACAGTAAATATTATATTGTATTCCCAGAAAACATGCTATATTCCCAGAAGATGATACAATGCAATAAATTCAGAAAATAATAGAATACAATTGAGCAATTTTCAAAATATTGTATCCGTTATAGAAGTTTTAAAGTTGGGCCACAGTCTACAGCAGTTGTATCCTTGTTACTCTTATTTCTGTGTTAAATCAATAATGAATGCTTCAGGAAGTCCCATGTCTCAGTTGCATTGTCCTTATTGTTATATGGTATTATTCTAATCATGTTCCTTTATTTTCTAATAGCTTAGTCAATAAAATACATTCTAAGACTTGATACTAAAAACCACTTGCAAAGAAAATATCATAGATAACATCTTATCCATGTGTCTCTGCTGTTTCTCCCATGTTCGATATGGAGCCACATCTTATAATAATTCTATAGGTTTTTGTGTCAGTCACCTGCATTTTATTATGCTCTAATGATTTAGGCAGTCCAAGAAAGTGACTTCAAATACTTTTTGAATGTTTGGATATTGGGATAAATACTTCGGTCAATAAAAATTTCTGGTGTCTAGATTTCAACTCAGACACTGGCACGTTGTAATATCAATTTGTTCGACATGACAAATCATTCGTCTGATAGCCCCATGCTAGAGATGGAGTCTTTTAATAGATAGCAATTTTGAAATTTTTATTTTCATCAGGACAAGTACAGATTTAACTGTCTAGCAAAATAAGCCAATTGAAAGGGTTGTCATATCAGAAAATGTACTAACATTTGATTTAGTGGCTGGGTAACGAGGTTTTAATCTGATCTCACCTAAGTAGGTAATAGTCACAGAAAGTCTCATCTAACATAGGTCAATACTTTGCAAGGATTTTTTTTTTTTTTTTTTGGCAAGCAATGACATTAATTAGAAATGACAAAGTGACGTCTAGGCAAGGCCCTGAGAGCTCACATTCCTGTCAGCTGGGTTGCCGTCGGTACTTCACTAGAATACTCTGTGATCACTGCCTTCTAGCTCTGTCTAAGCAACACCAGTCTCCTGAGAAAGGAGCTATTTAAAATATAAATTTAATTCCTAAAATTTATCCTGAAGATTGCTATGTATATTAAAAAGTATTTTTTGTTATAAATTCTACTTAACTTGTTACTTTAGGCAATATTATTATTGGTTCAAAAAACAATCTCAGTTTTCAAGATCTAGAGATACACAAAACATTGTTTCCGTCTTTCCTAAATAAACTTTTTGAGACAAAAAAACAAAAACAAAAACATTGTTTCCACTTTTTTGGACAGATTCCAGTATGTCCATCCAAAGTCTTTTATAGGTATGCTAACAGTTGTTGAATGCAGATTTGAGAAAGTGAGATCCACTTCTGCATTCTCTTTCTTGTCATTACCTGCTTTTCTTTAATCTTCCCTTTATGGACTGTACAGTATTTACCTCATACAGGAACATACTCCATTGCTAGGGAAGAACTGATTTGTAGTATCCAAGTTTCAGTGGTGAAATTTATCATCTTTGTTTTTTGAATGAGTGACCTGTTGCTTTGAGATAGATGATTGAGAAGGCTTTAAATATTATCACATGATTAGTGACTTAAAAAAAAATCCACTAATGAGGGCGTTTCCTTCTTATTGATACATAATTTAAATTAATAAAATGCAATAATTGTAGCTGTTAAATGTACTTTTCTATACATTTGGTGACTGCAGATAATTGATTTACCACTACCTGCATCAAGGTCAAAAAACATTTCCAGGGCCTCCCTGGTGGCACAAGGGGTTGAGTGTCGTTCTGTGAAGCATCTGCTGCAAGTTAGATCCCCAGCCAGGGAAAGGACCCACGTGGCGCTGCAGACCTCTCCTGCCCTCCCACTGCTCCTCTCAGCAGTGTATTTCAGTCAGTTTACCTGTTCTTTTCCCCACTGTGTCTCTGGTGACTCCTCTCATCTCCTGCAACTCTGGCTTATACTCCAGCTCTTGTATGCATAAAAAAAAAAAAGAACATTTCCATCCTTCCTGCTTTCCTCCCATTGCCTGCTCTGCCTTACTCTTTCCCCATCACTCACAGAACAGCCAGGCAATCGCTGTTCTGATTTCTTAATTTAGTTTAGCTTATTTTGGAATTCAGTATAAATGAAACTACAACCCTGTGTATACTTTCATGTCTGTCATTTTTTTGTTTGATATGTTTTTGACATTTATCCATTCACAAGTTTCTGGGTTTTCTTTTTTGTTTTATTGCTGAGTAGTAGCCTGATATAACAATCTGTCTACTCAGTCATCTGTTGATGAATATTTGGGTTACCACTTCTGTGGAACAATGCCATAAAGGGTTTTTGTGGACATTCCAAAATTCTCTTAGAAAATTTATAGGTGTGACATTGTTTTATTCTGTTATAAACTATTTTCCAGAGAGATGTTACAAGATGTCAATTTATAGTCTCTTCTCTCAGTCCACCTTCCATTGTTTCTGAAGTAATAGAGCTGGATCCTGTAAGCAGGTTGACTTTGTAGCAAATAAACTTTAAGAATCCAAGGCATTGCAGGATGAAACTAAGCGCTTCTTTTTTCAGCCCTGGGGTACCTCTGTTTCTTATTTCTACTACAGTGTAATGTGAAGGGGGATATTCAAGTGTGTCCCTTCTCCCCCTACCCAGCTGAGTACCCAGCGGGTGACCTCCCATGGTGACCTTGCAAAAGTTTTTGGTGGGCACAAGGCACTGCAGCAAAGGACCACTTGCAAATGGGGCCCCACTGCTCCCATCCCTCCATGCGCTGCTGCTAGCTTCTGCACTCTGGGTGAGTCTTTCCTACTTGCCAGTCCCAAATGTGGTCCCTGCTTGCCAACCTTATGTGTCAGGGAATGGGTATGTTGTTGCCTATTTTCCAAATGACTATGGAACAACTTTAACTTTGGCAACCCTATAGATTGCTTAACCATCTAGTGAGCTGCATGCAATTTTCTTCAGTGACTTCTGTATTCCAAATTTTGGGAGGAGGCAATTGTTTTTTAAGTTTGGTTTTCTACTCTATACTTTATCTTATCCTTAGAGTTTGCTAAGAACTCTTTAACCCTTTACAGTTATTCATCTGCTGTAATTAGATTTTAAATGTTCCCTAATTAGACCGAGATCAATAACAGTGATCATACCATATTATACTTCCAGCAGGCATATATTAGGGCTAGTTAATATAAATTGCTGCTAACACTTCTGATGCTCAGTCTTTTTAATTTTAACACACCTTCTTATGGCGAAGTGATAACTGACTGTGCTTTTGAGATAAAATTGAACAGATTGATGTCAGGATTGATGTCAAATAAAACAGTCATATTACAGTTCATCTATACATATACTTGTGTACGCACAAGTGTGCGTACTGTCAAAGGTAGCATTATTTGTCACCTTCTTATGGCGAAGTGATAACTGACTGTGCTTTTGAGATAAAATTGAACAGATTGATGTCAGGATTGATGTCAAATAAAACAGTCATA
>JAGFMF010011580.1:402090-434048 GCA_019455555.1 Galemys pyrenaicus | reverse complement strand
TCTGCCTGTTCTGCTCCCCACTCTCTGTGGTGAATCCTCTCACCCCCCCACACCTCTGGCCTGTACCCCAGTGCTTGTATGCATAAATAAATAAATCTTTTTAAAAAAAGAATGCATTATATAAAATAATGATGAAACTAATGTAAAATGCTATAATCGAAAATGTATCAAAGGTAGGTGAATCCAGAAGCTCCTCTATTGAAAATTAGGCATTTTGGGAAATTGTAATTTTAATGGCCATATTTAAAAGAAGGTCCAAGGCTTTTAAAATGTGATTAAGTATAAGACACTGATATTTATATTTCTGTTGCTCTAATGTTGAGATATTTATGATGGGATCATTCAATTTCAGGGCTTAAGTTATAGGAGCATCCTAGAAATGCTTGTTAAAGAGAATTGAACTTATCATAACTGTTTTAAAATAATGTTCCTAATACTTATGTAAGATTTAGCCTTTATGGAATATGAATGCACTGATAATATCCTAGGGAGAATGAAATACAGCATTTATTGCACACTTAACATGTGCAAAACTCTTCCCCAAGTACCTTAAATTGAAATTTAGCTTTTACAATGCTGCTACTGTGTTTATTGTACCCATGTTGTAAAAGCTGAAACTCATAGATTTTTGGGTATTCTGCCAGAGATTATGTACATATATAGATGATACATAGATAATTGGATAGATAGCTAGATAGAATAGATTTAGTATTTGAAATTATTTTATGTTTCACATATAACTTTTTAAATTACAAGTTAATTTTAATAATGTTTATGAATTGATACAAACTGATAGTTAGAAAATAGAGAATTTAGAGCATTGTCAAATTGACTTAATTTTTTAGAGTTTAAGTTTACAGGAATTTGAGCAAAAGTCAGAGGAGTTTCCATATGTCCTTCGTCCCCATTATGAATAGCCTACCCCAGGGTAGTGCCTTTGTTATAATTAATAAACATACATTGACATATTATATCATTCAGTGTCCATAGTTTGCATTACTTTTTAGTGTTACTTGTATTTCAAAACAAGTTAGAATAGTTAATTCATATAACCTTATTTTATTCTTCTTAAAAAATTGATGATAGCTAAGCTTATGTCTGAAAGACACACATATCCATGTACATACATATGCATAACTGACTTAACCTTACAAAAATGGTGTGTGGTAAAATGAGTTATTGTTACTACTCTCACTTACCAATGATAGAAATTGAGACATAGAATTCACGTAATTTGCCCTGGGTGGTGTACTTGTCATTGAACCTGGTGTAGGTTCTAGAATTGTTCTCTTATTTGTGTACTGCCTTTGAAACGTGCTATTTAATGCTTATAAAGCATGTAATGAGACTTTCTTCTGAGCATTTTATATATGTTAGCCATTTTATCATACAAAAATCCTGTTTTTATCCTTTATAAAACACTCTGGAAAATGATTGCCTAATGTAGTTTCTCAGCATATTTTAACATGGGCTCTTGCTTGCTGAGCACACAGTTCTTAGGTGCTGTCTTATTTTGATATCTATCACTCTCAAGATGGTGTAATCCCTAACCACTTAAGAGTCAGTTATAAGAAGAGAACTGAATTCATTAGATTATAAATCTATAATTAAGCCAATACAATTTGATTGAATTTTACTTTAGGTGTTCAGCATTACAGAAGCAGAAGGGATGTGTCTCAAATATAAAAATAAAACAACATTGACAAAACTTATTAAGTACATTGCACATTTTATCTTTATTGTGTTATTATTCCCACTCCCATTGTAAATTGGGACCTGTGGTTGAAAGTCCAACATCCTTAGTGTAGTCCCCTTTGCAAAGTGATTTAGGCAGCTTCACAGAGCCATTGCTGGTCTTCCCCACAGCACACTGCTAGCTAACTGTAATAGGAAACTTGGTGTTTAATACATTTTATAGCAGAGATGAGAGCCAGACTCCCTGGCTGCTCTCCTTAGCTATGTGATCTCAGGCAGGTTACTTGAACTCTCTGTGCTTTACATTCTTCCTCTATGAAGTAGGAATGATAGTTACTAGTTGTATTGTTTTAAGGATCCATGAGCTGATAGAAAAACAAACAAAACAAAACAAAGTACCTGACCTATAATAGGCATTATGTAAGAGTTAGCTACTACTCTTTTGCCTAAACATGTTGTTTATTTTATATTCCTAGACTTGTTTTGTCTGAGTTTGTTTTTGTTTTTTTTTTCCCCAGTGAAATGTTCTAACTATTTAGTCCCTTGTTCTTCTGGAAAATACTCCATTCCTGAAGAGGCTTTTAGTGTCATGGTTAATGGTATGCAATTTGAAACTAGACTGACTGGCTTAGAAGTCTGTCTCCATTTCTTGATGGCAGATTGACTTTGAACTTACTAAGCTCCCAAGACTCAGTTTTCTTGTTTATAAAATAGTGATGATAATTATACTATCTATCTCCCTCTGTTTTGTAAGCATTAAAGACATAATTTGTGTAAAGCACTTTTCCCAATGTAAGCACTCGATAAACATTAATTATTGAGAAATCTCTACTCAGCTTTTTCCTACATGTCTCCCAATGCAAGGTAGAATTCGATATTCCCTTATCATTGTGCCCATAGCACATTAAGAACACTATTTATCTACCTGTATTACTGTTACTTGTTTATGAATTTAGTAACTGCTCAAGGTTATATCACAGTTGACATGATCTTTGAGAAAATTGATGGACTCCTTTCGTGATTATAGGGGATAGAATTTCAGATTAGTTTTTAATTAAGGTCAAAGAAGGTATGTGATTTTCACTTGAAAATGAAGAGAACAGGAACAAGGAAGCATGTTTGTTTGTTTGTTTTTGCGGGGGAAGAGATGACTACTTAAAGAGAAACAGCACGGAAGTGCACACCCAGTGTGCTCCTGATGGCCATGGTGCTGCAGCTTGAACAAATGTGCTGACTTTAATAATGTTCCAGTTTATGTCCTTTTCTATTATCCACGCCCACATGTCCAGAGAAGAGATACTATACATCAAAATGTCCAGAATCCACAGAGGACTTCCCAGGTACTAAATGCCTCAGGGGACGTTGCCACTTATGAAGGGCTCTTGAGAGTCTTCTCATGGTCTTTCACAGAGATTTTATTTTCCCAGTGGGTCTGACTGGCAGGTTCCTTCTGCTTAGCAAGAAGAATCCTTGTGTTTCGAGAAAGGAAATGCTAGGTCTGAGTAGAGATCTCTTCCATCTCGGTTTGCTGTATGTACTAACTTTGAAGTCTGTGGAAAAATTTCAGTCAATGACTGCATGTGCTTCTAAATCTCCTGACACTGAGATTTCAGCCATGAGAACAGGTTTCAATTATGAGGACCATAAAGGGAAGAGGAGCTACCAGCCACAAGAAGCCTACCGTGTAATATCACAGGGAAGAGATGAAACCCAGTTGAGCGCATGGCATGCACAGTGAACCTAGGGAATCCTTCACACCTAAGCCTTTTTTCTCTGTCATGAGATTCTTGTTTCATGAATCGCTCTCATTTAAGGAAAAGAGAAACAAGAATTAGAAGTAAAGACAGTGAAGGAAGATTCCAATATGGGTTGATGCCTAGTTTACAAAATAAGTGAGGGAACAGTAGACGTTTTTGAAGAGAGGAAACTGGATAATTCATGAAGAAGATAACTTTAAAGAGGCATTCTAAATGGATCTTAATTTCTACCAAACCTATACCCTTAAGTGGTAAAGACTAAAAGACTAAGATTCAGTATCTAATTGCATTGCTTATTTGTATGAGTTCTAAAAAGAGAATTGCACAAGGTAAAAAGATGCTTTTTACATTAAATGGATATCCTGTCCTTTTGTTCATAACTCCTGTTAAGAATTATAATTATTCATGTCTTTATAAATAGAAATTTATTCATTTATAATTTTGAAAGAACTGAGAAAAAAGAATGATTGTTAAGTAGATACATTTAAAAGGGTAGGAAAATATTATAAAAAGATGATATGTGATAACTTCTTTAAAAAGTTTTTTAAACATTTTCTTTAAAAAATTTTAAATTCTTATAATATGTGCTAAAGAGACAATTTCATGTGATAGAAAAAGATAGTATATATTAGGTTCCTTCTCCATGAGCTACTCAGTTCCTCTCCAAACCTTTCAGAATTTTTTTACAAACCCATTCTGGAAAGTTACATGTTGTAGAATTCCAACGTTATGACATTCTGAAAAAGGCAAAACCATGGAGATTGGGAAAAGGTCAATGCTGCAGGAAATCCATAAGGGTGGCACAGAGAAGGATGAAAAGGTGGGACTCAGAGTGCTTATTGGCAACAAAATTTCTCCGGATGTTTCCATAGTGATGAATGCATGTCATTATACTTTCTTTTGAACCCACAGAGTGCACAGCGCTTAGAGTAAACCCTAATGTGAACTGGGTATTTGTAGAGATTATGATGTATCAACATGGGCTCATCACTTGTGACAAAGGTATCAGGTGAGGAATATAGTAGGGTTCTACTACGTGTATGGAGCCCTGGGCTATATGAGAAATTTCTCTCTTTCCCTCAATTTTTCTGTGATCCTTAAACTTCTCAAATAAAGCATGCAAGAAAGAAGATGGTGTAAGTAAAAGTCTTATTACCCTAAGTTTAAAGAATGAGTGTGTGTATCCTTAATAATGATGACATGTATACAGGTCTGTGGTGGTTTAATTTAATACCTGTCTTTGTTTCTGAGTTGTAACATGGTGAAACACAATAATAATAATAATAAAATAGGCAATTTAAAGAAATTTAACTGTACAATAACAGTTTTTGGAGCTGTAGCTTTATTTTTGTTGCAAACAGGAGAATAGTTCTATCCTAAGATAAGGAGTTTTAATCAGTGTATCTTAATGGTGATTAAAAAAGTGTTAAATATTAAAACTGAAACAAGATATGCATAATTTCCTTATTTTTATTATTGTTTAGACTGCTTATCTTTAAAGCAGTTGGTGTTTGATGGAAAGGTGTTAGGAAGAATCTAATTACTGTTTTACATGTTGTTTTGGTAAGTGCTTCATCAAATGAATATTTCTTATTCTTAAATACTTTCTAGGTAATCAATTTCATTTTTTAGCATTTTAGAAAATTTAATGATATTTTTCTTACTATGTGATTTTTCAATCATTAATCCTTCTAGGGATACATTTAATTTTAATTATGATACTTAAATATTAAACCTAAAGTTTCTACTACTAAATTTTTATTAAAGAACCCAACATTTTAGATAAATCACAGTTGAATCTCCTGCTAGCCAAATGTTGGCAGAGACAACAGTATTTCTGGTTAATGGGCATTAAGAGCTAGAGCATATTAATTTTTAAACTTTGCAGAAAGCCTTTTTTATTGTCACTAAGATAGATAAATAATTAGCAGATTTAGAGTCATGTCCTGCTATATTTATCTTTGCTTTCCTAAATTTCTGTTTATTTTGCTTGTTTCCTTTAGATTTCCTTAAAATATTTTAAAAAATATTAATACTGGGTTACACCATGTCAACATATGGAAGCCTTATTATTAACTGTTTATTTTGCTATTCTCATTGTGATTTCAGATGTCCAATTTATATTCATGAATGTTCATTTGTGACCAAACAACAAAAATTATAACCCCTTTCACCAGGGGGAGTGACTGCCAGATCAGTTACTGCAGTTGTCAAGAACTCTACACTCCAGCCTTTGCTTCTTTGTCAGCCATGCAACTAGCTCGTTCATGTCCAAACTGAGTAGAAATCATTTTCTGTCAGGTTTGAGTCCAGATGAAGAAATAGTTGTGACTGCTTGCTTTCTTATTTTCTGGGAAGCAGATAATTCTGAGGCAAAAGTCTTGGTAGAGGCACATACCATGTGGAGGGTCATCTAAGGGCCAACCTCTGGCCTGTTATGTGGTAGAAATAAACTAGCTACAATTAATGAAATTTTAAGATGTGTTAATAGTCTGTATTATCATAATAATGCTAGTTGAAATTTACTATCAAGAATATTTGAAGGTGGCATTAATGGTAGCAAGAGCATGGAAATAGGTGATGGAGACATCATAATGATCTTAATATTGATTAAGAACATGAGATGATACACGTGTGGTTTAAAGAACTTGTCAAATGGGCACCTCATCTTGACTTGATATAACTTTTTCTGCCACCTGGGTATCACTCATGTCCCAGAACATAATGTGCCATAACATTTGCACATAATCTTCTCAACTTTATTTACTCTCACAAGTGAGTTTGTTGCATTTAAGACAAAATCACCACTGAATGGAATTTCTAGATGAATATAAAAAAAAACACTCCAGACTGTGAAGTTTCAGTAAAGTGATTTTGGCCTTTTTCTCCATCTGCCACACAAGATTATAAAAGCTTCCTATAGGTTTTATAGTCTTTTTATAGGCTTTTATCTTACTTAATTTGCAATTACATAACTTAAAATTTTTAAACAGCTAAAACAATGAAACTACTTTTCCATAGATCATTGGTAACCCCTCAGCTGACAAATTCATTATCCAGTCTTTTGTTCTTTTTTTTTTGAACTTTCTGTGGTATTCATTTATTTATAACTTGTTCATCATCAAACACACAAGCATCTATCATGAAACAATCATTCATGTAGGACAAAGTAACAGAAAGAAATAAAGTGAAAGATAATGAAATAAAATGAAAGCCAAATATAAAAGTTGATTATAGGGAGAGTCTGAGTGGTAGAAGCTGCCTTCTCAGAATAGATAATATTTGAAAAATTACCCAAGTGAAATCAATTATAATCAGCTATCAGGGAAGAATGGGTCATGACACAGAGAAGAAGGTCTTATAGGAGAAGCAAACTTGGCACATCCTGAAAAACAGTACAAGCCCCAGTGTGTACACAAGAGGTCAGATGCCAGGTTGGAGAGTGGATGATGCTCAGATTTTGTTGGAGGTTGTAAATTGTTAAGTGTTTTGGATTTCCTCCTAAAGGTAATGGTTGAACTCCGGAATAACTTTGGTCAAGAGAAGGCTAGGAAATGGATTTCTTTTCCAAAGGATCATTCAGATGCCATTAGGGGCAAGACTGAAAGTCTCGGTTCAGTCAGTTAGAAAGTGAGTCCAGGAATGGAATTGATTGGCTATCTTGTCTTGAGATGTGTGTATGTGTATGTGTGTGTGTGTGTATCTGTGTGTTTTCTAGAAGAAAGTTGTGAACAGTGATAAATACAAATAGCCCCAGTATTGCTATCCCAAATCAGCAGTACAGAATTGTTTGTTTCATTACATCATTCCAGATATGTTTTATCCTTTCTCTTCGAGGTTAGCATCCCTTTCAGTGTCTCTACTTTCCCCATTAATTGTTAGTAGCGATCATGAATTGTGAACCTGTTTTCCAGAGAGTATACATCATGGTTCTTTAACTCTGTATTCATAGATTGTAAAATTGTGACTGGGATGAGAACTTAAATGGATTAGAACCTGATCCTGAGAAGGTGCAGATCTCTCAGCCAGTGAGCATGGGCAGGCTGGCAGGAAACTGTGCAATCTCTGTGGCATTTGCACCACTGTAGCTGCCATGCCTGGGGGTAGTTGGGCATCACCCAAGAATCAACTGGGCTGTGAGGAGGACAGTTACAAGAAATGTGTGTGCAGGGGGAAGGGGAGGGAGGCTGGTTACATATCCTGTATCTTCTTTGTGAGCAAAAGGTGCTGTGGGAAATATGAGAAGAACTGAACATGCTAAAAATTTGACTTTGAGGTGTTTTGCCTCCCAGCTTTTTATTTCAACTTTGAACATGTGAAGCTCAATAGGAAATAATGACAGCTTCATAAATTTGGGAAATTTGAGCGAATTAATTTCAAAGTGAAATTATTTTATTTTCCATAAATGTTAAATGCACTCTTACAGAAAAAAAGGGGGAGGAGGATAGGTTAAACTTTTAGAGTTTAGGTAAGGAAATATAATGTCAGCTTAAACTTTATCCATTCATTTTGCTTGAATATATTAAGCCAAAATAGAAATTTTGATATGCTAGTGTTTGAGAGATAAAAATTTTCCATTGAGAGATAGTAAGCATATCCTTTTCCCATTTAGTATCATACAGTAAATAGCTTCCAATTCAAGAATTGGTCTTCACATTTTTAAATATGAGAATAAATTTGTCTACCTTTTCATCTGATTATATATTTCTGATGCTAATCTGTGTGCCAGAAAATGTGGTGCATTCTATCTATTTTATAGTTAAACTTTGAAATTCCATAGCTTTATAGAATGGTTTCCAAGACATTGAATCGTTGTAGGTGATTTTCCATTTGTGAAAATCTAATATTGTATAAATTGAATATTTTCTAAAACCAACAAATTTTAACTGAGTGAACATTAGATTACAATATTGATGATTCAGAGGTATAGGATCATGATCTTAGTATATGTCATCACAAAACATATACTAATCCTGCCACAAAACATCCCTCATCCTTCGCAGTCGTCCGTTGTGTCCCCTCCTTATTTTGCTATAGACTTTTTCCTTCTCCACTTGGTAAATCAGTTCTACATCAGATTTCTGGAATTTGTTATTGGTTTGATTTTATCTGACCCTTTGTTTTATTTCTCTGTATTTTCACATATAATTTGTATCATCTGGTATTTGCCTTTCTCCTTTTGACAAATTTCATTTAGCATATCTCCCTCTAGTTCCATGCATAGTGTCATAAAAGGTAATAGTTTATATATCTGTCTATACTATACTACTACATATATCTGAGAAACAGTCCACTGCATAAATATATATGTATATATATATACGTGTGTGTGTGTCTGTATCACACCTCCCTAATCTATTCATCTGTCTTTGAACACTTAGGTTATTTCCATAACTTGACTATTGTAATTTGCAATTAACATAGGATGCATATATCCATTCAAATTAGTGTTTCTGCATTCTTTGGATGAAAACAAAGTGGAACTGTTAGATAGCAATGATAGATATATATTTTGAGAATTCTCCATACTCTTTTCCATAATGATTGTATCAGTCTACAATCTCACCCACTTAGTACAGTGATTACATTTTCCCACATATTCACCAACATTTGCTGTTCCTGGCTTTTTGATGCTGATAGATTATCTGTAAGCAATTTTTCTTTAAAGGAGATGTGCAATACAATGGGAAGTGTCATTGTATTTTAATAAAATGGTGTGACACAGATGGAGATTGCCACTATAAATTCCATGCATTAAAAATAATGGTTTCAGAAGATGTGATTTGTTGGCATTTCACCTGGCTAGACTATGTCTATTGTATATTATTTGATGATATTTTCAGACATTCTGAAAAGATATTGCTACTTTGATGCTAGTTGCGATGTTGAATTGTCATTTATAAGGGTTCTAGGTGTGTGATGTCAAATAATTTAAAGATACCCAGTGAGAAATGAAACTGGAGTTCAAGTCTGGCTTTTTCATAGTCACAGTAGAAAACACAAAAAATAATTGAAAAACATACAAAATAATGAAATTGTTGATTAGAAAAATTTTATTCCCTGGACATCTCTTCTGGAAGTTAGCATCTCATTTTTATATCTAATCAGTTCTCAGACTGTATTCCTAATGGCTAGTAGATAACAATTACCAAACCAAATATTTTCTAGGCCACTTCAGTTGTAAAGTCAAGAAGTAGATATAGTCTTGCAACAAACTAAATGATTGGTCACTGATATGAAATTAAAGAATCTGGTTATAAAACACAAATATTCAAAACAATATTTAATGAAACTTTCACAAAGTTATTGTTACATGCTTTTTATCATCTGAATCATATAGAAAAGATAAAATGGCTTTTAAGAGCAGAAAGAAAGGAAATATGAATTTTATATGGTTTTAGATGGAGATAGATTTTACATCTCAGTCCATTTATGCGCACTGGGAATGCCGCCTTTGCCCCAGCCTTGCTGAGCCAGGCTTCATTGTTGTCATCATCAGTCTGTCCCTCAGACTGGGCTAAACCGCCCTCTGTAACATCTATCCTGCTCATCTTTATAGCAAAATTTTTACTAAGGGGGTTCATCAAACAAATCATCAAAATAACTCAATATGTTGTAATAAATCTAGCACAAAGTATTGTGCACTTACAGATTCAATAATGATGCTTGCCCAATTCAGAAGTTGATTAAATGTACAGCTATAGAAGGTGTGCAAGGCTATTTTTGTTGGAAACAAACTATATAGTTTATCAAATTCTATAATTGAATTTTTTCTTACAATTATTTCCTAGGGCTATTATAACAGTGTTCCAGAAAGCAGTGAAAGCAGTTAATTTCATACAAGATTATTTTACTAACTCACATCTATGGTGTCCATTCCACAGCCCTGAATGGAAATAGGGCTTGGTACAATGTTCTTTATCTGCATTTGTTAAAAGTCCCATGTTATTTTAGAGTCGTTTTAAATGTTTTAGGTTCCAATGACCAACTCCACTCAGATCTGAATGGATTCTGAAAAGTCTTATAATTTTTTTTTAAAAACCTGGTTTACTATCAAGAGAAAGATAAATTATTTAGAAAAGTATGAAGATAGTGATAATTAAACATGAGTTTAAATGTACTTGTGGTACTAGATTTATAGAAGTTTCATTTTTTAGGTAGAAGTACAGCTGCTTCAGTTTTTATTCTTTTTGAACATAATTGTCTGAAGAGTTATTAGCATATTGCTGAAAGGAAATATGATTTCTTAGGTTTTCTGCAATTTTCCAAAAAGAAACCATTACTGCATTATAAATAGCTCTGTTATGCATGGCATTTTCTTCCTCTTGCTTTATTATGCTCAAGTAAAGGAGCAAGTTGATATCCATTAGAAATGTAAAATAAGCAGTGGTGTCTACAAAATCAAAGAAATTTGGTCTAGAGTTAGATTTCAACATATGAATGATATTAAAACTCATGGAAATGGATAAGAACACTTAGAAAGATACTGAAGACAAAGAGAAGAAAGTTGATTCCAGACAAACTCCATTTAAGAGGTTAAGTGTTGAGGAAGAATCTCAAAGGTTCCTCCAAGAAGCAGCATCATCAATACCGTCAGTAGAAAATCAGCGGTTGATGGTGAGACATGAGCCAAGACTAAAATTTTCCAAGTGGAGGGAATTGTTTACTGTCGTCATTCTACAGAATGATTGAGGTCAGTTATTTACAGGAAAGTAACTTGAATTTGATAGTTTGGGACTGGAATACAGAGCAGGATAGCTGTGGGATAAAAGAAAATAAGGAATTAAAATTATGTTCTAGAGAGAAAATATGGGAGAGTCATGAAAGGCCAGAGGGTTTTGTACTGGTTTGCTTCACGTTAGCATTTGAGTAACTACCAGGCACTATTTTGTACTGACGGGAAGTCCAGGAAAGCAGGAGAGATCTGTGGTGTAGGGAGATGAATACCAAAGTCTTTGAGAGGGTGAGAAATGATGATCCTGGCTGCATGTAGGTGGGTGGGGATTATTGTGAGTTGGAAAGAGGCAAGTTTTCTTGGTCCTATCAGAAAAAGGAAAAGATATATGCACATGTATATGAATCTGTAGAGTTTAAATTCTGTAAATTACTTCCATCCTCCAACATCTTGTGTTCTCTAAAGGGCTTATAAGTTCTCAGCATACAATTATTTAAGAAGTGAGTTACTATGATGGTTCTTGTTATTTGAGTACGTATGCATTTCCGTGCTTCTAGATTCAGAATATACTAAAGTATAGACAGAGCAAAGCCTCTCCCAACCTGTCCCATATCATCCTACTCTTTTACCTGGAGTCAAGTGATGCTTTCATTGTCTTTTGAGTATAAAAATATTTTTCATATATAAGCAGATGAATTTTATTAATTTTCTTTCTCATTTATTTCCCTATTATCTCTGTGTTTATGTGTGTGTGTGTGTGTGTTTGTGTTCACTGATTAGGTATTTTCAGATCAGTCTTAGTAAATAGAATTACCTTTTTCTTAACAGCTAAATTATATGCATTGTTACAATTGTGACAATTGTATATAGTACAATTGTATACTCCAAACAAAGCCATGGTAGATATATAATGTTATTTTCCCCATTCCTTCAAATTTAGTGAGATTATAGCCCAACATTAGCGATATGACATGAATTTATCTGTGCTGTTAACTTTTTAATTTTAAGGCGTTGTACTGATTGCTGAGCTCATGTGCTGTTTTCAACACCAAGTCTTGCTCCATTTCTATTGACCACTTTTCTATCTGACACGAGGACTTTTTTGATTACTTTTCATTATCCTTTTTTATCTGCTCGGAATGAACCTGTGCTCACTCAGCCCTAGCCCATAGGACTCCTGTATTGAAGTATGTTCCAGAAATCTTTCCAGCTGACATTTAAAAATATGAAGTGAAGGAGAAAATTAAGACTTCTGTAGTATAAGGGCTTCACAATCTTAACTTGAGAAATTCTGTTCCCAGTTATTACTAATGAGGTTCTTGGGCCAGCATTAGTGAAAACATGCTTAGGATATACTTAATGATAGATTAAATCAGAAACCTGGATCGATACCTGCTTCCTCTCTAATGGAAGACTTACTTGTCCTTCGTTTCAAAAGCATCAATAGCAACATTGAAGCAGATTTATAGCAATCATTTTGAATCATGACTAGACTTAAAGCTTTGTTACTAATAGGAATCTAAAATCTTTGTGTAGATGCATTTGCAGTTTTGCCAAAAGAGAGAAAATTGATATAATGCTCTACTAATTTAAATCTGTTTTACATGCTCCTTCTTACAAAGAGGAGAGCTTCGGCAGTCTTCCCAACTAATGGACGGTTTCCAGAGAAAAAGCGACTATCAGATCCTGGTTTCACTATCAATGGAACAATCACTTAAGAAGCATTAGGTTTAAATGCTTTACTCTAGAATGTTCATTCAAATTTATCTGATACCCAAAGTCTCCAAATCTTGAAAATATGTCATTCTAAAATTGAGAATGTGAACATACAAAGTCAATGCATTACAGATAACTAGGAAAGGGATAGACAAAAAATACTGAAATTTTTGCCATTTAAAATAATGATTTTAAAGATTGGAAAGGAAAACCTACAACATTATTGTGTATAGGAATGCTAGGCTTATGAACTTTTAAAAATAATCTCTCAGTTTAATAATTATCATGATGAACATTTTAAAGCATCATGAGACTTAAAACTCAGTCATCATTTACAACACTTTATCAACACACACATTCTATCTAAATTTTCAGAACTGAGATTAAATATAAATACATGAATTGGATTGAGTCAATATAAAATAAAACTTTTTAAAACAGTCCCTAAATTAACTAAATACAACATGATTGTAAATAGGTTATAAAATAATATAAATAAAATCTTAATAGAAGGTATAATGTTTTAGATAAAATATCTGAAAACAAAATTAATACATATCTAATTAAATAAATAGTAAAAATCATCAGACATCTTGTTTTGTAGAAATAAAATGAGTTTTGACATAAGAAAGTTTTGATTTGAATGACTTATTAATTATGTGAACTTGGACATACTGTTTCATCCATTTGAATCTCATTTTCTTCATATATAAAGCTAGAATAAAATAGTTTTATAGGACACCCTATAAGAGAATTTTTGGATAATATGTACAAATATCCATGAGATTTTCAATACATGTTATTTTTCTAAGAGTTGATAAATGTAGAGATAGTTAAGCAAGTGATTAAAACATTTAGTATTTAATGGCTTGATTGAGCTCTCAACACTAGAAATAAGAATTTGGGTTCTTTTGTTTCTCCACTAAGTAGAGATTGGGCAATTCTTTATTTTATCTTTTTAAAAATTTTTTGGTCAGAACTAGAGTTGCAGAAACTTAATTTTATAGCGAAGAAGAAAGTAATGAAGAAGGATACTGTGTGTTGGTGAGGCAAAGGTGGAGACTATTAAATTTCAGTATAGGTAGTCAGGAGTGTCTACATTGACACAATAAGGGAGTAAAGGTAGTGGGAGGTTGAATCACGTGTGTATCCCAGTCCTAAAATTAATGTCATAGTTCAAGACTGAAGCAGAGTTAGTAAAATTAATTGTCATTATTGGGTTTCAGTTTTCTTAAATCCTTAAGCTATGATGAAACTGGAGTTGAATGGGCAAGGGGCAGAGCATGGAGGCCAGTTGGAATAATTCAGGTAGAAGGTGCTGGTGGTTGAGGCAGAGATTACCACAGTACACATAATAAAAAGAATTTAAATTGGAAGTATCCCTATTGTAAAAACCAGGAGGGTTTGCGATCAGGTTGAACTTGTGGCATCAGAGAAAGAAAGAAATCAATTGTGCGGCCAACATTTTGGACTGAGGAAAAGAAGGATGAAATTGTCATTAAGCAAGATGGTAGGAGCAGGTGCTTTGTGAGTTGTGTGTATGTGTAGGGAGGGGAGAGGTGATCTTAACTGTAAATGTTGAACTAAATTCACATTGAGAAATATTAGTATACCGGGCTTCCCTCGTAGCACAGCGGGCTGAGACTGCACTGTGAAGCATCTGCTGCACAGCCGCGCGAGTTCGACCCGGGCTAGGGAGGGGACTCACATGGCGCAGCAGACTCTCCCGCCTCACCCGCTGCTCCCCTCAGCAGAGTACTTCACTCAGTCTGCCTTGTTCTGCTCTCCACTCTGTCTCTGGTGAATCCTCTCACTTCCTACAACTCTGGCCTGTACCCCAGTTCTTGTATGCATAAATAAATCTTAAAGAAAGAAAGTATAGAGATATCTATCAACTAGAAACATAAGCCTGGCATGTAGGTTAGAGGTTTATATACCAAATTATGCCAAAAGCCACGTAATTGAATAATAGCAAATTTGTCTATCCAGCTAACAGGAAAGTCCCATGTATAAAACTGGGGAATCCAAATTTAACATAGGGACAATTGTGAAGAACAAATAAAGGATTTGGGTGATAAGTGGTGATCATCAAACAAAATGAAAACTGGGGACCAAGCAGGTGTTTCAGAGAGTGGGGTGAACCCACTTTTATCAAATGCTTCCGAAAAGTCAAATCAAGCACTGAGTTTGTTTATATTTGGGTTTTAGTTTAGTGACAATAATTCATAAGCTTGACAATATCATTTTGTTCTGGTGACGATTGGTCAAGGAAATTTGTTGAGAGAGGAATTAGAATTCAAACCTTTTGAGGAATTTTGGCACAGAAAAACCCAGAAATGATAAACATATTATGAATCATTATTCGCTATTAAATTATTAGTTATGAAGATTAGTTTGCAATTGTTTTAATTCAACCTACAAGAATAAAATACTAATATAAGGATGATTTCATGGTAAATCAATTTTACATGTTTTTATAAGTTATCTGAAATATATTATTTTCTCTTACTATTACTTTTTAAAAACTAGAAATATACTTCCGTCATCTTCAAAATTCAAATTCCACAATCTGCTTCAACATAAAAAAAGCTTCATAACTAAGAAGTAGACTTTGATAGATAGTTCGTTATTGGCAGAGGAATTTGCATGGTCCATGTAAAAAATAAGTTTTATTTACAGTAATCTTACTGTTTAAAAATTGCATAAAGGTTTTCTGCCATTGATGGGATTCTTTAAAAAATGTTTTTCAGATTTACTTCCTGGGGAATATAACATGGTGGAATTTGCCACTGATAATATTTTTCACATTACTATTTTACCCTTTAATATTTTAAGGGAGCAGTTTCATATTTTAAAAACAAATTTTGAATATCTAAAAAGAAAGTTTGTTTATCAAATGTAATTATTAGTTATGGCTAAATTAGTTTCATAGTTTGAGTTTTCCAATATATTTAGTTTTTATATTAAAAAGGCTGTCATAAAGTTCCTTGGTAAAAGTTCTGTTTACTCTTAATTTCCATTGAAGTTGTCCCTTTTTTATCTTCAGGGAACTTTCTTGAGTTCACTTTTTTAGTGGTAAATAAACCAACTGGTGATTAAACCACTCTTTTTTTTTTTTACCTCATTGTCTCATGACAGTGTTTTAGAGAAAATTTATTTTGTGTTGATTTTCATCTAGGAGTAATAGCATTTCCCCTTACATTGCATCCTAATAATGTGTAAGAATTTAATGGCAAAAGCTCAACTCGTTGTAATGAAAACAACATATAGTGAAGTTAATCGGTACTTTCTACTTAACCAGGAGGGAGATATACCCCCACGAATAAATTCTACCCTGTGGAATGATAAGTATATTTTGGAGCTAATTCTTAATAATTATGAGCATTGTTGTAGAAATAATAGCATGCATACCTGAAGATAAACAAGCCAGTGTTCATAGTGTGAAATAAGAGAAGCATATTTTTCAGTTTATTCAAACTAGTAAATGTGATTGAAATTTATTCACTTATTAATATGTCACAATTTTAGTTATGTATTGTTAACATTATTTTCCATATTGTAATGTATCTTAAATATTTTATATAGAACTGACTTTACCATGCATTAAATAGGCTATACATGTTTTGATAAAGCATTTCAGAGATTTTTATTTTAATAGATTTTTTAAAAATTTAAGTGTTATCAATATGGAAGAATCATCATTTATGTTTTTGCTTTTCCTTGTGAAAGTGTTAAAGAATGGTTGCTGTTCTTTTGATTTGTCAGTTTTTCTTTATGATGTGCTTGTCAAAACAGGGAGCTAACTTGGGACAGAGTTTTCTGAAGCTGCCAACACTGCTATTTAGAATGTCATCATTGTACATTGTAACATTGCTGTGTGATGAAGGCCAGCTGGTGCATTTAAGTTTCTTATTGGAAATTTTCATCTGATTCATTATTGTGATTTGTGGTTTTGTACAGAAACACTTAATCATTCTTATGTAGCAAGCACTTCTGAAGCTGCTGAAGGCTTTCTGTTTCGCTGAGTAATTTTCACCATCAATCTGCTAGTTTAGAAGAATTTCCAGCTTGTTGTATTATCGATGTTTGTATGTACAGGAAGTGATGTGCCCCGCAGGCTGAATTGATAGGAATGGTTTGAAGTGGACTAATGAATAACATAGCATCCTTCATGATGATAATATTACAGAACTTGAATTAGCACGATTATTGTGTACCTATTAGGTCATAAAACACTTATTTCCTCATAAAGTGGAAGTTAGCTACGCCTGTGCCTTGGTTGTAGTGCTGGACTCTAAAGACCTTGGGCCATACTTCTGACATGTTTCTCTAGTGACAGCGGTCACTTGCCTCTAGTGTTTTCTCACAGATTAGTTCATGGTTGACATTACTCAAAAATTGCTTTAACATTTTATTTGAAAGCTAAAGCTGATATCTAGAATATTCCACAAAAATTCCATTCACTTTTAGAATTTTTATTTATTTGTACAAGTTATTCATTCAAAATTTATTGACTATCAAGTACATGTTAACCACAACACGAATTAGTAGCTTTGCTCTCAAAGATTATACAATCTAAGAGGACATAGAAAGGAAGGATATAGTGGCTTAATTATTACATGAAGATGTGTGCAGGGTTGTGGAAAATGAAACAGAACACATGGGTAAAATATTTTCTTTTGATCTTTCCTATGACAAGACTATTAATTCATACTTTAGATCATTTTATCAGCCACGGTATTTTATCCAATGACTTATGATAGCTAGTAATGAATATAATCATATTCTATGTTTCATTTCTGTACTTTTAAATCAGTAGAAAATAAAATACAACATTGGGATAAAAAATAAATTTCAAAATGTTCTACCAGTGTATTTGTATTCATATCCTTCAATTGAATAACAGAGAATATTAGCCAAAGGCTTTGTATAAAAACAGCATTTTGTGTGCAGAATATTTAATAACACATTTTAATTTGTTTTTTTTTAAATTGAATAATAATAGAAAGTGTGAGGTTTACGTGAATCTTGGCTATTCAGTATTTTCTCCTGGGATTTTAGTTAATGGATTTTAATAACAGGACTTTGGGACTGCTTGAAGGTGTTAATGTTCTTACTGTTATGGTGCTAATACTAAATTTGTTCAATATATTTCATTATCAAAATGATGATTCATGGATATAATATTTTCTTTTTAAAATGAGAAGAAGTAATTGTATCATTATGATAATGTTAACATTTTAACTTACAAATAACAGATTACATTAAAGGGGAAAAATCCTTATTCACTCACTTTTTAGTTTGCCTCTCCAAATTATGTGCATTTCTATCCACCTGTCAAAAATATCAACATAGAGCCCTGCTTAGTGTTTAGGGATGGTGGGAGAGATATAGGACAAAAACTACAATCAGGGAGATGGTGGGATAGTCTGACTTTAAATGACACAGAAGTAGTAGAGCTCAGGTCTGGACAAACTGGGAATTTGGATTCGGCAGTACAGGCTACCAGGACACAAGGCAAGGATATAAACTGGATAAATTTCTTAAGCAAAGATGAGGTGTGTTGTGTTGGGCAAGAAGTAAACACGGATGACTTGCAACAAGGTATTCATTCAAATGTGGACGTAAATGCACTACAGAGCAAATTTTGAAGGTGGCCATGATGAGATGCTTGTAAGTGGAGATTCTCGTGGTGCTTCCACTACAAAATGAAACTAGGGCCCAAGGAGTTTCTTCTGGTGATTCAACATGTTATTCTTCTAGTTGGTTCTTGACAAATGTTTTTTGATTAGAGATAGAGTGTCATTTGTAACAGTTACCTAGGATCCTCTGAGAACTTCCAGGGTCCATGGCATTAAATAGTTCTCTGACATTGGAGCATTATAACACTGTACTAGGTTAATAGCCTAGTATTTACATGCAAGGTCAAAGAATAGGTTTCTCCCGTAATACTTTGATTCTTACCTTTCCTTTCCTATATCTGTTCTCCTTACAATATTTCTAGCTGGAAGTAATATTTGTGTTACCTGTGGAAGATGTTCTAATACTTTTGGGATCCATAGATGACAGTAAGATCTACGAAGTCTGTTGAGAGTCCCCCATAATTGCTAGTCAACAAGTTAACCTAGTACATTTCATACATTCTGGAAGAAGACATGATATTACTGGGTGAGAGACAGAGGATGGCATGTTACTCATAGAATAGGAGACAGAATAATATCATTGCCAATTCTTGCGTCCCAAAGTCTACAAAGTTAGGTAACCCAAGGTTCATGTAAAACCTTCGCACACAATGATTTCCACTATAAGTTGGCAATCTCAGAGTCTTAAAATAAGTGAGGAAAACAGAACAATGATTTCCCAGAGATAACTGTATCTTGTCTCCCAAACTTTTGATTATATTATATGTGAAAGAGGAATTTATATAGTAAATAAAAAGTTGCTAATCAGCTGATCATAGGTAAGGTGAATTTCTGGATTATCCAGATGGCCCTAGAATACTCATAAAGTCTGTTAAATGTAGAAGATGGAGTCAAAAAAGTCAAATTCCGAGTGATGTGATGTCAGAAAGACTATGAGTTACTAGTGACTTACAAGAGGGACGAAGACCGCAAACTAAGGAATGGAATGGCCTTGAAGAGCTTGAAAGGTCAAGGAAACAGATTTTCTCTGACCCTCAGAATGAAATCCCCGTTAACATGTTTCGTTAGTTCAGTGAGACCCATTTCAGATTTCTGACGTCCAGGACTGTGACATCAGCTATATAAATTTGCATTATATTATATAATTATGTTTCTGTTATGGGTAACGGAAAATTAATAGGTGAGAATCATTAGCCAACCTGCCCAACCTTTCTATAGAATGAAAGAGGAAATTTACAAAGTCTTTAATTCTTATTTCTTTCTAGCCCCCTTTCAGTCTCTGCTTGGGACACTGTTTTCTTGCCATTTAGGGAATGCTTTTATAGGGAGTCTACTATGGGGCAGATGCCGTAGAGGTCATGTAATAGTGTTAAGATTTGGTTAGGTTGATGCTTCCCTGATGGCATAAGGGGTTAAGGTGCAGCACTATGAAGCTATCTGCATGAGTTCTATCCCTATCCCTTTCCTTGGCTAGGGAGCTAACCCACATGGTACAGCAGACCTCTCCTATCTTGCCTGCTGCTCCCCTCGGCACTATATTTCAGTGGATCTGTCTTTTCTGTCCCCCCTCTGTTTCTGGGAATCTTCTCACTCCCCACCCCCCCTCCCGCCACACCTCTGGTCTATACCCCAGTTCTTGTATGCATAAGTAAATAAATCTTAAAAGATTTGTCTAGATCAGTATTTGTTCTGATCTTGGAGTTTTGATACTATTTAGAGATCTATATTTGGGATCTGCAGTTTCCACATAAATATGCTGTGTTTTTTAAAAGCTAAACTTGTAACAATAATAGGAGCAACAGCAAAATAAACTGTTCTAATTGTTTTTACCTAGTGTCAAAAGGCATTGAGTTCCTTGATTAAGTGGTATTCCAGTGCTCTTTGAAAATTAAGGATGGATAACTGAATTAGGAAATACTACCCTCAATTCAATGCCACAGAAGTGCTTGAATCAGTAATAAATAAAATAAATTGATAAAAACTTATTTGGTTGTCCAATTGGTGAAGAAATTCCTATTGGAAATATAGCGATATAATTTCTACAACACAGAAACATCTATATTGCAGATAACAATATTGATACAATTTTATTATAGAATGTAGATCAATCTCAAACAATAGGAGAGGCAAAACAGTTTAAAGAAAGAATAAATATTCCTAAACAAAATAAATAACTCAAAATAACCTAGTTACCACAGTGCTAAAGCATGCTGGCCTATCTTACCATCTTCAAATGTTTCTGCCACATTGCTATTTTAGCATAAACTACCAAGCTGTATGCTGAAAGAGCGCAATATAATGTGTCTTGTTTTATGTTGTATTATTATTTATATAGTAGACATAGATTTCATCTAACAGTACAGGTAGAAGAGACCCCATGTTCATTGGAAATATAATAACATTAATTCATGAGTATATACAGAAGGCAGTTGGGAAAATAAGCAGTAAATACAATAGTAACATATACTGTTATATATAGTAATAGAGTGCTGAAAAGCAATGATGTGATTGAGATTAAAAATTAGAAGGAGACAGCTTCAGTAAAAATCCTATATTACACTAATACCAAAACCAAACAAAGACAGCACAAAAAAATAGAACTAGAGACCAATCTCCCTAATGAACATGGATGCAAAAAACCTCAACAAAATTCTTGCCAACAGAACCCAACAGTTAAAAGGATAATACACCACGCTCAATTGGGATTTATCCCAGAAGCCCAAGGATAGTTCAATATATGGAAATCAATTAATGTAATCCACAATATCAACAAAAAGAAGAACAAAAATCATATGATCATATCAATCAATGCAGAAAAGGCATTTGACAAAGTCCAGCAACCATTCATGATAAAGGCTCTCAAAACCCTTGGAATAGAAGGATCATTTCTCAACATGCTAAAAGCTATATACTACAAACCCACAGCCAATATCATTCTCAACAGTGAAAAACTGAAAGCATTCCCCCTAAGATCAGGAACAAGACAAGGATGCCCACTTTCCCTACTACTATTCAACATAGTACTGGAAGTCCTAGCCAGAGCAATAAGACAGGAAAAGGACATACAAGGAATACAAATCGGGAAAGAAGAAGTAAAACTATCATTATTTGCAGATGATATAATACAATTGGAAAATCCTAAAAGCTCCATGGAAAAGCTAAATAAAATAATCAACCAGTTTAGTAAAGTAGCAGGATACAAAATCAATGCACAAAAGTCAGTAGCCTTCCTATATACAAACAACCAATCTGAAGAAGAAGAAATCAAGAAAAATATACCTTTTACAATTGAAGACAAAGAAATCAAATACCTGGGAATCAACCTAACAAAAGAAACAAAAGACCTATATAGTGAAAATTATAAAACACTGTTAAAAGAAATAGAGGAGAACACAAAGAAATGGGAAGATATCCCCTGTTCATGGATAGGAAGAATCAACATTATCAAAATGGCCATCCTACCAAAAGTAATTTACAGATTCAACACAATACCAATAAAAATCTCAATGAAATTCTTTAAGAAAATAGACCAAATATTGATGAAATTCATATGGTGACATGAAAAACCCTGATTAGCCAAAACTCTACTAAAAAAAAAGAATGGAGGTATCACACTTCCAGATTTCAAACTCTACTACAAAGCAATAGTAATTAGAACAGCATGGTACTGGTATAAAGACAGACACACAGACCAATGAACCATATAGAAAGCCAAGAAGTAAAACCACACAACTATGGACAACTGATCTTTGACAAAGGAGCAAAGAATTTGTAATGGAACAAAGACAGCTTATTCAATACATGGTGCTGGCAAAACTGGTGCACCATATGCAAAAAAATGAAACTGGACCACTGTCTCACACCATATAAAAAAATCAACTCAAAATGGATAAAAGACTTTAAGACCTGAAACTATAAAATATAGAGAAGAAAACATAGGTAAAATGCTGCAAGACTTACATCTCAATAGTGCTTTCGAGATGGCAGTACCCAAAGCAGTAAAAATGAGAGAGATATAAACAGGTGGGACTACATCAAAAGCTTCTGTACAGCAAAGGAAACATTAAACAAAACAAAAAGAAACCCCACTAAATGGGAAAAAATCTTTGTGCTCCACACAACAGATAAGAGTCTGATCACAAAAATATACAAAGAACTTATAAGACTCAAGAAAAAGTTTAAAAACCCAATCAAAAAACGGGCAGAAGAACTTAAAAGACACTTCTCCAAAGAGGACACACACATGGCCAATAGACACATGAGAAAAAGCTCAACATCCCTCATAATCAGGGAAATACAAATCAAGACCACAATGAGGTACCACCTCATACCGGTAAGAATGGCCACATCAAAAAAACCAACAACAACAAATGCTGTCAAGGATGTGGAGAAAAAGGAACCCTGGTACACTGCTGGTGGGAATGCAGCTAATCCAACCATTATGGAAGGCCGTATGGAGGTTCCTCAGTCTACTAGAGATGGAACTACCTTATGATCCGGCAATCCCACTCCTAGGGATCTACCCGAAGGACACAAAAACACCGATCCAAAAGAGCACCTGTACTCCTATGTTCATTGCAGCACTATTTGTAATTGGTAAGACATGGAAATAACCCAAATTCCCCAAGGTAGATGACTGGATGAAGAAGATGTGGTACATATACACAATGGAATACTATTCAGCAATCAAAAATGAGAAACTAGGGACATTTATAGAAACATGGATGGAGCTAGAAGGAATTCTACTCAGTGAAACAAGTCAGAAGGCAAGAGAAAAATATCGGATGGCTTCACTATTAGGAGGAATATGAAAGAGCAATAACTACAACAACAAAAAAGAAGAAGGAGCCCAAGGAAATGGGCAATTGCAATCAAAAGCAAACAAAAACAAGACCAAAAGGTCAAAGATAAACCAAAGGGACCGTGGTGGGGGAGAGGGGGAGGAAGGGATGAGGGCAGAAAGAGCACAAGGGACTGCAGTGATGGTGCACAGGTGGAATGGTGGTGGGAACTCCCTGGGGAATACAAATGATGTCAAAATAATTAAATTTTAAAAATCCTATATTATTTGGTAATAATGAAAGCAAGCATGACATGCTATACTAGATATAAGTAGGAACTTCCTTAATGTTCAGAGAAGTTATGTGAATTAGGAACCATTGGAACTCACATTTGTCTGATAAAGAGCACCTGGCAAACAAGGAAGATGATTTTGAACACCATTACTCTTCCACGACTTATTTTCTTTATTTATACTTGTTAAAATGACTGATAAAGTCTTTTCTTCACTGACTTGGTTGTTCCACTACAAGTAAAGAAACCTTCTGAATCTATTTTTGGAAACTTTCTTTTACAAGAATTAAGGAATAATAGACAAAAAATTAAAAGTGATCCAGACTTCAAGAATAAACTTGAGCCAGGAACTTGAATGGCATTAAACCTCTGTTTCTGTTTCTGTTTTATTTCCTAAAAGAAAAAGTTTCCCTACCCATGACTACAAAGATTACATACATAGGAAGCTGAGAGCCTAGCTGAATGGAGCAAATGGACTACATGTATTATATTCTTCTGACACTTGCTAAGCTATTCTCTTCAGTGTTTTCTTCAATTAATATTTAAATCATACAATTATGAGAATAACAAATTCTGTGCATCCTCATTTCAGTTGTATATTTGTTTTTAAAAAATATCTGTATAATCTATGGGTACAAATACCTATGTATCCATGTCTAAATATTTTTACTAATGTTATGGGTGCAATTCTCATCTTTAAATTTTTTAATTTAAAAAGTGTTTTAAAATTTTTTGACTTTAATGGATGCAAATATTGGTTTATGTTTCACTGAGGTTGAACTGGTATTCTTTTCATCTTTTCTGAGCTAGTTCTATTTTCTCCTTTATTATATGATTCTGTCATTTGCATGAATTTGTTTTTGTTAATTTATTAAATATATTCTTAATATCCTTCATTCCTTCAACAATTGTATAACTAAATCTTTAACTGCCTGATTATTCATCTTTTAATATGAGAAATGTAAGTTTCATCTCAATTCTGCAACAGTTGTTAGGTCCAATTTCCTGATGTGTGGAAAATTCACCTCTCAGCCTTTGAGTCAGTAGTCTACAGTATCATTTCTAATTTCATTCTAGTCACTGTATTCTTACATTATTATTAGACCTATGAGACTGGATTTCATAAATCCTCATTGCTTATGTGCCTGCCCACTGTGCGTGTTTTTCTCCTGCTGTCTCTTGAACATAAATATTCACACACAACTCTTCAGTTATCAGTGTTCATCTTACTCTGAATAGGAGCACAATCTGTCACCCTCTGGCCAGGCACTGCTTTGCCTGACCTGGCAAACTGGATGGGACCTCTTTTGTCTTTACAATTCCAAAAGCAATTGTGATGCCCAGTCAAGAGTTTGACCTGCCAGAAAGGTTGTTTTATTTCTTTGACATTGTTTGAGGAGCTGTCCTTCCCTATCAAAGCCTCTGCTAAAGCTCTTAAGATTGATTATTTTATACTCGGGGTAATGAATATTCTTAGATAACAGACACATATATTAACCCTTTTGAGTAAATTCAGTGAAGTTTTTATTGTGTTTCCCACCTGAAGTTATTTCTCCCTCTTTTATGTCTCATAGAAATTTATATCCCTCATTGTGGCTTTTCACTATTACAATAGTGGTACCTACCATCTTCTAGAATCTATAACCCCTTTTTTATGTTTGCTTTCTTTATATTAACCTGCACAAAGCCTTGCTTTGCTCTTACTATGGACAAAAATGAATTGATATAAAACAAACTACTAAATGTGTATCTTTGAATTTATCAAGGAATTTCACTTTTCAAATCAAACATGTCTGTGATGTTTGATAATTTTTATATGTGTATATTTTTTAATGAGTATATACTGTTTCATAATAAGAAAAATATAAAATTTATGTGAGTTGTTAAGTTTATATTCTTGGAGTAGCTTTATGAAAAAGTTCCAAAATTATTAAATCTAATTAGACTGAAATTGCTTCAGTTATTATTCTAGTATGTTTTTATTGTGCTTCATTTTGAAAATGTCAAAATTGGAGGTGGAAGTTTTCTGATCTTTTTGTGCCTACTCAATTAAAGACTTTATTTTCTTAGGACTATTTTTATCATACATATGATATCTAATAAAGTAGTTTTATGACTATAACAGTATTGCTATTAGTGATTACCTAATTTCCTAGACCTATCTTTATAAGATATAAGACTATAGTTTTATTTCATTTTATTAATTTATATATTTTTTAACTTCGGTAATATTGGGGTACTATCACCATATAGTGCATCTACCACCTACTACCCATATTTCACCACCATAGAGCATTGTGCTTCCTTCTCTCTTTGTTCTTACTCCTCCCCAACTCTTCCACACACTCAGTTCTTCATTTCTGTAGTCAGCATTTAAGGGTTTGTTTTTAAGCTTGTCTTTATCTGACTATAGTTACTTTGCATTCCACATATTAGTGACACTATTAGGTATTTATCTTTCTCTTTCTGACCTATTTACATTTTTTTAGAAAAGATGATGTCTTACATTTTTATTGAATTACATTTCTTTCATACTTTTCCACATTCTTTGAGAATTCAGACTCTCCACTCACTTTTTAGGTAACCTGTTTTTCTCATTTCTTACACAAGTCATTAATTAGTTAAAAATAGTCATAGGCTCTACATTTTGCTTGATCACTCCTATTTCCTTCTCTATTTTTTGCTTCATTAACTTAACAGAAACCAGGTAAACAATGTCAAATGAGCAAACCATATTTGCAATGAGTGCAACATTTCACACATTTTAAGATCATTAAAAAGTAATTAATGCTATGCTTAAAGCATCAACTGGATGCTTGTCAACTTTTATAAATGAAAATTAATCTTTGTAACTAAATGGTTATGATTAAACATAACTATAAGATATCAAATATTTACTGACCTTTTTTAAGCTTGTCGCTCTTCTCCCTTACCCCAACCCATTTAATGACTTTAAATCAAAAACTCAAAGAATTTTTATCTTGGTCATGCCCCCTTTCATGTGTCTATGTGAATATCCTTCATGATATTTGCGAGAATGTACTTCTCAGTGTTAGGAATACATGGTAAACAAAATAGAGAAAAATCTCCAGTTTCATGGACATTATTTTTTACTAGATAGAGAATAGCTATAAGCAAAATAATGAAATTTCCACTTAAATATCACCTAATTCAGATCAAAATTCTATAACCCTCTTATTTAAATGGTAACTTTCCCGCATGTCCACTCCATCCTACCCTCTTTGCTGCTCCGATGATAAATTCTCCATAGTACTTTATGTCATCTTTATGTTGGATTATGTTATTAAGATAATAGAAGGAAATAATCAATATAGCTATGGTTTGGGTAAAAAAGAAACAAAATACAAGAGCCCAGACTGAAAATTGTTAAGAAGTGAATGCAGTAATCGAGAAGAGAGGTGGCTATGGCCTGGAAGGTTAGGTATAATAAGTGGTTGAATTTGGAATATATTTTGAAAAGAGTTGACCTCTTTTGTTTTAGGTTGTGAAAAATAAAAAGGGGTAAATGATGAAAACAAGGTTTTTAGCTGAGCAACTAGAATGTTGGAGTTGCATTTAAGTGGATGGGGAAGACTGAAGGAGAGACATTAATGGGGATGAGAAAATCAGGAGTTTAGGTTGGGTCCTGCATGTTTGTCATTTAAGAGAAAATAGAGATACTCTTCTAGGAAAATGATACCTGGCTTCCTGACCCTCTAGAAGTTAGTGGTCATTAAAGTACAACCAAATATTGGATTTGTGTGTTTTCTTTTAAATATGTTCATCTGTATGTGGGCACAAGGGCATTGTTGTGGCTTTGCTAACTGTATGATCAAGTGAGCGAGAGGAAGGTGATTTTATTAATGTTTCCGAGCTCTAGGCTGGATCAGTAGAGAAGAAAGAATATAAGCAGATTGAGGAAGACTGAAAAGATTCTAATGGATTAGAGAATAGTTGGAGTTTTGATATAGGAGGGAATGAGCTTGGGTCTGAAATGGAAACCCTAGTTACTGGTAACAGCTGATCTAGTGTATAATCATAGTAGAGAGTGATGGCATTGGCAGAGGAAAAGATCACTGTCACCTGGGAACTGGAGATATCTTCTGTGTGGACATTAAAGTCACCAAGAATGCTGCTGGAGTGAATGATGGTCTACCAACAGCAAAAGTCACTAAGGAATAATTACAACACAGAGTCTGTGTATGTCTGTAAAAAATGAGGCTGTGAAAGTCTGATGGTGTGAGATTCAAAAGTGGGTAATTTCAGGGGAAGTGACAGAGAATGAGGAACAAGGGAGACGTATTTGCTGCTTCTCAGTTCATAACATGAGTCATGTTAGAGAAAGAAAAATCTGGAGAAGGTTGAAGAAAGTGTCTTAGGACACATCAAAGTTTGTTTAGAGCAAGAATGTGAGAGAAATGAATATACCTTTATAAATTATATATTTGCAAAGGAAACTATTCATTACTAATTTATATATGCATGCTTTCAGAGAAATACTAGGAACTTGGCTTGTGGGCTACTGAAATGTGCTGAGATGCTGTGTTCTGTCTATGATGTAGCAGTTAAGCTTTTTGAGTCCCACTGGGAATGAGGTATCAGCGTGGTAGTGGCAGGTTAAGGGAGTGAATGAGGATACTCGACTGAAAAATGTAGGAGCTATGTCAATCCAATAATCTTTTAAAATGTCAAAGTGGGGAGGGAGAGCAGTGGACTCTAGTGGAAGTTTATGGGTGTCTCATTGGAGGGTGTGGTCTGGTTACACCACCAGAAGGAGGAAATCCTATACTTCGAAATCATATAGAATGTTGCAAACCAGTGTTACCTCATTAAAAAAATACATATATATATAAAAAATGAAAATATCTTCATTTTCTTTTCCAAACAAGGAAGCTTTATATTTTTCTGTTCAAACAAGATATAGTAACAAAGGTTTTCATATCAATGTTTTTGAATGTTTTCTACTGTTTTTCAGAATAAATTATGGAATCCTCTGCAGAAGATTGGGACAATTCTATATTGAAGGAGACATTAAAATTAAAAATGTCAACTAGCTACTAAAAAAAAGATAGTGGTTAAGATTTATGTGCTTAAAAGGGTATTATTGGACAGTTAACGAAACCTCACTGAAGTTTGAGGGTAAGGTGCAAGTAATAGGTTGATTTCCTCATTCAGATGGGGGGGTTCGATGTTGTGTGGGAGATACAGCACTGTAGTATATACACACTAATGTTTAGGGGGTGATCAGCTACCATGTCAGCAATATACTAACACCTGTGTACAGTCTTTTCCCTTGATATAGATAGATCTGTTTGAAGAATACTTTCTAGAAAGGATTACTGAATCAAATTCTTTGTGATAACTATAATATTATATTTAATATCTAATAATGCCATACACTTTTGTTATATTGTGTTAAACTGTATAATAAAAAATAAAACATTCTCTCCTTTTTATATGATTTTTATTTTGACTATATACAAGTTACCTTTAAGTAGCAAAATAATTGTGTGGTGTAAGGAAAAGGGTTAGCTCAGACTCCTTGTTAATTTGAAGATTAATGAAGTAACCTTTTTTTTTAACAAATGAAAAATTAGTACATGTAGTGTATATGGAAAATAGGTGACTATATTAGGAACTTGTTAAACCTAGACATGAGAAATAAGAATTGACCTTTGATTAATACACTAATAAGTTTTAAATGATAGGAACACCAGCAAAAAGGAGAATTTCTACTTTAATAGACACTGCCATTCAATCTCTTTTTATCCAACTGTCAAAAATTGATTGACAACTTGATGTTGCTTTTAACCTTAATGTTTCTGTGATTTTACAATGTATCTTTTTTTAAGAAAACTCTAATACAATCTTTCACTAAATAATGTCATCAAGATCCAATACATTGATTTTTTTAAAGATTGTTAGTTTCTAATTTGCGCTATGCCTGGAGACTCCCTCAAAGTTAAATTTGCACAGCCAGTGGATGAAATTAGGTAGAAATAAAATTTGTTTCCAATGTCAATGTCATATCCTCGAATGGTGAACTTTCAGTAAATCAAGTAGCTATTTAAAAGTTTTGTTAAATTATACACAAATATATGCAACCACACAAACTCTTTAAGTAGAATGCAGTCAATGTTTTCTTTTCTTGAGAAATAAAAAAAGAGTATATGCACATATTTTCTCTTAAACTAACAGATATAAACAGCTTTCACATGTCAAAGTTTTACATAATGATGACTCTAAAAGGGCTTAAAATTGCAATAAGTCACTTTCATTAAGTCATGAATATTGAATAGCAATTATTGCTTAATAGTTTTTTATAAGACACTATTTACAGTTACAGCTGCTAAGTTGCTATAAATTCTGCTTGAATGTATCATGCAAATATCAACACCTGTGATACTTTCCAAGTATTAAAGCAATTTCCATAGAGTATTCATAGTCTGATTTTCCTGTCCCACAGCTTTTGAGTTTTTGACTTACTTGCTTTCTTTGCAATATTTTGTCTTCATAAAATAATGCCCACTTATTGCATAAAAATATAGTTTTTTGTGAATATTGGGAATTATGAAGGAAAAGATTTTTTTAATACTTGCAGAGGTCATGACCTTTTAGCTTTAACAGACCAACTCATTTAAAAAAAAAATTCAGGCATAGAAAACAAAATGCTCTAAAACTCAAACTTTAAGTTTTAGTTTGTGATTACTCTTTCAGAAAGTACAACATAGATGAGATGACATTTAAATGTTTAAAAAATATCTTCAACGTGGCCATTGACACTATATCAACTGTTTTTAATCTTTTCACATTCCTGGAAAACAGTGACTTAAGCAACAAACGTTCACTGGTGTAAGGTTTCTCATGAAGCTGCATTCAAGCAGTTGCCCTTGTAAGAGTCATGACAAGACTTGCCTGTGTCTGAAAGATCCATGTCCAAGTTCATCCATGCCAGGCTTCAGGAATTCGCTGGCCACGAGACAGTAGGAACTTGCCTTAGAATGCCTCACTTTGTGGTAGATTGCTCCCCCAGCATTAGCGAGCCAACACAGAGAAAGTGGGCACCCAAGAGAGAGGGAAGCCATGCTCTTCTTGTAACCTACTCTTGGAAGAGACATCACATCACATTTCTTATCATCTATATGTTAGAAATAAGTCGGTGAGCTCAGACAACCTTGAGAGTGGTGTTCATACCAGGGCAGACATCTGCAGGCAGGGATCTTAGGACTGTAACTGTGCTGCCTGCCCACACATATTGAAATATCAATAGGGCAGTATCATGTAGCAATTTTCCCCTCTTGGTATTTATCTTTCAGGCTGTGACTGGGAAGACGAATGACACCATTGGAGAAAAGGCAAAAAGTTCCATGTATATGGGAAACACTTCCTCAAAAGTTTGTATATTTTTGTCATGGAGTTAGTAAACTTTGTTTTTCTTGCTTTAATTTTGCTGATCCTAGGACAGAATCACAGCATAAAGAGATTATATAAATTCAACTACACACACACATATACATCGTTTCTGAGATTCTAATTTAACATTTTTCTTCATGAGAATACATGAAGTTCCCCTCCATTCTCTGGAGGCATGGATTGGTTGGCATTGGATTGGTCTGTCTACTGTCTTTCCTGAATCCATTTCAGCTCTGACCAGACATGGCTCTGGGGTGCACTTCTACTTGTGAAAGTCACTGAAGGACAGCTGTGTGCTCTGTTCTAAGGGTGACTAGGGAGGCTGTGGTGCCTGAAACCAACCCAGGTCATCTGGTAGTCGTGAGAGAAGAGGGGAGGTTGTCATCTGGACACACTCAACTGGTGATTCCTAGAGATTATTTTATCATACTATTCAGAAGGATAAATGCATTACCACTAGAAATAAATATTTCCTGTAAATCAGGCCTACATTGAATAATAGAAGAAAAGACAATGTCATTGATCAGTTGGACCACCCATCATGCATGACACGTAGGATTGGTGATTGCATCTTGCCTCCATTTCCACAGTTGTTATATTGGCCGAATTTTAAACCTATTTTTAGTGCTATAAAAGATGCCATATTTTTTCATCATTACATCAATTACTATGCTTATTGTAAAATAAAACATGGAAAAAAATAAAATCAAGTAAGGCTGTGTACCATATGGTAAATGTCTCCTCTTTCAGTAACTTACAGGTAAATAGTTAATAGCTTCTTCAGTTCCTAGCTCAAGTATCATAGTCTATCTTAGAACTACCTGTATATCTCCTTTTCTATACTATCATGGTCCTGGAGGGTGGTGGGAAGCAGTTGCAGGTCAGAGGGAGGGAGGAAGGGAGAGAGAGAGAGAGAGAGAGAGAGAGAGAGAGAGAGAGAGAGAGAGAGAGAGAGAGAGAGAGAGAGAGAGAGAGAGAGAGAGAGAG
>JAGFMF010011580.1:333210-388396 GCA_019455555.1 Galemys pyrenaicus | reverse complement strand
CCCCTCCCTGGCCGGCAGCAGGGATCGAACTCGTGCTGCAGTGGCTGTGGTTTGCTTCATAGTGCGTTGCTTAACCCACTGCACCACCAGGGCAGGCCCCAGGCAAGGTTTTAAAGTGGTCTTTGAGTAACATTCACAGAACTGAAGTGAGCACAGCTTTGATAGACTTCGTGAAAAATCTTTTGGTGCGAGGGGAAGAGAAGGTTATAAACGTTTTAATGCCCACCCACATTTTATCAAAATGTGAAACACATATTTTGAGCTTCTTTCCCTGTAATGATTCTTACGATAGTTAATAGACTTTTTACAATGACTTTTATTGTCGGTTTGACATACTCATGAAAAAAGTGAATAAAAAGCAAACAGATGTTTCTGGTAAAGCTTATTTTCTCATTCTGATAGACATTAAGTTAGTATCTTACTAGAAAAGTGTATTTCTTTATTGGGGTTTTCTTTATAAACTACTCAATTTCAGACAACAGGGCACATGTGGATTGTGTGTTTGTTTTCTGAGGTGGAACGCCGTTCCTACTGGAATACTGGACTGACTCTGGAGCATTTCAGATGTGTGAGCACTCATTATTGAGCAATTACTGTTGTTTCTGGGGCTATCAAAATCCTAATGTTGCCTCAATGAACAGTAAATAGATAAAGAAATAAAATATTTCAAAACTAAAATAAAAAATCCACATGACTATTTATGCTCTAAGGAACTAGCAGAATATTTTTAAGGAATATGTTCTTTATTACGGGAATACCTTAACATACGACACAAAAGAGTATAACAGATGACACTGTGGATTGATACATTGAAAATGGAGATGCAGTGACTGATGCTCATTTGTCCTCAAGAGCCACAATGATGGTAGAGAAAGGACATGATACTCACAGAAACTTATTTTTTAATAAATACACTGTTGTTCTTTTTGTTTGTTTGCTGTAACAGTATGAAAGATGCAGGAGTAGCACATAAGCAATGGAGGGGTCCAGTATCTTCGACCTGCAAGCCATGCCCCATGGTTCATCCCAGCCCCGTTTGTGGTTCAGATGGTCATACTTACTCTTCTCAGGTAAAGATAACTATAGTAAGAGATACAAGTGCATCTTTATAAGTGATTAAGACTGTTAATGCTATAATGTGATCATCCAGATGATTAACTTTTAAAATAATACATCTAATTTTGCTGGTTTGGAATATGGTTCAATGTAAATATGGTTTGATGTTTGAAATTTAAAGCTGTAAACATACAGAACCCTCACATACTGAAACCAACTTTACCTTTGCTGCTACTGTGAAAGGGGTCAGAAATGTTTTCATGACATACAGTCATTCGAATGGTTATTACCATAGCAACAAAAGCAGTTACAACCTGTGTCATTTTGTTTAAGTCATCAGAAATCTTCCAGTACAAGAGAGAACTAAGATTGCCAATGTGTGGCAAATTTTATATATTTATTTGATATTGAAATCAAGATTTGAGGTCATTTCTGAGTCAGTGTTTCTGTTCTCTCTTGTACATTTTTCTGCTTTCTTATTTGTTCAATGTTGTTCAAATATTTTGGAGTTTTTAAAAACTTAACAAGACCTTCATGAGTTTTCTCTGATTATGTGACAGAAAGTAATACAGGCTCATGACCTCTTACCTGATTCTTTGGAACACATGGATTTAAGGGTTTAGATTTTTTAAGTGTATAGTTTAGAAAGGTAATATACCACATCATAAAGTGTCCTCAGTGGGATCTAATTAAGATCTCTTTAAAGAATTATGTGAATGTTCATATTAAATAGGATACCTAAAATCTGCAAAGGAATGTTAGTTCATGTCTGATTTTACTTACTGCTAAGTTAGTTTCAAAACTTTTTGGCTATCTGAACATTTTGTTTTTATAGATAATTCTTTGTCTACCATATTATATCCTATTGAATATTTTTCTATATTTTTAATTTGCATTTTTTTGGTTAACCTTAATAAGAGCACTGCAAGGATGAATAGATTAATCCAGTCAGTAAATATGTGCAAAATACTTATGGATGCTAAGTAGTATATATTCTTAATGAAGCTGCCATGTGTTTATATGCTGTTTTAAAGGTACACGTAGAGATTTAAATATTGCTAGAAGAAAAGGCATAGTATAATAAGTCTTCTCAATAACCATGATGTTGGTAAGTTTATCATCATCCCACATCTTTATAATTTAGAAAATGCATGTTGTCAGCACAAGGAGAATGATTTTATCTTTTATTGCTAATGATAATGATGTATGAACCATTATACTGACTTGTAAAATTACAAGGAAGAATGCAGGTGGTAATATTTAAACTGGTAGGTAAGAGCTACATTTTAATCCCAGTTTTACTTTCTCAACATTGGTGGTTGAACAATTTGACTCAAAGGAGATATTGGAAATTTGGGGTGGGACAATCCAGTTTAGACTTGTGTCTTAACATTAGAAATAAACATGGCAGAAGTGTGAATATGTTGTGTTTAAGAAGCCTGTAACGTTGGTTCACCACCTGCACATTAGTCCACCTCTTACTTTAGCAGGACTATTTGTAAAATGCTCCTTAGAAATAATCCATCCTCCCCACAAACTAGTTTCACACGATACAAAATTACAAGTTATTTCTACTTGTTAAGACTATATGGACGACCTTGTTTGAATATTTGGGACAAACACAGTCATCTACCTTGGAGTGACTGTATGTACAACAATTTGACTAACTCACATATTTCCAAGTGATTTCTTTGTTGTTCTCCTTTGAACTAGGCATACTGTAAAGTTCTAGTTTACAGATTGTATACACTCATTAGTATCGTCAATGAAACCTTTCTAAATAATTCACACCTCTTGGTCTTGACTTGATCTGTGGTAAACTGAAGATAATAATCAAGCGGGGTGTTTGAACCGATCATAGCTAAAGTTAAGAGTCTGAAAATTGTAACAGAAGCTACAATCACCATTCTTCAAATTGATGATGAGATGTTCATGCTTACCATGGAGGTTATGAAGATGCTGTTCACTCAGAACCCTTCATGGCTGATCTGAATTCTCTTTATTTATAACAACATTAGATGTAATTGTCTCACCCCTTAAGTATTACATATTAAGTACACCAAGCTGGAAAAATGTTAATAACCCATATTTCAATTATTATTTAATACATTTTTGCATAGGTACCACTCTCAGTGAATGCCTTACGTATATAGAAAGATATAAATAGAACATGGTTCAATTGAGTAAGAGTTTTTAGAAACCTCAAATTGCCATGTTCTTTCCTATTGATTCTAATTTATCAAAATGATTTTTACTGTAGAAAACCAAGCCTAATCTTAAGTGCATGCACTGGCAGCAGTGTATCTGAGCTACACAATATAATAGAAACAGACAGATCTTAGCTTACCAGGATATATTAAACAATTTTCATTAATGTTTTATTTTGTTTTGGGATTTGAAATTCAAATTAAGGTCCTCATATTTTATTTTGATTTATGTAAGAGAAAATATTGTCCTAAACTATGTAGATATTAGATTGTGAACAAAGACAACAGGCAAGCTTGTGAAAGACTTGAGAAAGTCATTCATTTATTTTTTTTATACCTCCTTCTCCAGAAATAAGAGTAAGGGTTGGGTAGAGGAGTTAGGGGATTTTTCTTCTGGTTCTTTCTTTCTTTTTTTCTTTTTTAAAAGATTTATTTGTTTATGCATACAAGCACTGGGGTACAGGCCAGAGGTGTGTGTGTGGGGGGGGGGGGGCGGTGAGAGAATCCACCAGACAGAGCAGGATGCAGAACAGGCAGATTGAGAGAAACACACTGCTGAGCGGAGTTGTGGGCGAGGCAGGAGAGGTCTGCTGCGCCATGTGGGTCCCCTCCCTGGCCGGAGGCAGGGATCGAACTCGTGCTGCAGTGGCTGCGGTTTGCTTCATAGTGCGCCGCTTCACCCACTGCGCCACCGGGGAGGCCCTCACTAAACATTCTTAGTAAATCAAGAAAACTGACAGGCAAACCGAACAACTCTTTGATGCTTTTGTATAATAGCAACGGCTAGCTCCAAATTCTAGGCTCAGTGTGGTCGATGAAGCTCCTTGCTGGAAGCTTCTCGCCCTTCAGTTTGAGTAATCCTGGTATGGTAAAGATTGACTATAAAGGTTGGATATAATTATCACTGACTTCTACAAGTGGTAAGTTCATAGTATGGAGCTCTGTATCCAAGATGGAAACCAAGTCCTACTCTTTAGACCTTCTTATTCATCTTCTTGTAATTTGGAACCCTTTTGTTGGTACAGTTTTTTTTTGTTGTTGTTGTTTTTCTTTTTACTCCTACCAGTAAATTCCTACAGGTTTCGTTTTAGAGCTGTACTAGCTCCTCATTACTTTCAGCTCCATTCATAGGGATGAAATTATAATTTATATTTCCACTGTTCAACTTAATTGAAGTGACATGATTACAAAGTATAGTAGGTATAAGAGCTGGGAAGGGGTACAAAAGAGAGTTATTATCAAGTATCCAAGTAAGAGTTTAACCAGATGACAACTAGAATATAATTTTGAAAAGTACGTGTCATTATATAATGTGACAAAATTAAAATAATTATTTTATTAGAATTTAAGTTGTAAACGTGTCAGCTTATCTTGAAATCCTCAATGGAGTATTTTTAAATGCATACATGAAAAGACAAAGGAACTGGGAAAAAACTAGGAAAAACAGATTAGTTGAATATATATTGTTGATATTTTTGTAATTTTCATGAGGAGTATTTTTCTAACATCTATTTTTTTCCTTGTTAAGAAAAGCAGTTGACTTTTTAAAAGAGTTTACTTAATGTTTCTTTTTAAAATAACCAATGACTTCTAAATTCTTTCAAATTCAATAATGCTGGAGAAATCAAGATATGTCTATTCAAGGTTATTTGAGAGGTAATCATTCCTGAAATTGACACAAAAGATGAAGGTCCTTGTTTCTTTACTTCAGGCAAAATCTATTTTGATTGTATTGTCAAGCTTCAGTAAGAACTAGAAATTGTTCTCCAATATAGCATCTATATTAGAACATGGATATATTTGTCACCGACTTGTGTAAATAGTCAACTACATTGGCTGAGCAGAAGTCAATAAATAATATTAATGTTTTAGGACTCAACAGGGTAACCATAATATAAATTCCCTAGGGACAGTACACTGGATGATTTTTGAACTCTGTCCTATCATATTTAGTCATGCAATATTTGTCAACTGAACTAAATAATAGTAAAGTCCTTAGAAATGAGCATTGTTTATAAAAAATTGTGTATGTGTGTGTTTTGAGGGAAATACATAGAAAATGTATCATTTTTTACTGGAATTCCAAACTCTGGCTATAGGTGCCTGTAACCCAGCTCTTATATGCATAAATAAATAAAAATAAATCTTTAAAAAATAAATAAAATTACATTTCTTGGAGATTTTACATGATAAAAATATTCAGTTCATCAGTTGTCTAAGGTTATACTTTTTTCCTATTAATTTTTTTAACTCCAGAAGATACATACACATTAAAGAGAACCGAGGCACAACTAGAGCAAACACATTTATTTATTTATTGTGTGTATGTATTGGTGGTTATAGCATTGTATATGATATAAGGGTATAGGTTCATACGTTTTGTTAGATGCATGTTACCACACCAGGGCTACCACCAAAGCACCGTGATCTTTCATTACAGTCTTTGAGTCTCTCCCCTTTTTACTCCCCACACTTTGTTCCATTCTTATGGACTGATTTCTAAAAATAAATCTGTCAAGTTTTCTTCTAACACTTTTAAGTTTCACTCTTTGATGTATGGTGTATATTGATTCCTCTCTGTATATAGTAAGAGGTAGGGGTTGGATATATTTTTTAAAATCCAGCCAACCAGTTGTTATGGCAAGAGTTGTTGCACTGTATCCCAGTGTTGTTGGGTGTCTTTGCAAAAATGAAATGGTTTAAAAATGTAGGTTTTTTTATGTGTCTCTCTCCTTTTTAAAAAGATTTATTTATATATGCACACAAGAGCTGGGGTACAGGCCAGAGAAGTGGGAGGTGAGAGGATTCACCACAGACAGAGTAGAGAGCAGAACAGGCAGACTGACTGAAATACACTGCTGAGGGGAGCAGCGTGTGAGGCAGGAGAGATCTGCTGCGCCATGTGGATCCTCTCCCTGACTGGGGATCGAACTCACACTGCTGTGCAGTGGATGCTTCACAGTGCAGTGCTCAACCCGCTGCACCACCAGGCAGGTTCCTGCTTCTATGTCTCTTTTGTCCCATTGAATTATGTGCCTGTCCTTGGATAGGTACCTCACTGCCTCACGACTGTATCTGAATAATAAGTTTTGATTTTAGGTGTTCTAAGTTTGATTTTTGCTCAACTGATTTTTTTTTCAATATTTCTTTAGCCTTTGCCATTGCCTGTCCATATGAATATTAGAATCAGTTTTTTCACTTTCTGCACAAAACCAGTATAATGATGACTCAGGTTTTATTAACAATACATTTGAGAAAAATGGATAGCAATATTGAATATTCAAACCCATTCACTTTATATAGCTCTCCATTTAATTAGTTAGACTTAATTAATGTTTTGTACTTTTGGTACAGAGGTCAGTAATGCCTTGATAAATTTATTTCTAAGTAATTTATTTTTATTAAAGCCATTATAAAATTAATTATTACATTTACTTTTTAAATTGCTTGGTGCTAGTGTATTGTCATAGAATTAGTTTTTCTATACTGACCTTGTCTTTTGACATCTTGTGAAATTCACTTTAGTGTTTTGTAGATGTCTCAGGTTTTCCTATATTTCCAATCACCTATAGGTAGAGGAATATGTTTCTTTTCTTCTTATAATTTTACTTCTTTTTCAGTTTTCCATTATAATGTACCTCTTTGTTATAATTTCAGTTTAGGAGGAAAGTGTTCAGTATTTTATCTTTTGTTTGAACTTATGTGTAGGTTTTTATCAGCAAGCAAATCTATAGAGCTCTTATATAGAACACATTTGAAGGGGAGTGTAGCTGTAAAAGTAACATTAACAGTAATTGCTAGAATAATCAAGCAGTTATATCAGGTAATGTTTTAAGTATTTTGTATATACTAATTTAATCATTAAAACCCCTCTAAAGACAGGTTCTAATGTGACCTGCAACTTACAGATAAATGAGACACAAAGTAACTATTAAGCTGGTTTGTCACGTGTCAAATTTGGAACCCAGTTCAGATTCCACAGAGTTAACCACAGTGCTGCTTACTGTGCAATAAAACTCCAGTGACTTCCTGATTGGTGCATTTATTTCACGTGGCTCTTACCCTAATTATGCCCCTGGTAACTTCAGCTACATACCTTATTGAGAAAATAGAACCATGAACAATAAGGGTGGCTTTAAAAAGGAACACACATATTTCAACTCATCAAAAACTTACAGTAAGATAAAGCCATATGTAAATATATCTGTAGCGTGTGCCATTCTTGTTCTACCAGTAGAAGGTATTCCAGTTGAGTTTCTAGGTATTAAAAATCAATGTAAACACAACTGTAGCTGTATCTCTTCTGTCATAGTCACACAACTTATGCCAACAGAATGTATTTTTTAAGGTTACTATTTAACTTAAGATGGGAAACCCCATTAGGGGGAGATAACATTAGAAGAGGTTCCCTGATTCATGCTCAGTATTAAATTATAAAGTAGTCCAGAGAGTTGTTGGGCTTAGAGGAGCCCACAATTGTGGAAACAAGAACACAACTTGGACATTGGAGACCAACACTGACCACAAGTGACACAGGAGACATCGCAGAAATTTAACTATAAACTACAAAGATAAATGATGAGAAGTGCTAGGTGGGGCAGAAACCGAGGTTCATACCAACATTCCCAGGCAGTACCAGGGAGGGCAGCCTGCTTAGTGTGTACCAAACTTAAGGAGATATGCCCGAACATGCTGAGGCATGAATCCTTCCCATCACCTCCTTGACACTTGAGCCCGTACAGTGAATTGCAATGCAAAGTACATGAAAGTACTGTGGAGAAGTTGCATGGAAAGCCCTGTCTGAAGACTGCAAAGACAGGCCTGAAACCCTAGAGAGAAGGGCTATCAATGGCACCACAGGCACAAGCTGTCTCCTGCCCTGCCTGCAATACTCACTAGCTACAGACCCCTGCTGGCCACTCTCCCACCCCCAGAAGAGGGAGCTACAGATTAGTTCTCCTTGACATATAGTGCCATCTACTGGAAAAGTGGCAGTAGTGCACACTTAAGACACTTGAATGTATTGTAACTTAAAAATCTCGTTAATAATGAAGAGATGGGAAATTACAGTTGGCATCTTGAGTCCTGAGAAGTGCTTCACCACACAGAACAAATCTACAGAAACCCACTGTAAAGACATGCAAGTTCTTACCTTCCTATCAGGTACAGAGCTCAAAATTGCCATAATAAAGAAATTAAAAAAAATGGAAGAAAGCACAGAGAAGCCAATCAAAGATATGCTAGAAAACTGAGAAAAATGAATCCCCTAAGAAATTAAATTAATAAACAGAAGATGAAAATGAAACTTTCAATTAGAAAATAATGGAGATGAAGGATGCAAAATTAGATAAATGAAAGAGAATAAAAAATTCTAGAGAAAGTTATGGAAGGAGACTAGACAAATGGAAGATTGAATCAGTAACTTTGAAAGATGATAAAGAACAAATAATTCAGGTGGAGAAGAAAGCTATGAAGAACAAAATGAAAAAGCTTTTCCAACTTACCCCATTCTATGAGAAAAAGCACTATAAGAATAATGATTGACGGGGAAGAGAGAAGGAAACAGAGAACTGATTTAATAAATAACAGAGAAAAACCTCCTAAACCTTAAGAAGGAACTAAATTAGACTATAAAATCAATAGAACCTGATCACCTAAATGTAATTGACACCTACATCAAGACACATAGTTGTGAAATTTTCAAGAGTTCAAAACAAAGAAAGAATATTGAAGCTGACTAGAGGGAAGAAGCAGCTAACTAACCTGTAAAAGAACCCTGATCAGTCTTAGGTTATACTTCTCTGGAAAACGTTGTGAGCAAGGAGAGAATGGAATGACATGACCAAAATACACTATGTATTTTGAGCCTTTCCATTCAGAAAAGAACATTTCATCCTGTATGAGGGAGAAATTAAGGCCTTCTCAAACAAAAAGAAGTTGAAGGAGTTTGCAAATGCAAACCTTCTCTCCAAGAAGTGTTGAAAAGGTTTTTTGTACCTAAATAAAAGAGAAAAATGCCCCTCCATCCTCACTCCCACAACAAACCAAATAAGGAAATGATAGAATCATTAAATAAAGGACAAAATGGCAGACACAGTATTTCATGTATTAATAATCACCCTAAATATAAACAGACTGAACTATCAAAAAGTGCTATTGCTGTTTGGATCACAAAAAATAATCCACCTTTCTGCTCTCTGCTGGGAATCATCTGAGCTCTAAACATAGACTCAACATAAAGGGTTGGAGAATAATTCAACAAGCAAATAGGATCCAAACGAAGGTAGAGACAGTCAGATTCATATAAAATAGATTCCCAGCTATGAAGGATGACAAAAGACAAAGATGGACACTGTATAATGATAAACAAAGACATGACTCTCATCAACATGTACTTAAATAGGCAAGGGAAGGATACAAAAGTGATCCAAGTTGGGAAAGTAGAAGTAAAGTTATCATTTGCAAACAGCATGACAATATTTGCAAAAACTCTAATCACTCCACTAAAATACTAATTGAAACAATAAATCAGTTCTGAAAAGTGACAGATTACAAAATCACTAGACAAAAGCCAGTTCCCTTGGGCCTCCCTGGTGGTGCATGCGGCTTGTTGAGCACCACACTGTGAAGCATCAGGGACCCACAGGGTGCAGCAGACCTCTTCTGCCTCACCTGCTGCTCCCTTCAGCAGTGTATTTCTGCCTGTTCTGCTGTTCTGCTCCCCACTCTGTCTCTGGTGAATCCTCTTAGCTCCCGTGACTCTGGTTTGTACCTCAGCTCTTGTATGCATAAATAAATAAATCTTAAAAAAAAATCACAAAGTCAGTTTGCTTCCTATATGTAAACAATGAGCTAGAAGAGGGAGAAATCAAGAAAACAATCCTGTTTATAACTGAAAACAATGAAATACTTATGAGTAAACCTAACAATGAGGTGAAGGACCTTTATAATGAAAACTATAAGACATTGTTAAAAGAAATAGATGATGCAACAAAGTTGAAAGATATTCCCTGCTCATGGATTGAAAAAAATAACATTGTTAAAACAGCCATCTTCATCTTACCTATGGCAACAAACAGATCTAATGCAATGCCTTTCGAAGTTTCAGAAGCATTTTTCGAAGATACAGAAAAATCCTTATTGAAATTCATGGGAAGTCACAAAAGACCCTGAGTAGCCAAACCAATCCTGACCGGTAAAAAAAAAAAAGGCAGTATCAGATTTCAAACTATACTAAAAAGTTATAATAATCAAAACACCATGGTATTGGTATATGAACAAAGAGACCAATGTACTAGAATTGAAATAACCCATATGTCTATGACAAAGGAGCCAGGTATATCATTGGAAAAAAAGAAAGCCTCTTCAATAAATGATGTTGAGAAAACTGGCCAGCCACGTACAAAGAAATGAAACTAGAACACCATTTCACTCAAAATGTATAAGAGACTTGGATATTAGACCTGAAACTATAACATATATAGAAGAAAGTATAGGGAGAACACACCATGGCATAGGCTTCAGAGTTACCTTTGTGGATTCAGCTTCACCAGCAAGGAAAATAAGGAAATTTAACCCATTGGACTAGTTGTCCAACAATTGGACTATATCCAACCAAAAAATTTCTATACAGTGAAAAGTCACCCTACTGAATGAGAGACAATATTTCCACACCATACATCTGACTAAGGCCTGTTATCCAAGATCTACAGAGAACAAATACAACTCAAAAAAAAAGAAAACAACACAATCAAAAATGGACAGAAGATTGAGTAGGCATTTCTCCAAAGAAGACAAACAGATGGCTGACATTAAACAATTTTCATCATTACTGACCATCAGGGAAATGCAAATGAAAACCATAGTGAGGGACCACTTCACATTTGTGAGAATGGCTCATATGAAAAAGACAGGTAATAACCAGTTTCAGCAAAGGATTTTGAAAAAAAGGAACCCTCTTACGCTTTTGGGAATGTAGATTGGTACTATGGAGGTTTCTCAAAATATTAAAAATGAATCTACCAAATGACCCAGCAATTCCACTCCTAAGTATCTACAAAGTATTAAAAACACTATTTTCACACAAAAACCAAAAATGAGGAGACAAGGACAGACTGGGGACACTTGGTGGGGAGGGGAGGGGGAGGGTTGAGGGAAGACGGGAGCACGAGGGAATGAGGTGATGGTGCACTGGTGAGATAGTGATGGGGAATACATGGGGATTACAATTGATGGCAAGTATATGTAAATTTAAAAAAAATATTTTATATTAATAAAAAAACTATTTTCAAAGAGTGAAATGCACACCTACATTCAATCCAGCACAATTTATAATAACAGATTATAGATACTACCTCTATGTCCAGAAGCAGATGAATGGATGAAGAAGATGTGACATATATACACCATGGATATTACTCAGTGATACAAATGTCTTGCCATTTGTGACAACATGGATGGAACTGGAGGGGATATGCAAAGTGAAATATGTTAGAAGGAGAAAGACAAATACCAGATGGTGTCACTTGTATGTGGAAAATAGAAAACCATAACCAAAGGTTTTGTTTTTACAAACCATAACCAAACCAAAACCAAACCAAAGGGTCAGATAAAAACAAACCAATCAAAAACCTTAGAATGGCATAAAAATAATATAAAATATTTTAATATATGTGTAACCGTTTAGTGATATATTCACAACAATGTGGATAGAAGTAATATAGGAGTGTGGTTTTATAATTGATACAGTGAAAATTTTATTTTTCTACACAGAGAAAAAAAATGACTACACCAAATAAAATACCTCTGCCTATATTTACAATCATTCAAATTGTGGTATAAACACAGTGGAATGTGGCTGTCATACCCTTTTCAGTAACCATGTCATCACATTACATATTTTCCCCTAATATCTCTTTATAGCTACTCAGTGAAGTCCGTATTTTAATGTCTGTCGGTCTCCCTCCACCTTAAGTGCTTGCTGTGGTCTTTTTATGTTGACATAAATTGACAGTGAATTAAATATGCTGTAGCATTTGAAGCAAGCCAATGAAAGGAAAGCTAGCTGAAAACTATGTGGCAAGTAAATTATAACATAGAAACTAGAGGAGAACAGAAAACTGCCAGTAGGCAGAACCAGGAAATATGATAATGAATGCCTGTGACACCATGATGTACCAGACCTCAGATGAAAACAGAGGGTAGGTGGTTGAGAACCTCCAAACACCTGCACTGCCAGTGGAAAGAAAGTGAGAATGTCTCTGTCATCAGGAGCTAGGATTCTGAAAATAACATCTGTCTGTGAAATAGATTTGGGTATCATTACATTCATATGGAATGTTATTCATACCTTTAAGCCTGCTGCCTCCTGGACCTGGGAGCAGAGTACCCAGAGCAGAAGCACCCCCCCCCACCCCCGCCATCCCGAGTAAGAAAGACAGTTTAAGGAATTCCAATTATTTAGTGTCCCCTGACATTGGATGGTCCAATACAAATTCTTTCTGTAAAAATGTATCAGGATTCCAGACTCCTCAGGGCTCTCTTGATTTTATGCTGCCAAACCTTTGTTCACACACAAATAAATGAATAAAAATAGAAGCAACACTCTAATATAACACAAATAAACCATCCACTACTTTGAGGTCTTTAGAGTCTTGTCTCTTGTTAGCTAAATTTAACCTTCTGTCCTGAATCTTTCATCTCCTTGTTTGTTCTTTTAAATGCATTCCTTTTCCTTACTCTCATTTTTTAAAAATAAACTCCCATTTATATCTGTAAAAGTAATTTCTTTTCAAATGTCATCCTCATTTTCAGGAGTACTTGGTATATAGACCTATATTTACAGCTATTTCAACCACTTTTGCATCATTGTGGAAAGTTCCATGACTTGCTGTCTATTACAGCTAATATTACATACTAAAAAATATATTGGAGATATAAATTAATAAGGAAGAGAAATAATCTTACTAATTTTCTGTATAATAGCAAGCTTCAAATATCATCTTTTTATAGGCATTATTTTAATTGAAGCTACTACTGATCATTGAAAGCAATTTGGTCTGAAATCACTTAAGAATTTTGGTTTGATAACAAAATTCAGAAAATATGTAAGAATGAAGTGATAGTAATATAAGTATAATATTTACTCAGTTTTTAATTTTTCAAAATTTATCTTGGGATTTTGAAGTCTAGAGTTGCTGTTTACATCAGTGACATGACAAATAGGAAAAGTCACACAAGAAGTCACATTTTGGGCCTCCCTGGTGGTGCATGGGTTAAAGACACAGTACTGTGAAGCTACCAGCAGCCACTGCAACATGAGCCCTATCCCTGGCCAGGGAGGGGACTCACATGGTGCAGCAGACCTCTCCTATCTCGCCTGCTGCTCCACTCAGCTGCACTCACAATCTTGACAGAGGTAAAGGGATCATAATCCTGACATTCTAAAATTACTTTGGATTAAATTGCATTTAAGGCAGATGTAATGTAGCAATCCCAAGTACATCCAAATGTTCTCAAAGGAAAACCATCCAATAGCCATTACTGTCTCCAGCCAACCAGAAAACTGGTATATAGGGCTCCCTGGTGGCACAAGGGTTTGCATGTCACACTTTTGCTTCTGCAGCATGAGTTCAATCCCCGACGAGGGACGGGACCCACATAGTGCAGCAGACCTCTCCTGCTTTCCCCACTGCTCTCCTCTAGCAGTGTATTTCAGTCATTCCGCCTGTTCTGCTCCCCACTCTGTCTCTGGTGAAACCACTTACCCCCACACCTCTGGATTGTGCCCCAGCTCTTATACTATAAATAAATAAAATCTTAAAAAAAAACAAGAACACAAAAACCAACAAGTGATATAATACACTAAGGATGTACTTTTTAAAAGAGAATGAATTCACTAAGAAGAGAGGATTTAGTTGCAACCAACAGGTCTTCAGATGTGCTCTGGGGAGCACAACCCAGCCCAGCTGAGATGCTCTGATTTAAGGCATCTACCACAGCCATGACCCATGACGTCTGTAGCTTGAAACCTGTAACAACAGCTGTTCCCAGGGTTTCCTGACCTGATTGTCGGGGTCTTTTCTGTGGGCAGCCGAGATTTCGTACTGCTCTTTCCTTTGGGCGGTGGGATCATATTTTATCCTTTGATCTTGTCTTTAAACAAATGACTTTAACTTACTTTCCCTGACAAGTGTCGAGGTTGAGTATTGAAAAATCATTCTGCAAACTTGTTTTTCACAATAACTCAAACTTAAGTGTTCTCAAACTTAGGGTCTTAATCAGAAATGTATTAATCATGTCTTTCTCCACAGTATTTGCATTTTTTGGTAATTATAGACTAATGAGTATGCCCTTTATGTGATATTTTAGTTCACTTATACCTTTATAAATATTTCAGTTTTGTGATAATTAAGTAAATTGAACATTATTAATTAGAAATGCAGTCAGTGGCTATAGTTAGGAAATACCCTCATATAGTACTGTTAACATCCTAATATTCTTTAAATAAATTTCTTCAGTAAGATTTTTTTCTTTTTAAAAAGTAAAGCAAATAATCAATCATAAGTAAAAAAATAAAACTAAATGGTTTTCTGGTTAACGGAAGCCTAATTCATGTAACACGTGGGGTGTATTTGCTATTCATTCAATTCTGTTGCTCTTTACAGGAATTCATGCAAAAAGTGTTCAGTAGAGTCATTCTGAACAAATTCATTTCATTTATATAGTAACTCTTTTGCAAAACTAAGTTCATTATGCAAATTTCAAGCTTTGAAATATTCAATTATAATTATGTCAAATAAAATTAGCTAAGAGGTGAAACTTTTTGATGAAAAGTAAACAAAGATTTTGCTTTTTTGAAAATTATTTTTAGTGAGTAATGTTATAATCAACTTTTGAGCAGAAAGTATGTGACTGCGCTTCTTTAATAGACTAACAATTCATGTATTTTCATTGTTCAACTATTTTTCAGACTTCCATTTTCTTAGAATAAAAGATTACTGCTGAAATGATTCACATTTAAAATGTAAATGAGTATGGCATAACATACCATTGAAAGGTGTTAACTTACTTTCAAGTTTTAAAATTCAATATTAACTATGAAAAAGCTTTGTGAACTTTTCCTGCTTATACATCACTTTGACTTGCTCTGAACTTTTGTTGAATTTGTCATGGACTATTTCAGAATTTTCTTTTCACTGGGTCCAGAGTTCTGAAACATTGTTTAAAGGAGTTAAAGGATATACTATTAAATTTAATTTCTCAAATTTTATAAAACTTTTTTTATTAAAGCACTCATATTAAGTATTTCTACTTTAGTTATAGGGATTTTTTATTAGATTTAAAATTCATTGTAATTTTAAATGAAAACTATTTTTCAATTATCGAAATATTGAATAATAAAAATAAAGATACCTTTTGAAAAATGTATTTCTCCTAAAAGTTCCCCTAAACCACCACAAATATATTCCTAGGGTAATACATTTTGATCACTTGTGGCAGGGCTAGTTAGAATTTTTCCTGCCCATTATTGAATTATTTGACAAGAAAAAAAATATTGTACAGATGTGAGTAATTTGATTTGCCAGTGGGTGTATTCAGTGCTTCTTGATATCAGATGAAGCTGAATTAAATTAGTCATTGGTGCATTTGTCGATTGGAGTCTGAAAGTCTGGCCTATTTAATTTTAAAATAATTTGCTCTGAGTAAATTATGAACATAAGCACTAAAGAAATCACATTACTTCAGAATTAGCAAGATCTATTTCTTTTAGAGTAGGAAGATAATTATTATCTCTCAAAAGATGGCTTAGATTTATAATTTTTTAATCAAGTCAATATGCAGTAATAAAATACATTTAGACTGAGTTAAGGATACTCAGGCTAAAATTTTTATAAAGATTAATAATTATGAAGAAAATCAAAACAAAACAAAAATAAACTCTAAAAAAAACCATGTGTGCCATGATAATTTGGGTTATTTGGCTTTAATTTTATGCAGCTTTTGTTAACATTTATCGAGAAGCTGTTCCATGGTAGCTACTGCTTTGGGAAAACTAGCTGTTGGATTTGTAAAACTCTGGGTTCAGTGCTGTTGTCCCAATTATTCACACGGCAAAATTGCAGTAGAGAACATTTAAGGAGTTAGCCCCAAATTCCACATTTATGAAGTGGGACTCATAAGATTTGAATTCAGATATAATGTTCTTTGCTCTTTAACATTCTCTTATCTTTTTATATAGTGTGCATAATAGAATTGCCAATACACTATTATCACTACTTAACTTTCTATGCTATAACTAAATGCAGCTGAATTACTCTTTTCTCTTTCTACACAGTGCAAGCTAGAATATCAAGCATGTGTCTTAGGAAAACAGATCTCAGTCAAATGTGGAGGACGCTGTCCATGCCCTTCAGATAAGTCCACAACTACAAGCAGAAATGTTAAGAGAGGTATGTGAAATTTTATAGTCTTATATTCACTCTCGCTATTCAAATGTTTTGAAGTAAATATTGTCATAAAAAACACAACAAAGTTCATTAATGGTGATTATGTTGTAAGTGAAGTTTTTATTTTCCTTTAGCTTAAATTATTATAGCAAGTTTTTCTATTGGTTTCAATTTGTCTTGGGAGTAATAGCTGGATTTTGCTTTTCTATATGTTCATTATAGATATCTAAAACAATGCCTTCTATGATTTATCGTGTTTTACTTCTATATGATACATTTATATATACTTTATATAAATTTTCCTACTAAATGATTTTGTAAGTGGAACTGTCTTTTGATTAGCTCTATAATTTTTACCCCTTTAAAATTAGTTTGGTGGCTAATAATGACATGCATTTAACTATGTGTCAATAAAGAAATAATTTGACATTTTCTAGGTTATTTATTGTAGTTCACTTGGTATTATTTTTATGTTTGATATTGTTTATGCCTTTAATGTATCTCCTTGGTTCTAGTCAGTTCCTCACAGCTATAAAGAAGGAAATAAGAAATAGATTTTTATTAAAGTCAGACTATTCTATAAATGCTATCATTGATTATATAATTTATGACCATCTGAATATTGTAATTTAACACTTACTATGCTAAGTCCTTAATGCAGAGAATTTGTTTTCTGAAAAATGTGAACCATCAGTATGTCTTTAGAGAAAAAGAAAATCTTAGTTAAAATGAAGTTTATTTAATGTAAGGTATGCATTTACTATTTTGTTATATTTAAGATAATTTAAAATCTTAAAAACTATGTCTGGTATCAACTTTATTAATGCAATTAGTCTATTTTATTTTTCAAAAATAATATGTTTCTCAAATTAATGGTAAGTTATGGCTCAACTGTTTGAAAATATAAAAATGGACACTAACTGATGGGGAAATCTAAACTACCTCCAGGAGGCCTGTGCATTAAGCCTCATCTTTGTTGTCTCACACCAGCCTAAGACCAACTTCAGAGCTTGGTTCTGCAATGCCTACGAACATCTGCCCAGTGCACTTCCTGTAGCATAGCCCAGTGGGAATCTCACTATGAACTAAATACATTCATTATCCCCAATATAATTAAGTGCTAAGTATAGTTTTCTTTTTATTGAAGTACTTTGATATCTTTGCTTCTCTTATCTCTGTATTTACACACTCGAATACCTTTTTCTCTGAATGTTATTTCAGGTATAAAGTAAATCTTTTCCAAGTAAATCAATATCCATGTCGCAGTCTTTATATTGGACATTAAGAACACCGATTGAGAATGAACAGGCAACATAAGTATATATCTCTAGAAGATAATATTTCATCAAGATTTCCTTTCAATAAAATTGTCTGCTTTTAAACTATTAAATGAGAAAATATGTTAGATGTAATATCAGTTTATCATAACCTCCCATAAACTAAGAAAGGAACTCAGTATACGTTAAATATGGATAGTAACACATCTAGGTAGAGGGTCTTTTGTGAATAAACAATAATTATGCTTCATGTTGTTCAAATTCTCTGTACAATGTTTACATTAATGTGTCAAGAAGGAAACTTTTCTTGAAGTCCTATCATCAGGGGATAAAGATCATTTGTGTTCAATTGTGCGTAGAATGAGTAGCAAGAAGAATCTAAACTAATCCTGTTCTGATGGATTGTCAGAGCAAAGCAAGTACCAGACTTTGCTAACTGCTGTGGAAAAGCGGTTCCAAAAATTGTGAATGTCATTTCTACACAGTGCAAAAGGCCAACAGACATGGGAAATGTAAAACTTAGTTCAGTACCATATCTAATCTTTCAAATGTCATTTACATTGGAAGCTTGCCTTCAGTACAGGAAATTCTACTTACCAACATCTCTGTTTTAGAAAGTGTGAGGAAGAAAGTACCAACAATGAAATATTTCTTAAATCTTTCTGATTTCTTACATTTGAAGCCAAATTGACACCCATAGAATGTTTTCATGAATTAAGAGTGGATGATTTGTTTTAAATGACTTGTGAAATGTCACATGACATGTTTTAAATGACATATGAAAACAAATAAATAAATATATATATTAAATAGTAGGAAAAATAAATTTCCCTCTTTTTTTTTTTCATGAAATCAGTAAGGGTTATACTTCATTTGGTCAATTGTAAAGAAAATTGGTAATTTACATTTTAAAAATGTGATGCATTTGGATGACTGTTTCAGTACTTTAGAAAGAAGGCAGGTCCTAGCAAGAACAGTGGATATAAAAATAAGAGAAGAAATTGAATTAGAATAAGACTGATAAGAATTTGCAAAGCTGCAACCAACTATATGTTCTGGACAAAAAAAAAGGAATATGTCAAAGATAATTTTGAATTTAGTGATCTGGATGAGCTATTGGATTCTACCCAAAATATCAGCTTATTTTTTCTGGTCCTGTGATTTATAGGTCTTCTGTATCTCTTGTGAATTATTTTTTTTCTACAACTTACAGTTCCTTTCAGCAGAAGCTGAGAATTATGTAACTCACCTAATTTCAATCTATGTCTCATTTTCTGAGTATCAAAATTAGATTCTCAATCATAGTAACTCCACTCCACTAAGCTGTCTTAGACTCACTCGTAATTTTGATTATGTCTGTGTGTTTGTGTGTTTTAACCCTTTTACAGAATTTCTTCTTTATATATTTTTATCCTGTGGAATATTATTATTTGTTGGTTAAGAGTGCAGCTTTTAGAATCACATTTCAGTACCAGCTGTATGGCCTTTGGGAATATATTTAAATTTATGAGTCTCAGTTTTCTTCATGTATAAAATCCAAAATATATAAGCCTTGGGTATCCCTGGTGATACAAGATGTTGAGCACTGCACTGTGGAGCTTCCACGGCCACTGCAGTGTCAGTTCGATCCCAGCCAGGGAGGGAACCCACATGGGGCAGCAGACCTCTCCTGCCTCGCCCACTGCTCCCCTCAGCAGTGTGTTTCGGTTGATCTGACTGTCCTTCTCCTCCCTGTTCTGTCTCTGGTGAATCCTCTCACCCCCGTGCCTCTGGCCTGTAGTCTGGCTCTTATAGGCATAAATAAACAAAATCTTTAATATATATATATGTTATATATATATATAACCCTTAAGATTTGTGGGTGCATTTCCTCAAATTATGCCATCTTTGTATTCCTATTTAATGATACTTATAATATATAGTTGAATTCTAATAAATTATTGATATTTGGTCTACATTAAGTATGATTTTTTATACTATCTTTCATTAGTTTGGGTTACAGAAAATTGGAGCATTTTTATTATTGTTCTAGTTAATAGTTTAATATACTTTGAAAAGTATCTATATATTGGAAGTTTGAATTAGTTCAGCATAACTCTTTAGCCTAAGAGTTATTATTAGTGATTTCTTCTGATAAATCTTTCATAAATTTTAATTTTTCTTAGTTTATACCATTTGTATAGTGTGTGTTTAGCTTTTTGATACAATTATATTAATGTATGCTTTATCAAATGTCATTTAAAATGTAAATGTATTATACTAAAGGTTGAATGATGCTACTTTTATAACTGAAAGTCCTCTATAGATCAGAAAAGTTATAGTAATCTGAACTACAAGTCCGAACACATTTGTTAATGCCTGTACCTTCATTCCTTCATTGTGTTTGCAATTATAATTTTATGGAGTTAATTTATTTAGCTCCTTAAATTCTTAAGTACTTGGTTTTTGCTAATTAGCTCACACAGAATATGGGCATAATAAAATGGCCTTATAGGACAAGAAAGGTTAGAAGAAAGCAATTTTGATTTATATGCTGTCACCAAAAGCGATGAAAGGAGTTTTTAGGGAAAATAAATAAATAAATAAACACGGACCTTGATGTGGGCCACACATTTCTAAGCCTACCAGTTAGCCAAAAAAAAGGACAGGATGATAGTGTGTTGTTTTCTTTCTTCAGTGACCTGAATCTGACTCTGAGAGAGGGAATCTCCCCAAGTCCCCTTTATGACAGACCCCATTGGCACCCATGGTTTGGTCTGGGTTTGGAGTAAAGGGTCATTGACAACATCAACAACAGCCTAGCTCTTTCAAGAAAAGATGCCGCCGTTAAGATGGATTGAAATGTTTTTAGTCTGCAGGTTTGTAACGTCTAGAGTTGTCTTCCCATCTGCTTGAGGAGAAAACCTGATGCTATTTAACAGCAGTAGGATGAGATGTGGGGACGAGTGACTCTGTGGTCTGACACAATGATTTTCTTTCTCTTCATTTCACTGCTCTGAATCCTGTGGAGTCCTATTAAGGAGATTTTATTTAATTGTTGTATTATGAATATGAATTTATTTTATAATAAAGAGCATTATCAGTGCCATATTTACCTTTTCTAATGGAAAATTACTTTAATATTTCCATTCTATAGTAGAATTTTAAATAACTGTGATGATGAGATGAATATTTAGAGGAGTTTAAGAGGAGAGGGTTGTCACCTAGATGACAGTAGAAGAGTTTCCTTGCTTTGATCCTCAGAGGAACATCTAACATTTAACCGGAGAGACATGACGTTAACAGTTGGCTCAGGATAAAACTGAAATATACCGTGGACATCAGACACCAAAAGTCTGCAGCAAAGGGGACATGAAGGAAATTTCTGCTTCACTGAGCAAGAAATGGGTACAGTGAAATGCCTGAGGCTGCAGCAGAGGCAGGGGACAAATTGCAGAGGAAAGCTGACTGAGCTAGGAGGGGAAGAGGAAGAGCTGAAATAGTGTAAGGGAAAGTAAGTGCACATCGGTGAGGGGAAACCCACATGAGGGAGCTGTGTTGCTCCCCACAGGCTGGGTTCCTGATGGAGAAATGAACAGAGTACAGCACTGGCGCTCCCAACCGCCCCCTCTCAGCCTCCTGAAGTATACTGACGCCCCAGTGACTACCGAGTCCCAGATCTGGGACCACAGAGAGGAGGGATGCTATGGAGCCATAAACATGAGCCAAACCCCCCTCTCAGACATTTACATCAGCATATGACCTCGCCAGACCCCTTCTCCACCTGCCGACTCTGCAAATGGGAAAACCATCTCTCTGTGGCTACAGAATTGAGCAAAACGAACATGTCAATTCAAAGGAAACCACAGCACCACCTCCAGGAACCATGACAGTAGTTCAGCTCTCTAAGTTAGTTACAGATTGATTTTTTTTAGTAGTAAAATTTAAAATAGCCAGATGGACAGACAGAACATGTAATGCATGGGAACTTGAAACCTGAAAGGAGCATGAAATCGCATTTATCCCTCACCTGTATGTGTCTGACTCTCCTATAGGTGATCTACATGTATTATTTTATATAATACTCACAAAACTCTATGAGGGAGGTGCTGCTTATTGTTTTTTTTTTAAAGATTTATTTATGCATATAAGAGCTGGGATACTGACCAGAGGCAGGCGAGGCTGCTACCCATGGGGGTCCCCTTCCTGGCCAGCAGCAGGGATCGAACTTGAACTCATGCTGCAGTGGCTGCGGTTTGCCTCTAGTGCGTTGCTTAACCCGCTGCGCCACCAGGGAGGTCCAGGAGGTGCTACTTGTATCCTCACACTGATGGTGATTCAAATGGTCAAATTAAATCATAGAGAAGTAAGAAACCAGTCTAAAGTCTCATAACTATTGTCAGAGCAAGGGGTAGAAATTGCCTCTTAACTACATGACTGGAGGATGTCTTTAATCTCTCATATGCTCTTTCATTGATAATCTGTTTTTCGGGGTATACAATGGCTTACAAATACTTTTGTATTATGTTATATTTACCAACATGAGATAGATAAAGCACATTATATTTTCAAAATGAATCAAGTATAAAAAACACTTCTCTAGATACTTAAAAGAAGCAATGTTAAATCATTTTAGGTTTCTTGTTGAAAACCTAAACATATATTGGCTAACACGCCTATAATCTTGGCCAACTTCTGCTAGTGTATACTTTCTGGAGCCAAATTTTCATAACATATTACATAATGAACCTTCTTAGATGACAACAAGGAAACATATATCATTCAGCTTTCTTTCCTTACATGTTTTATTTATACCTCCCTGGAAGCATTTTTAATGTTTCCAGGGTGATGACTGAAGACAGTTTTTTATTTTTTTAGCAAAGCACAACTTAAGGCATTACTAATCTTTTCTTGTTCACCATTCTAAAATATATTCATTCCAGTTTTTGACTTATTAGCAAAATGATTATTGAATTCTATTTTTTTTACAGAATTGCTACTATGAGGTAAATGGTAAATTCTATGTACTGAAGATATTATCAGAAATAAAAATCTGTTCAAAAATTTTAAATATGATTTTCACCAAATCATCTCTAACAACAATAAGTTTATTTGTCTGCCAACTAAAACAACCTGATGATGAGAACTTTTCCATCGCATTACATTTTCTCTTTGCTGTCCCTTTCAGTTTTTTTTAATATATGTTTTTCCTCCGCTTGTCTTCACCAAAGGCCTAATTGAGATATTACTTATGGTTTCAAGTTATATTTCATTAGTCTTCAAATATATTTATATTTATTTGTTCTTAGCTTTTTTGAAGGACAGAACTGATTGTTTCTTTAAGTAAATATCTTTGCTGAAAAATGTGATAGTTCTGTCACCATAAAGAATATATTTTAACACTAATAGCAGAACACACCATAAAGAGAAATAAATTAGGAAAGAAAGCTTAACCATACCGAAGAAAATATCCACAGTGCCACAATGAAATGTTTTGTTTTGTTTTTAATTGCAACAAATAATTTTAAAATGATTCTGGAAGGTTTAGAGCTTCAATGTCTGTAAGAGGATTTTCAAAAAACTTCAATATAAGTCATGTACACTAAAATACTAGTGCAAATTAAGGAAAGTTAAGAACATTGTTTCCTGTCTCACCTCTTAAAATCCTGTCTTGTTAATTGAAGGTAACCACGTTTGTATTTAAATATTTTGGTTCTGTCTGTCATTCTCTAGTATACCTATTTTTTCATGGATGACATGTCAATTATAGTCAATATCTGCTGAAAGTTTATTTTAAAAGGTAAAGATCATGTTTCCTTCACTACCCAATTGCAACCTCCCAATGGCAATGGTCAGTTATTATTCTATTGTTGATGTTTGTAACTTTAAGTAATAAATGTAATTTTCTTCTTTTTCTCCCAGATTCAAAAGTGTTGCCAGACCCACTTAATTGCGTAACACATTGTACAATAACTCTTGACTTCTCTATGTTTTTTTACACATAACTGCCATTCTTTAAAATACCTTCAGTGATTTGTCTGCAGTTGATTTTAAATGTTGGAAGTCAGCAAATAGCTAATATTGCTATGTTGTAATTTTTGCCAGAGTGTAATCTCCTATGTTATGGGTAGCTGTCTATCACTACTCTCCAATACTGTAATTCTTGCCCACTTAAAGAGGAATGTCAAGATCAAATGGACTAACTTTTCAATACTGTCAGTTGCTTAAAATAATGCCAAATTTCACTTAGCTTTATATTTGAACTATGACTCTCTTCCACAAAGTTCTGAAGAGCTTTCACTTTCTTTCTGATGAAAGAGAAAAGTTGTAGGACAACGTCACTGACATTTCCAGTAGTGTTGGGGAGCAATTCTCCATGGTGTTTCCATACATCTCAAACAACCTTTCCAAGCCAGCAAGATCGTAACCTAGATACAGTGTGTCTTTGCTGAAAAAGTGTGTCCCACACTTAATTAATTGCAGGATATTAAAGTCCCCTAATTCTCTGAGATTCAGCATTCCCCTCTATGGAACTTGGGGGGCAATGAGAACCCATAGGAATAAATTTATGCCGCTTGCTGTTCCATGAGGAAAAACTGTCTACATTTTACAGAATTGTTTTAATTGCTTACTGAATTTATGGAAAAGTGGTGAGCAACATGCCTCTGTCCACAACCGCTTGGTCTCCATTCAGCACTTGTCTAGCCCAAACGTTTCTACCCTTCTGCTGTGCTCCATTGTTGTCTCAGAATAAGGCAAACTCTGAACTGTAACTTTCATCATTTGTCTCTTTGAACAACTTTCTTTGGACTCAGTAGCTTCCATTTTTTCATGTTGTAATCTGGAATTTTCTTGAAAATATCTTTTCCTATTTTTTAAAGATTTATTTATTTATGCATATAAGAGCTGGGGTACATATAAGAGAAGTCTGGTGAGAGGATTCACCAGACACAGAGTGGGGAGCAGAACAGGCAGACTGACTGAAACACACTGCTGAGGGGAGCAGCGGGCGAGGCAGGAGAGGTCTGCTGCGCCACGTGGGTCTCCTTCTTGGTGGGCGGCAGGGATCGAACTCGTGCTGCAGTGGCTGTGGTTTGCTTCATAGTGCATTACTTAACCCACTGCGCCACCAGGGAGGCCCTTCATATTTTCTTAAAATAATATGTGAAGTTAGACTTTTTGGGAACTTCACCTCTTCCTGATGGCCTAGTGGCTGGGATTTGGCAATTTCACCTTCTGTACAGGCAGCTCCCATCCTAGAATCAGCAATTTCTTCAATGGTACCAAATACTTTTCTGAGAGAATGTTTCAAAAAAAGGTTCTGAGTTAGCTCATTAATACTGGATCTCAGTGCTTCTAGACCTTCTAAGGGCATAGAACTAGAATATAGTTGTGTATATATGTACCTGTATATGATGTGACTAAGACACTTGACAACCTTCTCAACATCCAGTTACTGATAATAAATTGTGTAAGCCAATTTCTTATATGCCTACATATGTGCATATGTAAATCCTTTAATAAACTCAGTCCAATTAAAAAGCATACTAGATATATGAACAGATTTTTTCACCATAAAAGACATACAGATGGCAAATAAACAGATGAGAGTATATTCAACATCATATGTCACTAGTGATATGCAAAATAAAATACTAGGGAAATATCACTGCTTTCTCCATTAGAATAGATAAAATTTAAAAAGCTAGAAATAGCAAGTGCTTGCAAGGATACAGAGCAACTGTAAAATGATGCAGTTAGTTTGGAAGATAGTATAGTAGATTTTTATAAAACTAAATATAGACTTACCATTCAACCCAGCATCAAAAGCTCCTAAGTATCTACCCAATTGATATAAAAAGTTAAATTTCCAACAATTCTAATTAAATATTTTCGACAATCTTGCCAAAAGTTAGTTGACTATAGTATATATGGGGGTCTATTTCTGAGTTATATTTCACTGATCACTTTGTCTGTTCTTTTTCCAGTTTCATAACCTATCATCTTGAAATAGAGCAATATGAGCTCTTTTACTTCTTTTTCTTTTCCTAAATTGTATAGCTATTGTAGTTCCTGTGTCTTTCCACATACATTTTGCATATGAATTAGGATGTCAATTTCTTAAAAAAAAAAAAAAAAACTTCTGAGAATAGGAATGAGATGTGGTGAATCTGTAGGTCAAAACAGGAAGAATTCCCTTATTGGTTAAACTGAGACTTCCGCTTTATGAAATTGTCACCTCTTTCCATTTATTTAGGTCTTCTTTGAAATCTGTTATTAGTATTTTGAATGTTCTACAGATGGATCCTGTACATATTAAGTAAAATTGGGGGATATTCTCTGAACTGCTTGAATATATGAATTCACTAAATTTGGGGGATGCCACTATAAATAGCTTCCAAATAGCCAATATAAATAGTTTCAGCCATGATTAGAATCATTGTGACTTCTTTGAGAATTAACCATTGTTGATTATTGTGAAGTTTTACTTTTTAGCCTATTATAGCCAAAATGGTTCTATAATCGGATTTATCTGGAATTAATATTACTCTTCTAACTTTCTTTTGATTAGTGTCAATATATTACATCCTTCTTTGGTATTTATTTTTAAATGAGTTGCTTTCACACTGTGTATATACATTGAACTTCTCTTCATTTTTATACAATATGAAGTCTCTTCTTTAAGTGTACAACTTATTATTTCATAAAGTGATTGTCGGTTTAGTTATATTAAAATTTACCATTTTAAAATATGGTCTACTCATTGCATTTATCCTTTGTTTTTCTCACCCCTCCCCCTTTACTTTTGACAAATAATTTCACTGGTTAGAGTATACAAGTTTGAAAATGTTTTTCTTTAAATAATTTATGATTTTGCTCCAATCTTTTCTGGCTTGCATTGTATTTTATGATGACGTGTTAGCTATAATCCTTATCCTTGTTTCTCTATGGGTAATTGACCCTGTCCCTGGATTTCTCTAACATTTTTGGCAGTCTGCAGTTTAAATGTGATTTGACTTTATGTATTCAATTTGTTTGTTAGTTTCTGAACTGCTTTAATCTATGAACTCATTTTTGTCACTGCTTTTTTAAAAAATTTGTTATTCCCTCAACTGTTTTGCTGTTCAATTTCTTTTTTGGTTTTAGTATTTAGTATTTCTTTTTTGGTTTTTTGATATTCTAATGGTTGTAAAATGTTGTTGTTTTTCTGTTTTCTCTTTAGTTTTTAGCAGTCATCTGTTGTTTTTTGTTTTTTTTTTTTTTTTTGCATTTTAGTTTAGAGGTTTTGTTGGCCTCTCTTCAATATCACTGGCATTTTCGTTGACAGTGTCAAGTTGACAGATGAGCCTGTTGAAGTCATGTTCATTTGTGTTACTATGATTTTGTAGTTCCTTTCAATCATTTTATTTCCCCTCTCTATACTTATATTAACCATTTGAGCGGTCTTCCTTGTTTATTTTAGCTATAGGCATTGGAGATTACAAATTCTTCTTTGTTACTTTTTTGTCTTCTCCTTAGCTTTGGGACTTCCCTTTGTTCTGCTTAGAAAGAGTCAGCATCTAGCATCTCTTTCATTGATATTTATTGTTAGTATTATTGAATGCATGTTAGAATACTAGTGTAGTGTAAATATGGAGATGTATTTTCTAATTTCCTAGTTATGTCTTAGTCTTCATTGCCTATTTCTTAAGGCAGTTACTCCAAAGTGATTTTCTCTCATTCAAGCACAGAAGCCTTCTTTCCTCGCTGATCCCTAGTCCCTTCTTCAACCGCATAGTTCCTAATCTATTTCCCTGAATCTTTATTATTTGACCTTAATTATTTGTTGGTTATTGTTTGCTTTCTTAGGTAGATAAGAGAATTCTGTTCCCTTACCTAAAATACAGCACTGGAAAATTATCTCTGCTAGGAAGAAAATAGATCTCTGATATGGTAAATCTTTAGGCTTATTTGAAAAAGGTCACTCTTTTCTTCTATCAAAGCCAGAAATTGAGGGCCTCCCTGGAGGCGCAGTCAGTTAAGCAACACACTATGAAGCAAACCGCAGCCACTGCAGCAGGAGTTGATCCCTGCTGCCGGCCTGCGAGGGGACCCACATGGTGCTGTGCCCGCTGCTCCCCTCAGCAGTGTACTTCTGTTGATCTGCCTGTTCTGCTCCCCGCTCTCTGTGGTGAATCCTCTCACCCCCACACACATACCTCTGACCTGTACCCCAGTGCTTGTATGCCTAAATAAATAAATCTTTAAAAAAAAAACAAAGCCATAAATTGATATTTCCTTAGCTCCCAGAAGGAAACCCCACAAAAGTATGGAATCTCTCAAAGACTGAAGCTCCTCACTACCCCCTCCACACACATACCAGTTTCTCACTCATTAGCTTGAAAGTTCATACTTTGCCTTCAGCAAATTTGTCAAGATTTCCAGTTATATGCTCCTATCCTTTTATGCCTACAGTAGCATCTACTTAGCTGGCACATTCAAGCTATATCTCTTCAAGTGATGTAAAGGAGAATTCCCTTCACTGAGCTGGGATAGTCTAGCAGTATTGCTCTGTACTGAAGTCCTTATCTCTGACCCTGGCGATGAGGAGTTTCATAGGGAGAAGTGGCCGAGCAGACTTCCTGAGGGCCATTCTTTTCTTGCTACTTCCAGAACTATGTGGAGAACTTTCTTGGATCCTCCCCATAAAAACATCATGGGATTGCCTGAAAAAAAAAAAAAGGCTACAAATGTGATTCCTATACCCCTTGACTTCAGCCTCCTCCACATAGCCTTCAGTAATGAATAACAATTACTATTTAATTATCTCTATTCTTACAGCAGTTATCACTACTTCATTTGTGATGTAGATAAATTCAGGTGTTGTATCTGTCTGGATTTCTTGTACTCTCTTGTATTTACAGTGGTAGTTTGCCTGTTACTTCAGTTTTCTAAGAGTTCAAGTAAAGTAAGTGATTTTCAGTCTTTTATGTTTTTCTTGGTATATACACAGGAACTGTGATTTTCAAACTCTTCAAGCTGGATTTGAAACTAGAAGTCTCTAAATAAATTTTAAAATATAAATCACTGCATGATTATTAATGCATCAGTAGCTATTACCATATAGTTTATTGAAATATAATGCTGATCAATTCTTTTGAATAAAAGGACACTGTGACTCAATAGTACTAAAAGATGTGGGGTCATGTTCTTATAAATATTACAATTGTTCGAATTTATTCATTTCATGCCCAAGTTTTCTGGAAACAGATAGTACAAATGCGTGAAAAGAGGAAAGATCTTGGAGGATTTAGTTTGCAGCTCTGCAAGAGCAGAGAGAGAATCAAAAATACTAATTTTGCTGGTTTACTAGATGCCTCACAATTGTAATACAAGATTGTTGACTGTATAATTTGGTATGCGTTTAACTCTGTTTTAACTCAAAGACGAAAATATCGACATTTCATGTTTGTAAGGTTAACAGCACTGTCCTTTTAACTGTTCCTGCTGACTCTGCAAGATCAAGCACCAAAGAGGCCTCCCAGGCATTTGTCAGCAGCTGCTCAGTCAAATCACATTGAGAACTGTGCTCCATTAGTGTGGGAGCAGTTTTGTAATATTCTGAATAATTAATGAAAACACCAACTCATAGTTCAGTTCTCTCCTTTAACTGAAAATTTTGTTTTAATTGATTTTCCCAGCATAGGCCTTTTCTTTAAAACTTTATTTAAAAATAGACTCAATTATCAAAAATAAATAAAATAAATTTTATTAAAAATAAATATCAAATTATCAAAAATAAATTTCACAATAGCCCACTAATGAATAAAAATAAAATTATACCAGCACATCATAGCATAGTAAAAATGATCATAGAAGTATTTTGTGTGATTTTGGCAAAACACCATTTTATTTAGTTTAGGTTGATCCTGATTTTTAAATAGACTTAAGAAATTTATACTTAGAATAGAGCCATTATTTTGCTTACCTTTGTGGTAAGCAAGGTTATGTGTTTTTTTTAATTTATAAATAGATAAAAGATAATATGTAGATAATACTTTTAAGTTAAATGATGGCTTACAGGGGAAATTGAAGCTTTCTAAGATTTATTTTATGATCTGTATTTGAATATCATCCTCTTAAGAGTAAGTATCTGCATATATGTTGTAAAAAAACTTAACTTCTAGATAAACCCAGGTTCATCCAGATAATATTCTGTGTGTCTAAATTCATAAATTTTGTTTGTAGAATGTATGACTTCAGCAGCTAGAAATAATAAAAACCTTCAAAATTATGTTGTAGCGTGTAGTTTACTAATTAATTTTCCTAAAATTACAAATGAAATGTAAAGCTGTTTAATACCTTAAATAATAATTTCTAAACAGTATCGTTTGTTTAAGCAAATAAACTATACCATAAACACACATCACATATATAAAGATAATATTTAAAATGCTGATATTTTTTCTGACATATAAATGGCAATTAAGAATACTTTTGCTTCAGTATAAAGTTTTGCTCATTTAGGTTTTTCCTGACACAAATTAGTATGTAGTACTTAAGACTGTTTATATTACTATTAAACATTGTAATATTTTAAGCTTTAATTATATTTTTACCCTATATCAACTGCTATTTTTGTACTTATTTTACTTTTACTATTCACTCAGATTAGCCATTTTCTTAATCTTTTAAACCATAAAGCAGTGTTCTTTATGTTTAATGAGTTCATGTTATTTTATAGTTTAAATTCAATAATCACTTTGCCAATGGCCAAATACCATGTCTAAATTATGACATTTTATTTCCAACATACAATACTTCTAAATCATTCATCTAGTAATCAATCTAGGCATTTATTAAATAATAACAGGGTCCCTTTGTAAGAATTATAATAGTTTAAACATTACCAAGTATTACTCTAATATTTTTTACTATATAATTTGTCATGTGTTTAGCTCTGCTTTAACTCAAAAGACCTCCTTTATGCCCTCCATATTATAAGTAAGTTAAAAAATACTTCATTTTTCTCCCCAGTATTAAACTCTCTCCTCTACCTCTTTCTTATGTATATTAAAGCCATATGTACTAGAGGAAAGAAAGTATTTTGTAGTCATATATCTGGGAAATTATTATCATTGTCATTACCATTTTTACTATCATTGTGATCTACATCCAGAACCGAATTAGGTAAAACTGCAGTGGTAACATGATACTTGTTCAGAAGCTCTGTATGTGTGTGTGTTTCTGTGTGTGTGTAACAGATACCTTTGTTTTAATGCTAGATCATGTGTTTAATTATATTTATCTTTATAATTCTATCTATACTTACCTAGATTTCTAGTCTAGAAATAATATGCAAATACAATATGGAGTGAGTAGCTGATGTAATGATGTATTAATGAGGGTTAAAATTTATTTTATATAGAGAAACATATTTCCATATGTCAGTATTTCATAAGATAATATACGACTGAATATAAAATAGTTTAATACTATAAAAATTTGTTAAATTTTATAAAAATAATCAACTATCCTCCTTATTTGACCATAAGTGTATACTATTTTCCATCCTATTAAGATTTTTTTTTTAAAATAGATCTTTTCTTGGATTATGTTAGAAGAATTAAGATGTGTGTTTATTTTCTATACTGGGTGTTTTGGCTCATGTTAGCAGAGTTGAGGATTTTTTTTTTTTGTCTATTTTATATCAGTTCATTGACAACATCAATTCATTTATATGGCAACATTTTTGAAATTTTCTTTCTGAAATTTTTTTTTTGATTTCCTGAATTTATAACTAAACTATTTATAAGACAAAATCTTATATCAAATACTATATTTATTATACCTCTGATAAATTATTTTAACACAGAATAATTAACATTGTAAATTATATATTTTATTTATTTATAACATTGTTTATTTCCCCCAAAGTAATATCTAACTTCAATAAAAATCTAATATTATAATGTATAGTTTTAAAGTCGAAAAATTTATGAAATAGTTCAATTTTAATAATTGCTAGATAGAGAATGAAGTTTAATATTTCTGAGATATAGCAAATATAAAGTGCATAACAACATAAAAGTTTAACAACAGAACCAGGATAAAGAAATCAGTACAATAAAATATTTTGGTAGTTAATAAATAGACAATGTAAATTAGGAATTTTGATACCTGTGGAGAAATATGAAGTTGAATATTTAAGTGATGATTTATAATCTCCCATTTCATTAAATAACTAAATGTGAAACAAACCTATAAAGTTAATAAGAAAATATCTTTGTGACTCTAAAATATAAATCCTTGTTAAAAATGGATTTTTAACAAGGCCCTAAAAATACAAAATGAAGGTGAAAAGATGGCTGTTTCTACATCATATGTGAAGATTTACACGTGGGCAGAGCAGAAGATATTTAAATGTTCAAATTTGACAAGATAACAATTACATAATATTCCTATAAACCAGCAAAGAAAATAACACAAGACATTAGTGCTAGCAGAAAACGGCCATATTAATATATATAATGTGATAAATGAGCACATTTTATGAATTGTAATTGAGTAAGAAGGAACAAGATTTATAAAACAATATATGAATTAAACATGTAAATTGAATATGTTTCCAAGGTTTATAAAATCATTAAAATTCAAACCTATGGGGAAAATGAAAGGAATATAGGGAACTCTGCTGAAGGGCAAAAATATAAAGGGAAAATGAGAGACATTTTCCATGGTCTGAGAGAAATGGTGTTCTTTGAACCAAAGAGTATAATTAATTCTATTTTCTGCACGAAAGGATAACAGAAAAGTGAGCTGAATGCTTATCACTAGCTAATAAACTAAAACCAGAATTTCTGTGAATCTAAGGATATTTATAGGATATAAAAGCTATATAGTGAAGAAAACACTTTGACAAAGAAAATAGAGGTAGGAAAAAACCACCAAATATGTAAAATGCTGGATAGATCATCAAATTTAATCATCAAATGTAGCAATGGTTGTTACTCATGCCATCACTGGTGGGAAGTTTCCGAAGTGACCTCTGACAGAGCTGGTATTATCAAGGTTAGTTGAGGTCCCCAAGTTATGCTGGTCAGTGTTTCCAACCTGGGCAATGTCCCAACATCCCCTGCCTCTCTGACCGATGTAAGAATAGTGAAATACTTTCACTGATGTTTGAGCGTTTTTCAGAGGTTTTATTCTATAATGGCCCAGGGCTAGTGAGTCTGTACTTTCTCTTCAAGGGCCTTCTTTGTTCCCTACAGTTCTTGTGTTCTCCTGGGTTGTTCCTAATTGCCCTTAATGCTGAAACTCCAGGGGCTCATCTCTACTGTGTAGGATTCAAAGGTTTGGGGTGACTGTTGTAGGGATGAACGCTTGTTTATCAACCCAGGAAAAAGTTCCACACATTGAGAATCCTGCTGATTATAAGTCATCATACCTGGGGTGGCTTTTCCTCTTTGGGAAGAGCATGTCTCTGTCTCTTGCTTGTCTCCGTGTTGCCTTGTTACCATTTGTGGTGGATGCTCTAGTCATTTTTCAGACCTTCTGAGTAAATTATTTCTCGTATGTGCTTGTATATTTGTTGTGTCCATGGGAGATGATTTCAGTTTCCCCCTATGTAACCATTTTAAACTAGACCCCCATTATATATAATTTTAGTAGGGAACTTTCTTAATGTTTAAAGTTGATATTATTTTGTAATGTAAGAGGGTGTGGTGTGGTAACATACATCTGAAAGGTATGATCCTATACCTCTAAATCATATATGGTGTGGTAAACCAATGTTACCTCAAAAAAACAATTAAATAAGATAGCAGTAGTATTCCTTGAGTGTCACACTGTTAAAAAAAATCTACCCTCAGTAACTTATTGGTGGTTGTAGCACCTTCCTATTTGTCACTTTTTTTTTCACATTTTCAAGAATCCTAACTTTGTTACCTTCAGCTATCCCAAGCCACAGCAGACATATTATTTACATCAAGTAGGAAGTCTACCTCCCAGCTGCTTTTCTAAATTTAATCACTGTGCTCATTTTTGAAGTTTCTATTTCTGACCTTATTTGAAGGCGTCTGATCCAGTTCCTCTGTCCTTGCTCCATGTACTCCTAAAGTTATACAGATTTATAGAGCTTAAGTTGCTAACAGAATCAAGGTGAAAACTTAATTTGATTAAGCAAAAAATGTTAAACAAATGCCATCATCCAGGCTAGGTAGGGCATGGAGAGTTAATGTCTAGAGTGGAGAGGAAACAAAATACCACAAGGAATTACTGAAGTAGAGCTAGTGAATCCACAGATGTAAAAGCAAATTAATACAATCTGGAGAAACAAAAGGCAGAGCGCCATAGGGAATTCCACACCAGACACGTGTTGAAAGGTTGTGGCCACTGCCACAACAGTCCTTTGTTCATGCTTCCTGGATGATTTCACTGTAATGTGCATTGCGCTGAAAACTTCTAATCAGGGATGTCTACACAAAGAGGAGTATATTTTTATTCTGTGAAAAGAGATCGATAACAGAGTCTCAGAAACTGGGATATATTATAGAACCCACGTATGTGTTTAAAGGTCAGTGCGACTGGTTAAGTCCCACAATCCAACCCCTTTGCTGGAGACAGACACGATATAAATGGTGTAGGAATGGCTGTGAGCACCCGGCACTATAGAGAAAATTTATCAAACTTCATTTCATCTTAAACAAGTGTTTTGCTCATGTTAACTTGGGGATACTTTTTAAACAGCTTTTGAAGTGTGATTTTACCATTTGAAAAATGCTGACCTAGAATTTTGAAGTAGAACTGAAGAAGATAGGATTTGCTTTTATTGGAGCATATCTAGGTGAAAATGTTTTTATGTTGCTACTAAAGGGTGTTGAGAAAGATATGAGAGCAGAGAGCTGAGGGAGCCAGATTTGATTGACTGAATGACTGGCTGTCACTTTAATTTGAATCACCCCAGGAAAAGGATTCCATTGATGGCGTGACCTTCAGGACACCTTCTCACCCAGTGATCACACTCTATGGAACAAATTCAAAACAACCAGATTTATTCCCTAAAGCTTCTCAAAAGGTTGGTGTGTGGACAGATTCCTGCATAGTCTGGTTCACAGCCTTTGGGATGATTTTCATGGTTTTTTTCACTCTCTAGCCAAAAAGATCTAATTCCCCCAGTTACCTTCCCAGAGAACCAGAACCCATAATTAGCAGTCGGGACACCACTAATTAAAATATTTATACTAATCATACTCAATATAATGATTTTACTCCAGACTATATCATGCCTAGAAAGAGGCATTATTACAATGACCAAACTCAATTTAACATCTAAATTCTAATAAATTTTTTTTATTTTTTTATTTTTATTTTTATTTTTTTTAAAGATTTATTTATTTATGCATACAAGCACTGGGGCACAGACCAGAGGTGTCGGGGGGGTGAGAGGATTCACCACAGAGAGTAGGGAGCAGAACAGGCAGATCAATGGAAGTACACTGCTGAGGGGAGCAGCAGGCACAGCAGGAGAGGTCTGCCGTACCATGTGGGTCCCCCGCCCGGTGGGCTGCAGGGATCGAACTCGTGCTGCAGTGGCTGCGGTTTGCTCCATAGCGCATTGCTTAACCCACTGCGCCACCAGGGGAGGCCCTAAATTCTAATAAATTTCTAATGCAATTCATTTAAATATGGAGTGGTACTTTTTGGATGTGATAATGGATGCACTGAGAATGAGGGACAGAATGGGAGGCTCTGAAAATAGTCTTTTCCCAACAGGTGCTATTGAAACCCTGACTTATATGAACCTGTGATGGGATGAACTACTTTTATATAAACTAGGCTATTTAGCAACTGCACTCTTCTATAGAGTATTTTAGACGATTTAACAATCTGTTGCAGCACTTAAACTGTAACAGTAATCTAGTTAACTATTTAAAATCTATTTCTATCACTCCCAGGAATGATACTTAAAATAAGTGTATACAGTTGCTGTCTAAGACTTTGATTAAGGAATTAAGTCATACAATGGAGAAAAGATAGCGTTTTCAATAAATGGTGCAGGGAAACTCAGATAGCTACTTGAAAAAAGAAAGTAAAGCATAATCCATATTCAACTCCATACACACAAGTTAATTCATAATTAATGAAGATGAATATTATGGAAATTGTAGGTGAATATCTAAAAAAAACACAAACTAACCCAAAGAATACTCTTAGTTCCCATCTCCCTTTCTCTCTATCACACACACACATACACACACACATTTTCCTTTATTTTTAAGCTTGTCTTATGTTTTTCTCTAGTGGTACTTTGAAAAATTTATTGCAGCTAAATTTCTTTAGCTATAAGAACTTTGCTGTCACATTATACTGTCCAGTCATGGTCTCCAACTTAGCACTTTTCAGGTGATATGCCAGCTATTTTACCTGATTTATAAGGACACAGAAAGTCTCACACATTACTGCCTAGCTGAATGGATTACAGTTTCATAAGAACCTCATATTCCATCAGTACTTTCATAAAATATATTCAAGTCACCTTGCTCTTCCTGATAGAGAATAGTAAATACTTTGTTGTCGACACTAATGCATTTAAAATGCTTTTCTTGGCAGAGTACTTATAAAAGTGATATGTTTCTGCTGTTGTTGGCTGTGTAAGTTTTTACTAGAGTTAGCGGATTTGGATAGTGACATTTTCAGATTCACTCTCCTTACTGAAGATGTGTGCTAGGAAGTACTAGTTATAGTTTTTTTTTTTTTTCCTGACCTTTTCTTACAATGAAAAAAGATGGTTTTTCTATATTCCTAAGGTACAATAGGCAAGTTTCCCATTCCATGGTAACTTGTATTCCAGTTGATTCTAAAAGACATAATGTTTGAAAAAAGCTCGTATTTCTAGCATTTGTGTGCGATCAAGGATATGAAAATGTCACAGCACTAAAGCAGTCACTATTTATCATGTCTTATATATTTCTCAGATGTGAGCTTGATTTCCCCAGACCACTATGCTTTTATAATAATAATTGTCTAAAAAATGATAAATACATTTGTGGACTTTAAAACTCATGTTTATACATACATACATATATATGTAGTAACAGTGTTTATTTATATAATAGTCACAATAAAAAGATGCCACCAGTGAACTGTGTCCTTATACATTTCATGTTTGCTTTATTTAATTATTAATAATACATTATTAATTTTTATTCATGAAATGTCTTAGCTGTTAGTCTTGCTCTGTCTTCTTGTAAAATGTCTTAATTATTCTGCCTTCAATTTTAGAAATGACATTTTTCCACATAGATTATACTTCATATTACTATTTCATAAAATACTTGAAAGAAGAATTTACCTCTATTTTGTATACACTAAACTATCTCACTGTCTACTGGGTATATATAAACACATATATGCACACACATACATATATATACGTATATATACACAGATATACATATATATACACAGAATATTTCTGAATATTTTTGAGAAAAATGTAGATTTTTTTCTCCTCTAGGAATTTACAGGTTATGAAATCTGTATATAAATACTGATGTTAAGTAAAGGCAACTAAGTGCCATTAGAAAATAAAGATTAAATTCTATTGCAATAGAGTGGAAATCAGGTTGAATGAAATGGAACAGTTAGCATTTGACATAGACTACAGCTACCTATTGACAAAAAAGCATGAATAATGTAGATGTGTTAGGGCCTGATCAAATTCATCACTCTAAGGATTAACAATAGCAAGGGCCTGATCAAATTCATTGCTATAAGGATTAACGAGGAGTTTGGTAAAACAGGGAGTCTCTTACATCCTGTGTAATATGTTCATACTTCACGGGTCCACATTTTGCCCACCAGATGTTAACTGTTATCTACTGACACTAAATTGGATGCGAAGTGACCAGTGGTGTAATAGAGGAAATCATATTCGATTCAAAGAAATCTGTCAAGTGTCTTCCTTACACAGCTGCTATGCTAGGTGTTACAGGATTACATATAAACCTGTATTTTCGACGTACTACACATTAGGTAACGGATCCAGCATTGGACTGCTCTAATCAAAGTGTGGTGGCTAAGTGGATTATGACTCCTGGGTTGGTTCTATTTATGTGCCGTTGACGCTTGGAGAGACTATATTATGTTGCAGTATAATTCTGACTTACATGTAAAAGGAGAATATAATCTAACATAACAGGTAGCACAGAGCACCCTTACTTTGTAAAACTGGTGCAAACCTAACCATATACAATAAACACCTAAAGGATTCTAGTTAGTGTGCCTGGCAAACAATTTTTACACTACTTCCTCCATATATAAATAGATTATGTTTGGAGCTACAAATCATGAAAGAAAAAAGTTATTTTAACTGTATCATCTCTCTAGAAAAGTGTTTTCTTAGTCTATTCAAACTACCTATGAGAGAATATTCAAAATCGACATTTCAGTTTTCTTTTGTTTTTATCTCAGTGGCAGGAAAGAGGATTACCTGAAACTCATACCTATGGTTATTTCTTTTTTTTTTAAAGATTTATTTATTTATGCATACATAATATGCAAATCTGGGGTACAGGCCAGAAGTGCGGAGGGGTGCTGAGAGGATTCACCAGAGACACAGTGGGGAATAGAACAGGAAGATCTACTGAAATACACTGCTAGGGGAGCAGTGGGTGAGACAGGAGAGGTCTGCTGCACCATGTGGGTCCCCTCCCTGGCCTGGGATCGAACTTGTGCTGCAGTGGCTGATGGATAGCTTCATAGTGCTGAGACTTAACAACCCCTTATTCCACCAGGGAGGTCCCCCTATGGTTATTTCTTAGAAAGCTTTGGGTCTAAGATATAGTGGGACTCAATTATATATGGAAAGAAAATCTAGTTTTATTCCAGACACATGAAGTATTGAAACAAGGGTAAGTGGAGTTTCCTACTAGCTTATCACAGATTTTCTAAAGGTGTGTGTTCAGAAAATTACCTCTTCTCCTCCCCAGTTTCCTCCCCTCTCCAATTTGATATAGGCTTCTGCATCCACCAGTGTGAACACAGTTCAACTCCCTACTGATGGGACATCAGCCTGGGGATGTGCCACGGTCCCTGGGCAGCTCAGTCCCTGTGCAGGTCAGCAGTGTGGGCTGACCTCTGAGTCAAGGACCTGTGACCCGCATGTATGAGCTGGAAAACCAGAGAGGAGAGAAACTCCCAATACGTTTTACAACATTCAAAGACAATTTCCTAATGTCATTTACCTAGTTGAAGGTGAGAAGAAGAAATCCATGCACTTGGTTGATTTGCTTGATCCTTGAAAACCGTCCCAGTGTGGCTTCCAGATCATTTAGAGATTTGTATTCTGTGGCACAGCCATCCTAAGAATCTAGCTGTGGACAGAAGAACTGAAAAATCAGGCTGCCTAAGAGGAAGGCTGCATTAATGTGTGCATGAGTTCAGTTTTCAGTGACATGGTAATGGGCAAGATAGTCGCTCTTTCTACTAATCTTTTCACAAATATTTTCCACCAGGATGTAGGACTGAAAGCAGTTTTGTCTTCTTTGCCCCCGTTACTCCCACCACTGGAAAAGGGGCTCTTATAATGACATATCATATTCTAAGTAGGATGGACAGTCTAGGAATATTACTGAGAAAAATCTGGAAATGAATTGTAGTTGATGGTGAGGCCATGTGTCTTTTGTAACTTTTTCTAATAGAGTAAGAGAATCCAATTTGTTGAAACTATTTAGGTATTTCTTAATTATTCTGCTCAGTGAACAGAGTTTGAGCAAATAGTACCAAACATAATCTGTTAGTTAAATCAGGATTAGACAATTGAAAAAAGATCATATTTGTATTCCAAATCAAATCACGTATTTATTCAGAGCATACCATGTAGAGTTACCACGCTAAACATGCTGTTGGGAAACATAATGAGTATCAGAAACCTCTTCCTACCCTAAGAATCAGCACAAAACATGAACTAGAATACACTGAAAATTCTAATATCCTATGCTGTGCTAATAGTTCTATTTTTGTGGGTTTGGGGAGGGATGATTTATTTATCTCTAAGTTCAGTGCCCCACAATGGTTACAATACCAGTAAGGAATACAGATTATATTGGGTTAAACTGTATATTGTCTTTTTGTAGGTCAAAATCAGAGAATCTCAGTTATTTCATATGACTCAATCTAATGTTTTAAAATATTGCTTTGTGTTTTGAGAAATGGCATGCTTTATTTTTTTGCTAATACTATTATACTGATTTTCTCCTGGATGATGTGGGGAGTTCTAATAAATTTCTATTTATTTCCATTCCCCACCCAGTAAAATAATTTGGAAATTCATTGTGAAGTTTGGGGGAAATTTTTAGTGCCATGTTGCATCACATATTAAACAGTGCTCAGTTGACTCTGAAGAGTTTTTCAGCTTCAAAAAATATGTAGTCCTGTAGGAGAAGAGTTTATCAAATAAGGGACACTCAGTGCAAAGGAAATATTTTACACTGCTTAATATTTGAATTTTATCTATATATATTTTTAGCATGTTGTGAACAATTATACTCATTCTTTTTTTATTCTGTTTTAAGAAGACAGGTTTATTAGGCAAAGGTAAAAGATAAACAGAGACAAGTGTGTAGTCACAGATGAGCATATCTGCTTTAAACTTGTTCTTACTAAAATAAATCTTGACCTTGACTTTCACAGATTCTTGGGTTTTGGTACTTGTATCATTGTTTAATGTATTAAATAAATGAATATTTAATTTTTAGAAAAAACTGATATATCTGATATTCAACTGAAAAAACTTAAATATATAAAATTTGATAATTTGTCTTGTACTTAAAAAAAAGAAAAAAGATTACATAAGTAAAATAAACAAAATCTGCTAAGACATCATGATTCAAACCCAAGCCTCTAATTAGTTCAAACTAGTCGTATTTTTAAAAACAGTCCATATTCTTTTTCTAAGCAGCTATGTCATATAGTCTAATAAGCCATAAAACATAATTGTTATATTTCTTTATATAGCTATAGCTATAGATTTATCTGTATATCTATTATCTATCTTTCTGTCTGTTAATCTATATATTGCTGCATACTAAGGAATAGCAAATATAGCCACATTCAATTAGAGCATACACAGAGTTCAAGTGTTGGGTTACTTTTGATCATCTGGTTATTTTTAAAGTCCAGCACATTTTTTATGAAGTATCCAGCCTGGAACACTCAAAGCACATGGCTGCTCACCAAGCAATTCAAACCAGAATGTTCTCTAATTCATCCAGCAAATGATTTTTATTGACCGTTTCTCTGTTGTATTCCATGTCTCAGAGCATTTCAAAACATCATTCTGTAACAGAAGGAATTCTGTCTTCCTTAGGGCCAACTAATTCAGGATGCTGCAAACCTTGAGAAAAGAAATGGCATGCCAGTGTTTTGACATTTTCCCCTTTCCTCAAGTCTTAAATACAAGTTCTCTGACTTGCCCAAGAATGGACACAGGTGTATTTGTACTGAGGTCATTTAAGGAGTTCACTGATAAACGCGACTAGTATTACAGAAGTTTCTAACTTGCAGTTTAAAGTTTGACCATAATAAACAATTGAAGTAAATATAACATTAAATCTCAGTGGTTCCTGACATTGGTGTGGTCAATTTCACATACTACTAGGGTATTGAAGTGTTGGTTTCTATTCACGTTTTTTTGGGGGGAAATCCTATAAGAACATCACCATACAACAGTCTGAATTAATTTTAAGAACTATTGGGTTTAATTTGCAATAAAATTTATTACATTTTGAATCTTGGTAACAAACTAGATAACCCCCAGAGTAAATTTTTGAATATGTTTAGAGAATTCAGATGAAATAAATATTAACCATTTGTTCGCATTGCCAGAAATTATTGACTAGTTATGTCAGTGGCTTGTGATCAAACTTTATTGATATTGCTTCTGTTTTTCTGATAGTTTTGTTACATATAGAGGAATTTCTGCTTGTTTGTCTTACTGTTGAGCGGTAAAGAATGTCTGGTGTTTGATTACTAAATAATCCTGAGGATTAAACTTCAAACTATAAAAAGTAAACTTAAAAATAAAATATAATTTTCCATTGTTATTATATAAATATTTCCAGTAAAGTCTACAATGTTCTGTTAGGTTATTGATAATTTAAAATTTGCTTTGCAAGCTATTATAAATCTAAGCAGTTACCCCATAGTGATTACAATATAAATAAGAAAATGAATCTGGCACTCTGCAGTATTAACCCCTAGGAATTACATATAACCAAGCACTATTCCAATTTCAGATGGACAAAGGAAAGTGAGTTATTAGATAAAAATAAACAGCAAGCTTTCAACTAGTCCACCAAATATCTTATTACTATCAATAATGTTCTGATTTGTGCCTACAATATTAATCACTGTATTTATCATTTTTTGGTAGATTGAATGAATTTCCCAACCTTTGTTTTTCCTTCTGTTCACTATTAGAATGCTTGGATGATGATACTCTCAAAAGACTTTTCTCTTGCTAGCCAAGAGACCAGGAAAGGGACAAGCTAAAAAGTCAAGGACTTATAGTCAGTAATTGCTCTACCCCCACTAAGTAAGATAGAAAGAAACGATAGCTACTTCTCACCCAAATAAGAAGGGTCGAGTTATTATAGATATATTTAATTTATATTATAATTATAATATAATTATATATATATAATAATGTTATATATATATATATATATATATAGAAAGAGAGAGAGCGGGAGAGAGAGAGAAAGTGCAACTCAAAAAGGAATGGTCAGGTCAGTCAGAAATTATTCGCAAGTGAATTGAAATACTAAGATGCAGTGACTTATAAGGTCTGTAGTTCTAAATTTATTCCTAAAGGAAAAACTTGATAACATCATCAAGATTCAGCCTGGTGACTGAAGATTTATGGCCTTTAAAGGCAATGAGTAAAACTCCTCTTGACCTCTTGGAGATGCAATAAAAAGGGAAAAAGTCCTCACAGGGTAACGAGAAGTAAAGAGTTGGCTGGGAGATACCAAACATCCTCTAACCCTGTGGAGTTTGATACTGGACTCAGCAAAATTGGTGTAAAAGCTAAGACAGAACTAGAGAAATCCATAGGATAATTGACAAGGCAAAAATGAAAAATACTTTTTCAGTTGACTGTACTAACACACTGTTTACCTTACATGGTTTGAGATTTGTTTTCCTGGGATTCTACTTCAAGGAAGGTCATTTTCCCTCCTGCTCTAGAAATAACAATACCAGGTGGAGGTTTTCTTTACGTTCTTTATAGGTGCGTACTGTATGAAGTTAGAGAAAGAAAGTGAAATAATGGATAACCAAAAATATTTGCAATGTTATTTTTTAATCTGCCAGAGCTGAAAAAGTGACAAAATGCTGTTAATGTTAAATTGAATACATGAATTCTTGTTATACGTGCTTATTCGTATTGGTTAGTATTATTGTTTAGCATTATTAGAATTCTCTGCAGGCCTGATTTACAATATAGTGGGTCATTGCATCAGCTACTTTTCTTTATTGAAGACAACTTGGGAACAGAACCAGGAATGCAACTCACAATAAGATGTCACTGTTCTCAGGGTGATAGAGTTAAGACAATACAGTTTTTTGAAGGCATCTCAAAGGTTTCAATAATGAAACAGGCTTCTTTGCAGGAATATTTATATTGTAGCAGGATATTCCTCTGGCAATGAATAAAAAGGGTCTACAGAGTATAAACAATGTTTAAAATCCACAAAAGCATAGCTCACTGAAGCTGAAATATAGAACAGACAGCATAACTAACAAATTATTTAAGAAATAGTTTGACAGAAAAGGAACAGTGAAAGTTTCTGAACAGATAAAGGAAAAATAAAGGTCTAGTTTCACATTGGCTATGCCCTTTCGGTCCTTTTGGAATAGTTTAAGACACAACATAAAAGATAACCTCATATGTTAAAAATATATATCTAAAGGATGTGTTTTGTTTCCTTACATAACCTCTGCTTAAATAGTGTCCTTGAATCTTCCCAACTAATGCTGATATCATTGTTGATATTTAAGTATTCTTGGTCTCATGAATTCTGAAAATATCATGGGCAAGAGTTTTCTTGGACATTATAAATATACTTAATAGAACCTTATACTGTTGGGAGAAAGAATCTCGATATTTGTAATTTTTTGTTGCTTTTGCCCTAAGGTATAAATCACTATGGACAATTAGTTCAGAACCTTTAAATTTTGTGACTAACAACAAATATAAATAAATGCATAACAATATTATTGATAGCAGTGGATATACAATAAATCTATAATATAATAGCAAGTTAACAGAAAAGTCTTATTTTTAATCTATTTATATGTTGCAAATTCAGAATTGCCATGTTAATGATAAATCTTCACAAATCTGCTCCAGAAAATCGAAGAACTACCCAAATTCATCCAGAAAAGGGTTGAGATATTAAAACATTGAAGGAGTTTTCCTAGTTAACAACATGATAAATGTTAAAAGAATGAGAGGAAGTACTTAGAATCCCTTACTCAAAAGTGTTCTCAAGCTTAATATAGATTTCTATGGTCACAAATACTTTTGGTAACAAGAAATTCATGTTCATCTTTTTGTTTGTTGGTTATTTTGGTTTTTTTTCTCACCTAACTTTTAGTATGTAGTGCCAGATCAGTTCCTAAGTGAAAGACACTTGGATAAAAGATGTCAAAAAAGGGAACCTCTTGGACTCAGGAAAAATTAGGACATAAGTTTCTATTTTGGATGTAAAAAGTTTCAAGAGAATGATCCCACTGGAATATTTCCACGTGAACATGGAGAAAAAAACTGGTAATCTAAAATTTTATTATTTTTCTTGAGCTCATCAGAGAATTATTGTACCAAGGCAATAAAGAAACTGAATTCCAAAGACAAACAAGATCCCCTCCAATGAAGACAGCCATATGAAGTGTTTCAGAGCATGCAAGAAAGAGGTGGCCTCTTATTTTTCTCCCATATTATTTAGTATAGTCCACAGAATAATTAAAATCCCCACAGGCTTTTAATTTGTTTTGGAAGAAGCTGAGAAACTGACTCTAAAATACATATCAAAAAGCAAAGCAGCTAGAACAGCCACAATAAAACATTGGAGCAAGCATGCAATCTGATTTTTTTTTTAAATTTATTTATTCATACAAGCACTGAAGTACAGGCCAGAGGTATGTGTGTGGGAGGGGGTGAGAGGATTCACCACAGAGAGCAGGGAGCAGAACAGGCAGATCAACGGAAGTACACTGCTGAGGGGAGCAGCGGGCACAGCAGGAGAGGTCTGCACCATGTGGGTCCCCTCCCTGGCCGGCAGCAGGGATCGAACTCTTGCTGCAGTGGCTGCGGTTTGTTTCAGTGTGTTGCTTAAGTGTGCTACCAGGGAGGCCGCTATCTGATTTTGATGTAAGCTAGCTTTTAATGGTATTTGTACAAACCAATGAAGAAATTACAAAAGAAATACTTTCTTCCTATAGGAATTTCCCTCACTGTTTTCATTTTTTTTTAAAAGATCTATTTATCTATACATACAAGAGCTGGGGTACAGGCCGGACGTGTGGCAGGTGAGAGGATTCACCAGAGACAGAGCAGGGAGCAGAACAGGCAGACTGACTGAAATACACTGCTGAGGGGAGCAGCGGGCCAGACAGGAGAGGTCTGCTGCACCATGTGGGTCCCCTCCCTGACCCGCAGCAGGGATCGAACTTGTGCTGCTATGCAGAGGATGCTTCACGGTGCCGTGCTCAACTTGCTGAGCCACCAGGGAGGACCTCACTGTTTTTATAAATCAGGCTGTACTTATGCTAATCTGTTTGTCAGCGTTTCCCCATAATACAGAAGAAGATTTTTTAAAATATGGCTGTCAAATCTGAATATCAAACAGAAGAATCAATTTTTCCACAAGTGAAACCATAAGACTCAGACTTACCAAAAGAAATTATGAAATATCTTGGAAGTTACAATTTTTAAAAGAGCAGAAACAATTATTGAAACTTGTATTGAATGTCTTTAAAAATCATTTCAGAAATGACACAATGAGAGTCACTGATTAAAAAACAACTCATTTGAGAACTAAATTTACTTTAGCTTTCAATATGCTGGATAGAGATAATAATGTGGATCCCCATTAATGGATTTACACAGACTTGTTCAATGTAATCATCATCCAGATGAAAGAAATATGACTTACAGAACAGACAGGGTGCTGATAGATAATTATCCAATGTAAAATGATGAATGTTTAAGGAATTAAATATATAACCTGAAGAAAGTAAAATATTGCTGGATCATAAAGGTGAGCTTTTTATTTTATTTATTTTTTTTTGCCATCATCCTCCAAACATTTTTATTATCCATTTTTTATATAATTTTTTAAGGGGTGAGCTTTTTAAAAATTAATAAGGTTGCATATAAAAGAGAAGTGACATCTTTAAAGTTCACATAAGTACACATTTCTCATAGGCATAGATGACACAGTCAGTAACACAAGTCCTGTTCGTTTAAACAATTTGAATTTTGAAGCAAAAAAAGAGACTGTCCACCCAGCAAGGAGCATCCACTGAGTGTTGACACTTTCTCAGACCTTGCATAAAAATGTTTCTGTGCTGAGAATAGCAATAGGTTAGATCATTCCAGAGTGCTGGTGCTTTAAACATTGTTTTGTTTCTAGAGAACAAAACAAATAAGTAAATGCATTATTCTTAAACAAAAATATGCTAAATCAACAAAAGGAAATTCCAAAGCCAGAGACATAGAAAGAAATAAAGGGGCAATTAAAATAGTCCTTTGCCCTAAATATATCAAAAATACACCGCTACAAAAAGAAATGTACTATTATTGGTGAGTTTAAATGTAGTTTGCCATCTGACTCTGTTATGAATGTCTTCATTTATTTTACAAAGGTGATCTTTAAAATAATCTGCTGACTTCTAAATTGTGTAATCTGTGTATATCTATAAAATTTTTATAGTCTTGATTATATTTATCAATATTAATCTGATACATACTACATATCTATATCATTAATCCAACCTATGATTTGTGCTTGTGTGTCCTCATTAATATGTGTGGTGAGATATGTAATTTCTTTGAAATTCTTTGCTCAGAAACTGACTTACATTTAAAAATAGCACACGTAGCACCAGCATCACAATTAAATTGTTTAAGTTGGTTCATTAGATTGTCTTAAGTAAACACTTTCATAACAATCAACATTTCAGATTCAAATTTTACTTCAAAGAGAAGCATATAGTTGTAGTATCAATCTTTTCAGTAGAAATATTATATCTCAGAATGATTCTCCCCTTAATTAAAAGTTAGATAACATCTCTCTTTGGGGATCCCAACCATTTAGGAAAAGTTTGAGTAGAGTGAAGATCAATGTCCAAGAAATATTGTTTACGGAACTCTATTATTTGTAAATTCAGTAATAAGAGCCACCTTGTATTGATATCTCAATCTATAGGCATTATTTTCTTAATGTTTTAAAATGAAAATGAAAAATAAATCTACCCTTCTATGTGCTTATTTTGTACTGCTAAGATGCAGAACAGTCACTTTCCAACCATCATGATGATGTCAAGAAGGAAGCTTTTTATCCTAGAAATATGATTAGGCCCTGTGATAAGAATAATCTGTCTGCCTTGGGAGATAAGTAATACACTATCAGAGAATCCCTGGTAGTAACTGAGAAAAGTGTTGCTACATAATATGATGTTATACAGTATTATCTAACTCCTATGTATTGCTGATAGATATTTTTCTTCTGTAGACACAGCCAAGAAAAAGGTATAAATCCAAACTAAATTACATTTGAAAGTGGATTTGTTTATTTGTTGAGTACAAAGGAAATTTTGAATATTTTGGCAAATCAAAATTAATTACAAGTGGAACATTCTAAGAAAAAATGAACTATTTTGACACTAAATTAATAAACTAAGATGAATCATCCTGTGTGTTTTTCATAATACAGAAACTGCTGATTATTTGACTTTCACTTCAGTTCTCCAGATTCCATTAAACAATAACATTTTCCAATTTATTGCAGTTCTCCAATTTAATATATTAGATGTAAGGAAAAGACTATAGGATACCGATAATTTTTTAAAGCTGATCACATTACATTAAAATGGATTAATTTGTAATTATTAAAGGAAACAATGGGAGGAAATAAATACACTGTGAAAATTTGTACTATTTACATATGTTCCATAAGTGTCATTTCCTTTTAATCAATTTTAAGTCAGATTCAGTGAAATTACAGGAATTTAAATCCTACATTTATGGATTAATAAACTTATTTTCTCAAAAAGAGATGCTCTGTAATAGACAAAAAAGTATGTAGCATTCATTCCTTATATTGTGTTGTTAGAATTATTTTCATTTCATCATTGAGGTTCTTTTCCATCAGGAGTGAAGGATGGATACGGGCCATTATTCCCACTCTAGATTTGAAGTGGATGTCAGGCACAAAATGTTTTAATATATGAGGAACATAGTTGGTTTCAACAAGCTCCACAGATTTACTGTTCATCAGAGCAAGTAACACAGCCCAAAGACAAGCTGCCTGTGATGTAGGTGTAGCATTTTTTTCTGATTTAAAAATGATGTAGTGTTTGCTCATTTTTCTGTTGTTTCTCATTTTACTGACCTGAAATTGCTTAGTTTTCTTATTGCAAAGAGATGGTAATCGAAGTCAGCTCTAATTTATAAAAAGTAACTGGAATACACATAGCTTTTTACCCTAAACAAGATAAAACTTGCTACAAGACAATCCTTGTATGCAGCACAATGTAAATGCTCATTAAATGCTTTTGAAATTCGTCTGAGTGGACAATTACATAGATTACCATCTTTTCTGTACTTACCTCTTGGCAGGTAGAGTCCCAAGCAGCTTTTCATACTTATGTCAACACAACAGACCTCCTAATTATCTCTTATTATCCCCCTTTCCAAACAGAAGGAGGTGGTAAAGGGTCAGTATCTAATAATTAAATCACTTGTTAATGATTGAACATTTAAGGAAATCTTCACTTAGAAATAGTCAATGTAATTTGACATTTATTTCTTCAGCAACAAATAACTTAATTCCAGTTTTGAGGATACCTGTTTCCAAAATGCCAATGTTGGCAAAGAAAATCCAAACAAAAACATCACTGAAGAGATGGAGTTGATTAAATATAGACTGCTGATTACTTGAAGTCCACATTTCTTTACTATCTAAATAAACAAAGCAAAGTTAAAAAGCTGTATTTTGATTTTCTTAATAAGCCCAGCAAAACTTTCATGAAAGTTCCAATTTTGGTTTCGTGCTCACTCTCCCAGCTCTAGATACAAATAAGAATGGATGTTTTTATTTTCTGGTCCGGTCATTTTGCTCATCTCATGACCCAGCTCTACTTAAAACAGAACAGAAGATGAAGAAAAAGAAGAGGAAAGTCACAAAGACAAAAGTCATATTCCTATTAAGTCTTCCTATTAAGGCGTAGTGCTTCCAGTAGGAACATTCTCACATAATCCAGGTTCAAGTATGATTGAAAAAATATTTGGTGAGTTTAAACTAGATAGTCCTTTTTTTCTTTCCTCTTTTTCTTTGTATGTATTTGACATCAATTGTGGTCCCCATGGAGTTCCCACCACCATTTCACCAGTGCACCCTCACCTCTGTCCCTCGTGCTCTTCCTGCCCTCATCTCAGACCCTCCCCCACACATACAAAGTGTTTCTTTTGTCCTTGTCTTTTTTTAAAATTATTATTATTGTAATTATTCTTAAATAGAAACATGGATAGAGCTGGAAGGGATTATTCTCAATGAAGTAAGTCAGAAGGCAAAAGAAAAATACCGGATGGTTTCACTCCTAGGAGTAATATAAGGGAACCAAATAAGGCACTAAGGAAAAGAATAATAAACTAGATATTCCTTTTTGACCCAGAAAACCACTGCTAGAAAATTAAACCGAGTCCATTTTCTTAGAGTACTCCACAAATATTTTAATCAAAGACACAGTGTTGGGTGCACGGAACAACTAGTTTGCTCATTTTCTTTATTGAAATTATTGCTCTTTCCAGTTAGTTGAATGAAAAAGTGAATCAATCACTGATGACTTGACAGTCCATTATATTACCATATTTCAGATAAATTGATGCCGTTATTATACATGACACTAAGAAATTCTTCATTTTACTTAAAGACACTGATAGACAATTATTAAACATTTATATGAGAAAAATGTGTTTCTTATAACTGGTGACATACAATAACAAAGTACATATTTTATTATATTTCTGTACTTTCTTTTTATTGTTGAGTAGATTGTGTGGATGTATACTTTTTGTTGAACCATTTACCAGGGTATTTTTTGACTATTATCAGTAATGCCGCTATAAAAATTTCTAGTACATCTTTATCCATTTTTTATCATTTTTATCATTACCACTTTACCACTTGTAACTTGGGGAGCTAAATGTACTTCAAGGAGAATAGACAAAATGGTCAGTGTAACTCATTGTAACAGACTTAATGTCTTGCACTATTCTCAAAATCATGTGTTAAGAATATTTGTGGCAGACATTTTTAGATGATTTTTATCAGGTTAAGGAAATTTTATGGAATCGCTAATTTTGAAACTTTTTTCCTAAATAGAGGTTAAATTTATTAAAAATTATTTTAAGCACATGATTTTGAAGTTTTTTGGTTTTATAAACAAAACTGATGTATTTAATGTAAAGTTTCCTCAATTCCTGGAATCAACTCAAATTATGAAATTGTTAACCAATCTACCCAGTCATCTCAGTTATGAATAATAATTTCTAATACTTAATGCTATCATGGTAAAATTGTGTTCAAATTTTATATGACATAACTCATTTCATTCTAATAATGATTCTGTATGACAACTTCTAATACACATTATGCAACTTACCCAAGTTCTTCCCATTGCTTTGCTGAAGAACAGAGATAAGAAATCATTAAATGCCATTCATGACTACACATTTAGACTCTAATAAGGGTAATACAACAGCTTAGTAATGAGATAAACACATATATGATTAGTTTAATCATTTAATCGAAAATTAAACTTCAATATTATTTTCATTGTGCAGTTCAGTTAAAAGAGCAGAACCATTTGTAGAATGTCTGTTTTTAAAAAGCATTATGAGAATGTTGTTCCATTTTAAAACCTACTTTGTCATTTGAGCACTTCAGGTATCTATTACTGTGAACTTAAATAGTACAGATTCAGTCTCTATATTATTTTAGGTATACCTGATATATAAATTTCACTCAATGAGTTTTAGTGAGTTTATGCAAGTACAACCTTCACAATCCAATTTTAGAAGTTTTATATCATCCCAAAAGAAATCTTCTGTGCATCTCCAGACATTCTTGGTTCCATCACCATCACCAGGCAACCACTAATCTAATTTCTGTCTACACTGATTTGTCTGCCCTGGACATTTCACTTAAATGAAGTCATACAATATGTGGTTTGATATTCTGGAGCCGTCTTAGCATAACTATGTTGAGGTTTATCCATGTTTCAGTATATCTCTGTAGTTTGTTTTTTATTGCTGAGCAGAACCCATTGTGTAGATATATACTTCTTGTTTATCCACTCACAGGCAAACTTTTGTACTATTATCAATAATGTTGCTATAAACATTTCCAACACGTCCTTATATTGACATATGTTTTCATTTCTTTTGGAGTGGAATTTCTGGATCATCTGGTAAATTTACATTTCACTTTTTAAGAAACTACCAAGTTGTTTTCCAAAATATCATCACCATTTTACAACTCCATGAACAGTGTATGAGAGTTCCAGTTTTGTGCACATCTTTATCTTTTATTTGTTATAACAATTCTAGTGGCTGTGAAATGTATCCGTGGTAGTTTTAATTTGCACTTATGATTACTAATGATGTGGAACATCTTTTCAGTGCTTACTGACCATTCAATAGCATTTTTAAGAAAACATCTATAAAATCCCTTTTTAAAAAATCTGGATCATCATATTATTAAGTTGTAAAACTTCTCTATATGTTCTTGCCAATATTTTATAGGATATAGAACTTGTAAATGTTTTTTCTCTGTGACCTATCTATATTTCACAGTCTTGGTTTTTTTGTGTTTTTATTTAACAATTGTTAAATAAAATGGTCTTAAAAACAATTTGTAATTAAAAAAATTAGTGAGGTACTCTAATTTTATATCCTTGTAAACTTTTTCACAGTATAGGATTTCTCCCCTCAGGTGTAGTCACCTTAGTTCTCCCACCACCATAATTCTCCGTCCTAACCAAGTGTGGCCCTAACTCCAATTTCTTCCCGCTCCTCTGTTCCCATCCCCTCCTACATGCTTCCAGTCCATGGTCTGCTTTCTGAGGCTGGTTTTATGTCTTTGTTTGATCCTTTAATTTCTCTGTATTCCACACTTAAGGGAAACCATCTGGTAATTACCTTTTCTTTCTGGACACTGTTGTTTTTTGAAGTGCAACAATTTTTATTTTTTATAAGCTTGAATTCATCCAGGTTTTTTTACCCCCCAAAGATCTATTTTATTTATTTTATGCATACAAGAGCTGGGGGACAGGCCATAAGTGTGTGTGGGGGGGGTGAGAGGATTCACCAGATACAGAGTAGGAAACAGAACAGGTGAACTGACTGACTGCAACACACTGCTGAGGGGAGCAGTGGGGGGAACAGGGTAGGTCTGCAACATCATGTGGGTCAGCTCCCCACCAGGAATTCTGTCTGCTCATAGCTTTATAGTGCTGAGACCCAACCCCTGCACCACTAGGGAGGCCCCTCAAGTTTTGTTTTATGCTAATGATTTTAATTTTTTTGCTAACTGGCCACCATCTCGCCAAGTTCACAAAGACTTAGTCCTCTTTTTTAAGAGCTTTATAATTTTAGTTCTTACATTTCAGTGTATGGTTCATTTTCAGTAAGGGTATGGTATAAGACTGCACGTCTTTATCAAAAATCAACTGGCCATAAATTTATGTGTTATAAAGCCATAAATATGTGTTTATATCTGCGCACTCAGTTCTGTTCTATTCATCTAAAATGTCTATACTAATACTATACTGCTCTGATTATAGTAACTTTGTCGTAAGTTTTGAAATCAGGAAATATAAGCCTTCCAACTTTACTTTCTTTCAGCATTGTTTTGGCAATTCTAGTACTTTTGTATTTGCACATAAATTTTAGAGTTAACCTCTTCTTTAAAAGAACCTGCTGGGATTTGGGTAACTATTACATTGGCTCCGTACTTGTCCTTGGAGAAAATTACGGTCATTATAATGTTGGGCTTCTATGACATGAAATGTATCTCTATTTATATCTTTCACAATATTTTATATTTCCAGTGTGTACCAATTTGTTAAAATTTATGCATACTTATGTGTATAAATGATACTTTAATATATTTGTATTTCATAAATGTATTTAAGAGTGTCTGATAGTTTCTAGTGAAATTGTTTTCTTGATCACTTTTTTACTTTCCATTGTTACTAGTATATAATTATAATGATTTTTTTTGTATCAGTCTTGTAACCTTATGACCTTGTTGAGCTCTTGTATTAGTTCTAGTGTGCATGTGTGTGCACGCACACAACTGTGTGAGGGCATTCAATAGGACTTCCTATATACAGGGTCATGTTGTATGTAAATGTAGTTTTACTTTGTCCCTTTCCAGTCAGATAATTGTTATTTCTTTTTCTTGCTTCATTTCTGTGGCTAAAACCTCTAACACAATGTTGAGTATAAGTGCTAAGAACAGACATCTTGCGTCTTTTCTTTACCTTGGTGGAAAGCATTTGAACTTTCACTTTCCTTTATGGTATGAAATATAGGTGTTCTGTGAGTGTCCTTTATCAGGTTAGGGTAATTTTTTATTTCTAATTTGTTGAGTTTTTATCGTGAATAAATATATATTGCATTTATATTTTGGCAAATTACTGTCTCTGCATCAATCAGAGCACCACCTTTTTCTCTTAATAGACATAATTTTAAAATAGCAATGAAGGATTAATAAGGATTTGAGTTATATTCTTTAATTTTTTCTTAAATGCTACCAAAGGAGTGGTTTCATGGTGTACTGAAAGTTACAGGGACAATTCACAACTAAATATGGAATGGCTCAAAATGGACTTTAATATGTTAAATTTAAACAAAAGTCTAAAGACTTTAGAAGTAACCCAATTCCAGTTAAATCAATTTTTATTTTAAGTTACTTTTAGTAATAAAAACAGGAAATTCAAAATATTTATTGTATTGAAAATCATTTTAAGTGTCCTATCCACAGTAGTAAAAAGACTTAAGCTAAAGTGACATGTCTTTAAATTAATTTTAACATGAATGTAAGTATATGTGTTCCCAGAAGAACACAGAAATATAGTTGATGTCTTGTGTGCAGGTTTTAACAGCAAGTGTGATAAGTGAAGTGTGCGTCTGTTTCAATAGAGAAGGATAGAGGGATTTAATGAGGACGATGCTTCAAGTTCACATTATGTAAAAATCAGTACAACCAATAATTTATGATCCATTAAAATGCTATCCAAATGAAAATAAAATTAGCCTAACTTTCCCAGAAAAAATTCAATTATTTGTTTTTAAAAATATAATTATTTAATAACTGATGATAGTGTCTTCATTACAGTGCTGGTTATTATATTAAGATATTGGTTTACTATGCTGGAATGTATTTCATATTATATAATGGGAACTAACATTTACTGAGCACCTTTAGTTTTAGGCACTGTGCTGAGAGATTTAAAGTTTTGACTAATTTAGAATAAAAACTAACATACTTCATAGAACTGCTGAATTTTTTGTTTTGTTTTGTTTTTCTTTTATTATTTTTTAAAATTAATTAATTATATTTGACATCATTTGTATTCCTCAGGGAGTTCCCACCACCATTCCACCTGTGCACCATCACCTCAGTCCTTTGTGCTCTTTCTGCCCTCATTCCCATCTTTGCCTTCCCCTCCTTCCCCTCCTCCCACCATGGCCCCTTTGTTTTATCTTGGCATTTTGGTCTTGTTGAGTTTTTTGTTTGCTTTTTGTTGTAATTGCCCAATTCCTTGAGGTTATTTTTCTTTGTTGTTGTTGTAGTTGTTGTTCTTTCATATTCCTCCTAATAGTGAAGCCATCCGATATTTTTCTCTTGCCTTCTGACTTGTTTCACTGAGTATAATTCCTTCT
>JAGFMF010011580.1:291444-320491 GCA_019455555.1 Galemys pyrenaicus | reverse complement strand
CTGCTCCCCGCTCTCTGTGGTGAATCCTCTCACCAGCCCCCATACCTCTGGCCTATACCCCAGTGCTTGTATGCATAAATAAATAAATCTTTAAAAAAATAAATAAATAAACCTATAAGTCGAACCTAATATGGTAATCAGTTTGTTAAATCTATTATTAGAAACAAAACTTGTTACATTCTCTCAAAGTTACTGGACAGATCAAGTGGAAGCCACCTGTGATTTTAAATTTCCCAGAGTCCTCTATTGTCTGCAAGTGTGTAGTTAGGTCTGAACCTCTTCTTCTACAACATTATTCCAGTTAACAACTCAGAGTAACACACATTAGTATTATTTCTTTAATAAAAGATAGTCTACATAATTGCATTTAAATATGTTACAAAAGAAGTGTATCAGGAACATTTAAGATTTTTCTTTAGAGCAGAGTATTATACTTATCAAAATGCAAGAATCAATGGAAATGTTTACAATTTAAGAAAATATTTACTCTAAAAACATAAAATGAGAAAAATGAATGATCAGAGCTAGTACGTGCTTAATGTAATAGCTATAAAATGTGTCAACTTGAGTAATTTTAAAATTTCATGCTTATAAAATTTGATTAAATTTCAGGAAGGATGTGGTTAAAATTTCTGGTCTGGCAAGAACTCCTACTCTGCTTAATGTTTTCAGATAAGTCATGCCAATAGTAAATGAATTCATTTTTGGCAAAAGAAAATTGAAAAAACTATCAAAGTCTTTTCAATGATTTCATGCATAAAATATTATTCTTAATATGTGCTCAGGTTGCGGTCTACAAAAGTATGATGTCTTATGTTTATAGAAGTCTCTAAAAAGTTCCCCCAAACTTTCTATCAGTCTGTCTATATATGATCCTCTCTGAGTAATATTATTGATCTGAAGGTGAATACACAACATACTTATGTTCACAATACAATACTTTGTATTATTTATTGGTAGTAAATAGATGCACATTTAGCATAGTAGAAATTGTTCTGAATTAGCAGTACCAGATTTGCCATCAGATATCCATGTTTTAAAATACTGAGTCTCTAAGCTCAAGTGTTAGAAAGAAAGCTAAGCCTTCAGTGTTTAATTTAGTTAATGTGATCAGTAAACATTAACTGTCATCCGTTTTATCTTACCCCATAGTGTAAATTTCTACTATTCGGTGGATTTCCATGAAGCAGAGAGACTGAGTTTTTTTTTTTTTTTTTTCAACAGTGGGGTTAAGAAGTCAAAAGGAATGGAATGGATTGTAATGAAAATCAACCATCAACCTCTTACCCCACTTATCCCCACTCCGGCCTGGGTCAGAGAACTAATCATTTTTAAGCCTTGCTGATTTCCACATCTGGTGATTATCTCATTTGTAAAATAGCTATTAATCAACTTCAAACATTACCTTTAGATTTCCTGCTTTGGTAAATGAGAATGAATCTCAGTTCCCTCCCACTTTCTAAAATAATTATGACTGCACTTAGTTTTCCACTGGCTACATCAACAATTTGAAAAACTGAAGCCTACGAGCCACAAAAACAAAAATACCTCACTTCCAATTTCCAGTTCACAGATACATACACATCTTGCCTCTTCATTTTGGAAAATGAAGATCTTTACACCACTTTGTTTGTCTGGTGGCGATCGTTGTCAATGTTGGTAATATTTAAATTATATTCTATAACAAATGTTAAGTCTTCTGTGAACTCTTTGGTAAAGGAGTCAATTTGCATATCAAAATATTTACATGATGACGATGATATAAATATTGTTATCGAAGAGTTAGAATTCAGCTTAAAATTACCATTTTTTTTCCTGGTCTCACTGAGGAATAGCCAGTGATTTTAATGCGGTTCTATCATTTCATGTCCTAACTTCTGTACTCATGACTTGGATAAGTTTTTCCAACAGTCATTCAGACATTATCCTTCAAATCTTCCTTTCCACACCTCCTGCCTGAATTTTCCCTGCCTGTTGTGTCCATTAACTTGCCTCACCCTTAGATAAACTCACAGTAAGTGTAAGCATTGTGTTTCTCAGTTTTCCTTTGAGTAGCTCTTGAATTTTATGTCTTTTTAAAATTTTCCTCTTTCATTTTGCTCTAATGCTTTATGATGGAGACATGTAAATACAAAAAAATCTCTGAATTCTCGCATGTATGTAGAAATGCCTTTACCCTGCCCTATTTGCTTGATAATTCAGTAGATATGGAGTGATAGATTAAAATCCATTTTCCTTAGACTTTTGAATGTTTCCTTCATATTCTTCTGTAATCTATTGTTGCTAATGATTATTGTGATAACAAGATAATTTCTTTGTCTTTGATGCTAACCGTTTGCTTGTTTTTTCTATGTGTGATTATTTTTATTTTTTCTCCATATCTTATTCTAAATGTTAAAAGATGTGTTGGGGTCTTTTCTTCATGTGTTCATTCATTTGAGAACTCACTGACCCTCTGTCTCTCAGTAAACATATCTCCTGCTGTTATGAGAATTATTCTCAAAGTTTAAATAACAATTTTAACCATTGATATTTCTTCTTCATCTCTTAACATATTCTATAATGCAAACAGCAGTCTTCTTAATCTGGTCTTCTGTACCTTCCCCTCTCTTACATTCTGCTCTAATTTCTCTCATTTATTTTGTACATTTTACAATAATATTTAGGTTTCCCTATTACATGTTCGGTATTATTATTAAATATGTAAGGATATGTTTGTGTGTGTGCACAATGGAAATATTATATGCAATTTATTAACTTTCCAAGATCTCTTTTCCACTACAGTTTGCTGTATATAACATCATGCTCTAATTAATAACTTTACATAGTTAAAGAAATTTATATTGGATCCTGCCTTTATTCAAATTTAATTTAAAATCATATTTATTATGTCATTATGATTTACTATCTTGATGTTCATTATTTAATTACTAATACAGTGAGAGCAATTGTACTAAGCATTGTTCTAGTTCACTACCAGCTCTAATATTTAAGGCAGTCATTTAACTTCAGTGTTCCAGTTTCCATAACTGTAAAAAATACAAATACTAATCCTTTACTTAATCTTTCAGACTTGACATTAAAATCAAATGTGAAATATCACTATAAACATTTTATGCTGTATTTTATGCAAGGTATTATTTCAGGAAAAATACCCATGTAGTAGAATTGTTGGAAAATATGAAATAAAGGCACTGAATTCTGAGTAAGAACAGAAGGACATCTCCACTCACTGACAGATACTTGCAGGGGTGAGGTCTGACATCTGTATTCTGCTGGATACATGTCTGCAACAAAGGACTTGGGAGATAGGGAAATAGGAATGTCATCTTACAGATAATGTATTTCAATTGGATAAGTGAGATGATTCCTTTTTTGTATTTGACAAAATTCTTTATAAATTGGTCTTCAAAAGTAGTGGTTACTGGAAGAAGGGAGAGAAAGTGGTGCATAAATTAAATAATAAGGGCCAATGGTATGATGAAGATCAGATCTGGAACTTTAGTGGTGAACTTAATGCAGTATACTTACATGTTGATTTATAGTGAGGTACCCCCGGAACATATAATGTTAGAATCATATGTGATAATATAATATGGCAATGTTACTTCAATACAAAAGTTTTAACTTGGACTGGAAGTTATGTGACTCCTTTAAATTCAAGCATCTATGTTTATACAGGTTTTGTGTTACTATCTAAAATTGCATTTGCTATTATTGATCTCTATAGTGAGAATCATCTCACACTACGATCATCACTTTCTAAAATGGAAATGTGTGTTTCTTTTTTTAAATTTATGTAGCATTTGTTTACAACACTGTGTGTAATTGTGAGACATACAGTCTCACTGCTTCAGTGTCATCACACCACACCACCATCAAGGCACCCATACTCCTCCACCATGAACCATTCAGTCTCCTCCCCACTTTCCTCTTCCATCCCCCCGCCCCTCTGGTATCTTCAATTCTACAGTCAGATTTCTAGGTAACATTGTATTATTATATGTTTCAGCTATTCACTATTAAGACTCAATAAAATAAAGTAAATTCACCCACTAGAAGTTCAGTTCTATCCTTCACTTTCTCATTATCCACTTCTCCCATTTACCCACCTTCTTTTTAAAATTCCTCTATGAATGTTTGTATAAAGTAATCCATTAGCTTCATGCTTTAATTTTATACCATAAATACATATATTTGAAGTATTCCACCATCATATCCTCATGGCCCAGTTCCCACTGCAGAAGTGACAAATGTCTCTGTCTCAGGTTATTTCCACAGATAGTTTAAACATATGTAAGCCATTACATTTTTCTACAATTAGAACTACACTAAACATACTTTCCAACTAATCCTTATCTTTTTCACCAAAAATATGCTGATATGTAACTATAAATCACAGCTTTCAGTGTGGATAATCATAACAGGAGTGTATTTATTTTGCTTTTATCACTTAACATCATTAGTTACGTATCTCATCAGTAAAAGCAAATATTCTCTGACTTTCCTTGTGTTTACTTATTTTACCTGGTTGGAAGGGAGGCAATGAGCTATGCACACTGCTCTGTCCGTGGCCAAGTATTTTTAAACCTATTACCATTTGCCTAGACCTTGGCACATAGCACACGTTCTGGGAGTCTCTGCTGTTTATCTAGAAATTCCATTCACGTCTCTCTTAAACATTGTATTTCCCTTGTTCCAGTCACCAGTTTTCCTGGTTGTCTCTTTGGTATGTCACATCTCCTAGTAGCTTCCTGGAGAAAGAGGATGTGATTGGTTATTTCTCACCTGGTGTATGTAAACATCTGTTTAGCTTACTCTTCTACCTGACTATTATGGATATAGCGTTTTCACTTAACAGTGTCTTTCTCTCTTTCAGTGATGCTACTGAAAACTCTGGAGACATTTTGGTTGCTATTTTGTACATAGTATTTTTGCATCTATGATAACTTTGTTACTTTCCCCCACTGCAGCTTTTAGGATCTTTCTTTGGGCCTTCAGTGTTCTGAAATGTAACAGTGATTTTCTGGTATAAATCATCCACATAACTCAGTACTAGAAGTGTCCTTTTACTCAGGAGTTGTATTCCTTTTAGGGCGAGAAAATGGTCTTATATTCTAATATATGATATTCTGTAGGTTATGTTGTCTTTAATATATATTATAATGAGTAACGTAAATATGTGTAACGTTTATATCGTTTATTATAAATGTGTATTCTTAACAAAATAAAAAAGGATACTAATAAAAATCCCTTGTTAGTTCAGAAGGTTGTACATTTGTCACAGGCAGCGGAGTTAGGCTCCAGCTAGCAGTATTCTCTAAACAATATATAAATAACTACTTTTTATAATTTGCAAAATATTTTAGCAAAAAACTACTTAATTTAAGATACCTATTTCAGCATTAGTCATATATACATATGTAATATATTGTGCTACTCCATTGTATAGAACATTTCAATAATATATTATTGCTAAATAACTATATTGAGAAAAATGAATTAATCTAAGGTCTAAATATCCATTTGCTAGCACTATTTTTACATTAGAAATATGATACAATTTTCTCACATGTTACAATCTTTCCTAGTGTCAATTGCAATAGCTTTCAATTATCTGTGCTTAAAAAATATATAGGATTAAACTAAAAAGAAATAGCACATACTGATAACTAATAATTCTTACATACTTTTCAAATACTGTTGCAGATTTCAGATGGTGACATAATAAGTATAGTATGATAAAGTATTAGTATACATGTGTATAATGTATAAATATTTGTAAGCATTCATTTGTTTTTCAATCCCTTTTTCTCTAGATGACTCATCATCTTAACCATGGTAAAAATTTTGGCACATAAATATTTTCACTCAATTTGATAATAACAATAGGAGTCTTCAACTAAAGACATGCTTAAGAATTTTCATAACAGATTTATTTATAATAGTTTAAATTGTGAAACCATACAATATGCACCAACCATGGAAGAATTTAAAAATAAAGACAGTGGGATATTTATTTTTTAAAAAGACTCTCCAATTAAGTATATTCCAAGAAGAATGAAAGCAAAGTTCTATTATTAATTCTTTATTAAGTGAAATGTTCTCTTTATATTACATTTGTTATGTTTGTAATACATTTGGTTTTACAAAAGTGGAAACACAAATAATAACTATACTAGTCTTTCCTTTAGTTATTGTTCACTCTCAGTCATTGACATAGTTTAATAAGTACTGCGGACCTGATATTGTTTTTTTCAAGAAGTCCGATATTTCCCTTTGTTTTTAGCATGTAGTGACCTGGAGTTCAGGGAAGTAGCAAACAGACTTCGGGACTGGTTCAAGGCCCTTCATGAAAGTGGAAGCCAAAACAAGAAGACAAAAGCATTGCTGCGACCAGAGAGAAGCAGTAAGTCTTTTCTTTTCTCTTCCTTTCTGTTTTAAGATTTATTTATTTATTTATGTATGCATACAAGGGCTGGGGTACAGGCCAGAGTCACGGAAGCTAAGAGGAGTCACTGGAGACAGAGCGGGGAGCAGAACAGGCAGATCTACTGAAACCCACTGCTGAGGGGAGCAGCGGGCACAGCAGGAGAGGTCTGCCGCGCCATGTGGGTCCCCTCCAATTCGCGCTGCTGTACTGCAGATGTTTTACAGTGCAGCAATCAGTCTGTTCTGCCACCAGGGAGGCCGGAAGCGTAAGTCTTACTTTGGGTATGTGCCACTGTCTTTGATACAGGATTCCATTCACAATAAATCAGATCAAAACGAGCATTTCAGATTTTATTATTTACTTAGATGCTAAACAAAAATCAGGAGATTATTATAACATCCAAGCACATTTATAATATTTTTCAAGTAAATTTAATATCTGTGTCAACTCCTATTGGTAGGAAAAGGAATCGCCCCCTCAGAAGACAGTTTCCAGTTGAGTGGAAGAGGGTATATTTTTCAGTGTTTTGATTAAAGTGTTAAAGACTAGAACAACTTATTTAATAACAATGAGAAGTTAGGAGTAGTTTTTAGATGTTTAGAGAGCATAGTTAATCTCTCCCCACCAATATAGCATTTTCATTATTGCTTTGCAGAAATTTCCAATTTGACCCAACCACAACAGTACACAAAAGGGATATTTTCAATAATACCCTGCAAATCAAATATATAAAACACAGAACATAAAAATAAGAGCCAAATGAACCTTATATGATTCTTTCATCATCTGTAGAATCTCCCAGAAGAGTTCTTTAACTTCTTAAATAGGAAATGCAAATTAAAATAGCACACGTGTTATGAATAATTTTATAAAATTTTTATTTCATATATTTTATTTATAAGAATACTTATTACATAGTTAATGCATGCCAAATTATATTAAACATGATCTTAAATGTAGGGAACTTTCAAAAATTGAAGTATTTTCTTTATAATGCAAGAAGAAAAGAGAGGGCAATAATTATGAAGAGCATCTCACAATAAAGAAAATCTCAAATGTGTGTCCTTTGCTTATTATGACATTACCCACCCACTCTCACTTGTAATTCTCAAATATCAGTTTTTAACAATATCACTTCAAAAGACAGAATAGCCATACATAATCTATAAACCTAAATGCCTTGTTTTTTTGCCCCAGAGAATTTCCTAGAATTCCACCTATGTATTTATGAATCCTTTTTATTTATGTTCTTAGAGAATTTAATAATCACTTAAATTAAGCTATTTAATTATAAATTTCATTGAACAACTTAATAAATTGTTCTTGAATTTATGATGGTTATGTATAAACACTGTTTTATTTGATGCTTAGAAAGAAATTCTATTTCCTAGGCTGCAGGAATGTTTCTCAGGTTTGTGTTAAGAATCATAGATTAAATTTTGGCATTTGTTATTTTTTTGGGTTGCCTTGAGAATAAGATCACTTATTTGACAGAAACAATAATTAAGTTTATTTGTTTCTGTTTCAAGAAGAAAACATATCTGGGGGGGTTAAAAATTTCTTCCAAGCTTTTACTTTTTTTTTTTTAGTTCACACCTATATGGTCTTGAATGGTATTGCTCACTTTCAAAGTTGTCAGCTGAAATGAGCTCAAGTTAATAATTCTTTGTAGTTTCAGATATTAATGAAACTAGTGCCTATAGGACACTCAACACAGTTCCTGGTTAATTATACACATTTATAAATTTTATTTCCCTTTCTAGCTTTTTTTTTTTTGCAAGAAATGAGACATTTAATATAGTGGGTTAATTATGAGAAGTTCTTTGGGAGTTGAATATCTGTGGAGAGTAAAGGAGAATGTGAACACTGGATTTTCTATACTGCTTGAAGGAGTCAGACCAACAGTAAATTTCTAAAGGAAATTTGTACATTAGAACTGTTTTGAAATAATCCAGTTCCAAAAATGTCTGTCTCTCTCAACCCTGCAGATCTGTACCTCTTCATTGAGCTCTTCCCTAACTCTCTCATATATAATTTTCAAACCAACCCTTTACATCATACTCCTTATTTTATTCCCTTTCTACTTTTGCTTTTTCTTCCTAGCATTTATAATTCTCTACCATTAAGATAATCTACTGGTTTCTTTTATTTATTGACTCTTTTTTATTAGCTAGACTACTGTATACTCAATGTAGGTAGATATCTTTATTCAACACTGTATCATCAGAACCAAGAATAGTTTAGGATGTTATAATAAGTATACCTTGATAGGTTTTGTTTCATTATTCAAGCTCTAAAATTTAAAGAACAGACATATACTAAGGGTTTGTTTTTTTCATGGTTGCAGTTGAAGATGTATGTGTGCATTTTTCTGTTTTTTGAAAGCTATATTGCATTAATTTTGTTAAGTGTGGAAAACATTCAGGACAGGAGAATCATATGTAAAATCTCAGATTAAAAGTCTCACTCAGATTAAGATATTGTCTTAATTTTGCTTTCCAGCACACCAAATGCTCTCCTCAGTCAGAGATAATGACAGAATTACTTAAACCCCGAGGGAAAATGAATACATTCTAATTCCTTACCAAGACATTGCTCACTTTATGTCATGCTGTCTTCACATTGAGAGGATGATTGATTTTGGAATAATGGCTTAAAAACAATGCCCAATTTTAATGTAGTTAGAAGCCTAAAGTCTAGCAGAAAACCTCGTCTTAAAAATAATATATTTCTAAAATTGGTAGAAAATTTTCTTATGTCAAGTATTAAAATGAGAGATTGAGATAGTTGCTTATTTTATTTTTTGTAATTATTGAGACACCTGGCATTTTCATCTTTCATTAGCTATATAAAATAACTGTGTAATAAAATTTAATTATGTACTGTAATATTATAAGGCATTATGTTAATATATAAAATTGTAATTCTATAAAATTATATATTTCATATATAAATAAATTAGTGTAATCATATATAGATTAAAGCTATCATTATAAAATAAGAATTTTAAGTGAATTATATGTTATAATAAAATTGATTTCTTACAGTAGTGCATTCTGCAAAATTATCCAATTTGAATTTTTAGGCACCAATTTTATCGTGAGTCTCTGATCTTAGGAACTGTGTTATTCTGAATAGAATTATTGTTAGGTTTGGAAGCTTTTTGAATCATTAACAAGTAGTTGGCAGCTCACAGGATAAGTGAAATATTGTCATTAGCATTTGTGTGTACCTCTTGGCCATCTGTGTGTCTTTTTTAGAGAAGTGCCTATTTCACACTTCTGTTCATTTTTTGATTGGGTTCATTTTCTTTTTGTTGAGTTGTGTGATGTATGATGTGAAAATATTTTTTCCCCCATTCAATAGGGTACCTTTAGTTTTAGTGATAGTGCCTTCAAAAATATCATGTGGAACCAAAAAGGAGCCCAAAAAGTTACGATAATTCTGATTAAGAAGAGGAAGGATAGTGGTATCTTACACCCAGACTTCAAACTATACTACAAAGCTGTAATAATAAAAAAACAGCTTGGTACTAGAACAGAACCATACACACAAACTGATGCAATAGAATTGAGAGCCCAGAAATGAATCCACATTTATATGGACAGTTAATTTATGACATAGTAGTCAAGTATATACATTGCAAAAATAAAAATCTCTTCAATAAATGCTGTTCAAAAAACTGGACAGTCACATGTAAAAGAATGAAACTAGACCACTGGCTCACAACATATACAAAAATTAACTACAATGAATAAAACACCTAGATGTAAGCCCAGAAACCACAAAATGTACACAAGAAGACGTGGACAAAATATTCCATGATTTAGGCTTCAGTCTTTGTGGATTTGTCTCTAATAGTCTCTAATTTGTCTCTAATAGTCTCTAATTTCTCTAGATTTGTCTCTAATAGGAGAAGACAAAGGAGAATATAAACAATTGGTACTACATCAAACAAAAAACATAATATATATATACATATATATATAGAGAGAGAACTTGGATCCCAAAAATGTAAATAACAAACTCATATTTAATACCCAATTAAAAAAATAAATGTCCAAAACATCTGATACTTCACAAACGAATATAGATGACATAAGTTAATAATAAGTTAATACATGTAAAGAAATGAATGGAGCATCAGTCTTCATTAGGGAAATATGAAATGAAATTACCTATTTGAATGACCATCAGTCATAAGTAATAATAAGTAATAACAGTGCCGGTGAGGATGGGAGTAATTGGATTTCTCCATGGCTAGTGGAATGCAAAGTGGCACAATCACTTTTAAAAATCAGTTTAGCTGTCTTTATTTATTTTTTTTAGTGAAACAAATACTATGGACCCAAAATTCCATTCCAGATAATTTATAATAGAGATACTTCAACAAATGTTCACATGAAAACATATATGTGGATGTTTACAGCAACTTTGTTTATAGAACAACACTGTCAACAACTCACATGTCCTTTATCCGGTGACTCAATGAAGGAGGGCAGAATGTCTATAGGAAAGAGCCTGTACATTGGTGCAGGGTTTAATTAGTCCTAGAGTACAAGCCTGCTCTGCCTGCCATAACTGAACAGCCATCCTTAGAAAAGTTAAGCTGATTCACAGGTTATTTAACTACATGTCAGTACAAAATATAGTGCTATGGAAGAATGCCACATAGTCTAGCAATGAATAATTTAATATCCACAATGTTCTGCATCTAATTAAAATTTACTAAGCATTCTAAGTGTAAAAATGCGGTCCATAACTTGGAGAAATTGCAATCCTGAAAATATACCCAGAATTAACAGTGATGACAAGGGTTGGTGTACAAGGACTGTAAATATTATTAATATGCAAAGTGGTGTAACAGTAAATATGGACGTCCGTTACTAGAGAATGGCTAAAGGAATAAAACATCCAAATAGGATGTCTAGCTATGAAATTTACAATAAATGGAATGAAAAATTGATTGGGTGAAACTAAACCACATTGGATACTGCAGAAAAAATAATCCGTGTACTGGAGAGGTGTGATAGAACCTATCTCCAGCAAAAAGCACACAGAAGAAAAAAGAGATTAAAACCAAAAGTCTGCATTTTAGTAAACAACATCTTTTATATATTAAGCTAAAATAAAGACTTTCAACGATCCAGATGATTTCAAAAAATATTAAAAGTATTTCTTTATTAAATAGATAATGAAGTTAGATAGAAATTGTACATAGAGGAATGAAGAGGGACTTGCTAAATATGCATGTAGATATATTAGATATAATAAATGTATGTTGGCTCTGTGCTGCCTACTCTTGATACAGAGCTCCTAAAACTTTGTAATTTGGGGGCCTCCCTTGTGCAAGAGGTTAAGTCTCAGCACTATGAAGCATCTGCAGCCACTGCAGCACAGTTAGATCCCAGGCCAGGGAGCTGACCCACGTGGTGCAGAAGACCTCTACTGTCTTGCCCACTGCTCCCCTCTGCAGGACATTTAAGTAAATCTGCCTGTTCTACTCCCACTCTGTCTCTGGTGAGTTCTCTCCCCCGCCTCACATCTTTGGCCTGTACCCCAGTTCTTGTATAAATAAATCTTAAAAAAAAAAAAACCCAACAAACTAACTTCCTGTATGATGTTGGTGATAGTAACATCTTTTACAGAATTCCTAAATTCTTTGGCATTTACTGGATTATAGAGCTATCTTTGTTGTTATTAGGCAATTCCGGGTGGACCCTGCATGACTCAGGATGGGGGCTATTCACTAGAAAGACCAAGTTGTAATTAGAAGATTAGAATTTTCAACTCTACTCTCCATGCTTTGGGAGGGGAGAGAGGCTGAAGTTTGAGAGAATAATCCATCGTGCCTACATGATGAGTACAAATCCCAAAGCTGTGGGTTTTGGCGAGTTCCCAAGTTGGTCAATGCATTCACCTGTACCCCAATTCCTTGGAAACTGAAGCTTCTGTGGCTGGGGGCCTTACAGACTTTAATCTATTTGTCTTTTCATTTTTCCCTTTATATTAAACTGGAAAGTTAAAGTGATTCATTGAGTTTTGTGAATTATTTTAACGAATTATGGAAACTGAGAAAGGAGTTGTGGGAACCTCTATTTTGTTGTCGAATCAGAACAAACTAAGGATATTACAGGAGTCCACTATTTGTAATTGGGTTCTAAATCAGGGTACAGGTTTTTGGAACATAAGCCAGGATCTGTGGAATCCATGCTAATTCTGGACGGATAGTACCAGATTAAATTAAATTGTCATACACCTGGTTGGTGTCCACAGAGAACTGGAAAACAGCTTGGAGTAGAAAAAGCATACAGTGTGTATCAGAAGTCTATTTTCCTTTAAAATAAGATTTAATGACTTCCCTTTTTTCTCATTTCAATCACTTGGAAAGATGATAAGTTGTGTCGCTCCAATATATAAAAGTAGTGTGGGGTAAACAACATATTTAGAATTAAGCATGATACCAAGAGCAGGAATTGTGAGAAAGATAGAGAGTGTAAGTGTGATCTGGTATTTCTAGTAGCATCTGATAGTATGTTAAGGGAGATGGTTATAAGTTAATTACATATACTGTGAACTCTGGGGTAACCACCCCAAATAATATAGATATATAGTTAATAAACTATATTAGTTTCTATTGCTGATAAAATAGAATACATAAAATTTTGAATCAGATGCAGTGCTATAAACCAATGTTGCCTCATTTAAAAAAAGAAACAACTCAAATTTATTATTTTACATCTGTGGGTTAAAAGCCTAACATAGTTCTCACCACACTAAAATCAAAGTATTTTCAGAATGACATGACATTCTAGAGGATCTAGCAGAGGATTTAGGTCTTTGAGTAGATTATTTTTAGTTCTGTTCTGTGCAGTTATAGGACTGAGGTTCCTGTTTCCCTGCTGGCTTATCTCAGTTTCTAGATACCATATACATTCCAAGGCTTATAATCTCTTTTTTCTGTCTCCAAAGTTGTTTTCTTGCTTCATTTTTGTCTGAGCTAGAAAGTTCTTCACTTTCAAGGTTCTATAAAACTAGATTGTGTCTACCCCGATAATTCATGATAATCTTCCAATTTTAAAATAAACCTATCAATAGCTTTAATTCCAACTATAATCTAATTTCTTTTTGTCTTATAATATCACATAGACCCAGGTATTAGAATGTGGTTGTCTTTGATGGGTTAGTACGTTGCTAACCATATAAATAATAGTGGTGATTAAATAGGAATCATAACAAAAGGAGATATGTTTAATCAATAGAAGAGGAAAAGAGAGAAATTACATGTAAAGATAAATAAAATCATAGCAACATGGAATTTTTAAATACAACTATATTAATAATATTAAATACATACAATCTAAACACTTCAGTGAAAAGGTAGAGATTGTTAGACTTAGAAAAATGTGAGACTTGGTGCTATCCATTTCTAAGAAACTGATTGCAAGTATAAAAATACAAATTACTAGTTAAAAGTAAAGTTATAGAAAATCTATTCATAAAAATGCTGGAGTACCTATGTATGTATAAGACAAAGTGGGTCAGAAATATCATTGTGGTGATGTCCGACTAGACCTAGAAATTTGTTTTTAATGTTATGAATGTGGGTATACATTTTATAGTTTATAGACATTTTCTGTGGGGGTGACAGAGAGGTCTATATATCGCTCTTAGAGCAATAGGTACTATCTGGTGAATTTGAGAGTTCTTCGACTATATTTTCATATAGACACTATATTTAATATACTTGTATATGTGCAATATTTTTAGTTATATCTTCAAGGTCCTATAGACAGCAGGATTGAAAAATCTACACATTGTCTAGATGTGGCTATGAAGGCATAGATGTATTAAATAACAAACAAGGTCATGGCCCAATAGGTGCTATGACCAAAATCCAAGACAGATACATTGACATTCTCCATCTAAAATAGTATTTCATCAAATTCATTATTTGTCAGGCAGGTACTCATTAATTAGGTCTTTTTTTTTTAACAGAAAGTTTAAGCTATAAGCTCTTTATTTTGTTGTGAGTAGAATTTACTAAGTATCTGTGCAAGTTATTTTCTGTGCAAGAAATAGTATTTTATGCTGACGTGTATATTGTAGAATAAGTTCTTCACAAAGTAAAGCACAAAAGTTACTGAAAGGTCAAGGATACCTTTCTTTCAGATTATATTGACAAATTAAGAAGGAAAAATGTGATGATACTGACAAGAATGTCTCCATGGTACATCTTAAAAACTGGACAGAGAATATTTTTAAATTGATGTTTGATAGACTGATGAGTTGTCAAAAGAAACTCAGGTAATTGTGAAGATATGAGACATATAATCCCTGAAAATATCTGTAGAACAAGTCAGTTTCTTCCTGTTGGTCTCCAATTTTCCACTCTTACTCCATATAGTCCTCATGACAGAAAGTGGTTTTGTTTAAAACAAAAATCAGTGAGCTGAGAAAACACAGAGGCATGATGTGCATTTTTCAATCCTGTACTCAGTCCCGGGACTGGAATTGGAAGCCAGAAAGTAAATAGGGAACGAGCAAATCATGTTTGCCATTTATTTGTTCATTTGAGTGGGAGAACTTTGTTTTGATGCTACAGTTTCACAAAGAAAACAATGAAAATGTGCTGAATTGCATTCTCTATAGTTTTATGAATGCCACAAACACCTTTTTACCTTTCCACATTGCTTAGCCCATGTGAATTAACATACACCTGAATAGGTGGGAGCCTGCATTTCTGAATCATATATAATGCTACTTAAAGCAAACAAATTAAAAGCAGTATGTGGCTTACAACAACAATAAAGAAGAACTAAATCTGTTCTTGATTACCTCAATAAATTCTGAAAGATGGTGAAATGATGAACTTCTCAAACTATAAAATCTCCTAGAGTCGGTACCTACAATATTTAAATTCTGATCCCATGTATCTTTAAAGTCAAAACATTTAAATCTTAAACATCCATACCTTATTTGCAATTCTTCTTACAACTTGAAGTATAACAAGCTAAGATTATCTAACTAGATTCTGCACAAATGGAACATAATTTTAACAACATGTGACAGAAAAATCCCACTCATAAATGGTTAGCCTACTCTTCAAACCCTACTGTTGAAAATTAAATTCCCATGGCCTTCAATTTTTAGAAAGTTCCCACATCTCCAAATACATTCTCTCTGCCATGCAACTGAGTTGTTATTTTCCTTTCATCTTTAATGAAGAGAAAATAGCAATTAAAACACAAACTGGATGCATAATATACATGTTAAAACAAGTGTAATGTGAAAAATAGTATAATGTATATTTGAAAATATGGTTTAAAACATAGGCATTAGGTTTGTTGCTATGTGACAAAGTCACTTCTAAAGTCACTGAGCCTTAGCAAGGCCAGGGGCTTCTCCAGGTAATCCATCTTTTGCTAGCGTGTAGCTTTGATCCAAACCCACTTCCATCCTCTCTATATAACTGTGCCCATATAATGCGAGCTGCTGCCCCCATATAGCATACTTGCCATTGTAGAAGTTGCCTCGAGGAAAACAGAAGACATAGCAGCTATATAAGTCATGTCTTGATTACTATTCTTTCTCTAGCTATTACTTGTAAAATATAATTACCATGGTTCTACCAATATACAGAACTTTGTTAAGGTCATTATTTGTTGTGTGTCAGTTACACTTTTTTTTTTGAATGGCATTTCATTCTTTTGAATTAAAATCAATTTTTCTCGTTATTAGTAGGAAACTGTTACTAAAACTTACACATAGTATGACATTATCATGTCAACCTATTATTGAGAAGAAGCTTAAACAATAAAGATAACAGCAAATAGCATAATCAAAAGAGTAACTGGAATAAATGATGGATTAGTGTCAGATGCTTTATATTTTTGCTAATTGATTCTGCAACTATTCTGAATGGTATTTATTATTACAATACCCTGTTTTACTTGCAACAGGTTACTCAGGATGAATTTAAATCTCTACTTCTGACCTAAAGATGCTCTACAGAACAACTTACGTTACTTTATTTTGTTTGCTGCTGGTGACAACTTCCATCTTTAATCATGTGCTGTCTTTGCCTTTAGGATTTGATACCAGTATTTTGCCAATATGCAAGGATTCACTCGGCTGGATGTTCAACAGACTTGATACAAATTATGACCTGCTACTGGACCAGTCAGAGCTTGGAAGCATTTACCTTGATAAGAATGAACAGTGCACCCAGGCATTCTTCAATTCTTGTGACACATACAAAGACAGTTTGATATCAAACAATGAATGGTGCTACTGCTTCCAGAGACAGCAAGGTAAAGATGAGATATCTACCAATGCAGATAGTTGACCTGCATGTCAAATTTTTTCCATGCCTTCATGATAAAAATAACAGTGCACTATATCCCATCCATTTTTGACAGAATTTTTTCTAATTAGAGTATTTAATAAAAGAGCAAATAAGCAGCATGTTGAACAATATAACTTTGCTAGAGATGCAAAACATGCTAAATAAGATGAAAAATAATAATTAATATTTTATATTAATGTGCTTCATTATACTTTCCATTATGAACCACCAAGAAGCACAGAGATATGAGAACATAGATATTAAAAGGAATCATTAAAATTAATTTGCTATCTGCTTTGCCCACGGAGCAAAATAAATGGGTTTTTTATCACTATACTGTGGGATTTTAATGTTCTAATTTCTGCTCTTCTTAAATGAGCTGAATGAACCACAGCATTCACCAGAAAGTTATTTTTTATTCATTTGATTTGAAATGACTTAAGTCTTTCAAGCTTTTCAAGATAAACTTAGATTTATACATATTCACAAGCAGGAAAGTATCTTGATTCTTCTCTGGGAGAGGTGAGCCAATCTGGAGGGCTGACATGATGTGAATTCTTTATGATTCTTCAGTATTAGGAGAAGTGAGCCTAAAGTAAAATTGAAGTCATGCTCACATGATCAGATGAATGATAGTTAAAATTAAATGCAAAAAGGAAATAGATCCAAAAGCACATTCTGAGAAGGTCTGGAGATACTAAAATAGCAATAATATGTGCGTTTTTGATGCTAATTGAGACAAACTGGGGAGTAGTCTAACGAGATATACCAGCTCTTGTCACTGCATTTTAAATTTTTAAAAAAAATTAATAGAATAAGCTAGCTAATTTAAATATATAAATAGGTCCCAGGTTTTCATAGGGAAAACTGACATTTTATATGGGACCTTTTTTGCTATTTCAGTGACTTGACTTTTTTTCAATTATTCCTAATGGTTTAGAAAAGAATGGAATATTATAAATTGATTAGTAGTGGGTGAATTGATTAGTAGTGGGTCTGTAGGAGAGCTTACAATTTATAAGACATTTTTAAGTAAAGTTTCAAAATTATATTTGCTTTATTAAAATATTTTAAATAACACACACAGTTGACTGTGCTATAGCTATGTGCTTTCTGTATAATTAAATTTCACTAAAATACTGTATTCTATTTTTAATGATTAGTATACATTTAAATCAATTAAAAAGTAAAATGTAGATTAGGAATCAAAGTAAATTACCATGAGAAAACATGCTTTTTTTATGATGACAATTCTATGTCAAATATTAATCTAAGGGTCTTTGTAATTGCTATGATACTGCGATTGTTTATACATGAACATTTAAAAATATTCTGAATATCTCTAAATGTCTCTTCTACAAAGATGAATACCTTCATCTTAAAACATTACTGGATTTTGCAGTTCTATTTGTAGAATTAACAAAAGGTTCCAAAAGAAATATTATCTTTACATACATAAGTATATGCATGTTAATTTTATCTGTGTATGTATTAAGTGTACTTTTTAAAATTCTTATGATCATTATAGTCACATCAAGCTATTTGCTGATGTAATTTAATACATAGTAAAATAATTTTATAAATGACATCAGAGATGCTAAAGGGTTCATACAGCTATCTAAAATAGTAGGAAAATTTGGCTAATTATTCCCTTATATTAATGTGTAAGAAAATTTTGTAAAGCTTTGCCAGAGCAACTGACTTGTTGAATTAGTTCATTAATTAGTTTATAAAAAAAGATTAACCACTTGCTTTTTAAAAGTTTCAAATTTTGCACATTAAGAAATTTTGTTTTTCCTGATTTACTCTAAAAAAACCCACCAAATCTTGACTTCACTTTGTTTAAAGTAATGTGAAGTATATTAGGGTAACTATATAGAGAGAAATAGAAAGAAGAGAAAGAGAATTGTGTGGAATGGGAGTTATTAATTTATTAATCCAGGTTTATCAAGTTGCAATCAAAACTATAATATCTGAAAATATTATTTTAATACCTTCAAACATGTAAAATTAATTTTAATTTCAAAAGTTTAGTATATGAAGTTGAATGTATAAAGTTTTAGGCAATTAAAATACTTGTAGGGAAAATGTTCCAAGGGAAAATGTGTCTGAATTTTAATTCAAATGAAGTTTGGTTCTACAACTAATTTTCTGAAATCATTACATTTAAGCAATACAAAATTAATATTATTGTGCTTTGCATAATTCTTATTTCAAGTAAATATGAAAAAGTGAGTAGGCAGGATATTAAATTGGGGTTTCGTTGCCTTAGGTATTAATGACTCACTTTCATAAAAGTAAATTTTATGCCTCTACTTTAAAAAATCAATTATTTGTTGCTATTTCATTTAAAGTCCTGTTATGTAAGTACAAGGAGAAAGAATGAAGACTAGCATTTACTCATTCCCATCTAGAAAGATCAAATACCTAAAATTATATTAGAATTGTCCATGGCAGAAATAGTCAAGGAAATCCATTCTGTAAATGACTATATGACTAATAAATATTGAGAAGAAATGGAAATAAGGGGAGTGACTTACTGCAAGAAAATGAGAGGACTTCCCCGCTATCCTAGTTCAGGGCACCCTTTACAGAAAAGGACTGGATGATGCCCCTTTACACTCCTGGGCACCTGTTAGCTCCCAAATTAGAGATTCATTCACAAACTTCTATAATGCCCACTTTTGTTTTAGTTGATTCTATATTGCCTATATATATGTGTATATATATATATTTGATGACTAATAAATGTATACCCTAGAATTGAGTAGTACAAATATAGGAAAAGCACATGTGTATGTTTGTAAGAATGAGAAACAGTGAAGAATATTATATTCAAACATAACATTTTTTTTTAATTTGTAAATTTTAAAGTAGTAAAAGTATTTCATTCTCTTTTGCTGGGTTTTCCAATCTAACATTTAGGAAAATTCTGTGAAAAATTAAATTTTATATTTGTTATTGATTCATGATTTTTATACAATTTAGTCACATAAATCCATGTCTTCCAAAAATTTAAAACACTATTATGTAGTAAGTAGATTAGGGTAAATAAATCTTATGCTATAAATCTGTTTATATCATCAGCTAAATATTCATGGTCTAATTATGTTCAAACCTTCATGCAATTAATTGAGTCACCATCCTTTCATTTTGATCATTTCTTTGCAAGTGAGTTGAAAATATAGGTGTTAAACAGTCCCGTTAAATACTCAGCTAAACACTCCAAACATACCTAAGATTCAGATCACATAGTACTGCCTTATACATAAAACATTTTGAATTAAAATATTATGTGTTAACAGCCTAATCTTTCATGATTTCCCTCTTAATCTTAAGATATTGCCCTATACAGAGCTGGTAGGATTGGTACTTAAGATCTGCTCGGTGAGGATACTAATCAAGACTCAGATTGAATATACCTGGATTTTCAGGTGTTGCATTCATGAACATATTACTGCTACAGTTACTGGCCTGGAACCTGGAAGAGTTGCCTTCACTATTATATTGAGCTTAGCTAGAATCTTTCCTTTTGAGGCCCAGCAGATTTTAAAGTGTCTATTTTATAAACACTGATGTTATGCAACGTGATGTCCATTCCTTTAATGTGTAATGTTAGAGGCTACAAGATTATAAGAAAAACCAAAGGGATTAATTGGACCCATTTCAAAATGAAGTAGAACAATGAAGTAATTATTGAGGCTCTTCAAACAAGTCACATTTTCTTTTCATTTTAGATTCCTCATCTAAAATGGGCCTTAGACATTGAAAATAATATAAAAAATATATTAAACACTTTGCCTTATTTCCTCTATAACTTTTTACTTATGAAAATTTGATTATTAAATATCATGAGATTGGTATACTAAAGTATACTTTTAAATTATTTGAATAAATCATATCTTGCTTTTTCCAAAAGAGTTGTAGTATAGGAAAATAGGTAATAGTTTGCTATTTTACTATTCAATAGCTTATTATATATTTATTTATTTAAAGGATTTTATTTATTTATGCATACAAGAACTGGGGTATAGGCCAGAGGTGGGGGTGGGGTGAGATGATTCACCAGAAACAGAGTGGGGAACAGAATACTATATATATTAAGAATACATATAGTAGTAATATAAGTCAAACTATTATGTCTATTTAGAATTATATAATTCTGAAAATGCTGGTCTTTAAAACAGATACTTATTTCCCATTGGGTTAATGTTTTAAATTTATTTTAAGATGTTTTATCAGAAATTATCAAGTACATCATCCTATTTTCAAGTTTTTTATATATATAACATATATATATTTCTCTATATCCTAGAAACTTTTAAATGAAGGACAAACAATCAGTTGATTGGGCAGATTTACATTGCTGAATTTATTTATCTCTTAAGACTTAAATATAAGAAGTATTTTCCATCATATAAGAATTTTATACCATTCTTTATTTTACATCCAGCTCATTCTAAGGAAATCATGGTCAATTCATTAATAATAACGAGGAAAGCATCCCTTTATCTTATGTACGTATCTCCATAAGTAGACCAACTAATAGGTTTTATGTCTCTTCTAAAGTCATGTAAAATTAACTAAGGTACAGTGGCATAGACATTATACTTTCTTTGCTTAACTATAATTCTTGAAGTAACATTTTAATGTCATCACAGACCCACCTTGCCAGACGGAGCTCAGCAATATTCACAAGCGGCAAGGGGTAAAGAAGCTCCTAGGTGAGTAATAGATCATTCTTCTGAAGCCTTTATTGCTTACATAAATAACCCCAGGGAAAAAGCAACATAAAATCAATATTAATCCAACAAAGATAGACTACGCAAAATTCCAGCAACAAAATTTATGAAGTTTTTGAAAGCCGTTAAACTTGCTTTTATTATCTTACCTATTGAAAGATATTATGTCTATTTTATTACTCTAATATAATGTTCATCTTGAAAGTTATTAAGTAAGAAAGAGGTTTCACAATACTAGAGTTAAAGCATCAGCAGAAATTCAGTTCCAAATCCATGATTAACATTCATGGATTATATATGTGTGTACATACATACATGTGGTGTGTGTGTGTGTGTGTGTGTGTGTGTGTGTGTGTGTGTGTAGAGCAGGAGAGAGAGACTACTTCTTCAGGGAAATTATTTAAACAGTTTAGTGTTTGACATAAGCAATGAATGTATGAGATAGACAGATGATACATAGACAGTTTCAGATTCTAAATTTTGAAATTTTAGAATGTTTAGCTATTTCTATTTTGTCTATTCATATAATTTGTAGATGAGCTATTTGGAATAACTTTTGCTTCAAAAAACTTACAAATATAATTTCCATATATCCTTTACCCAGTCTCCCCTAAAGTTTACATCATACAGTATATCAAATACCATTGTATATTTGTTAAAAAAGATATTTACATATGTTTGACATCAATTGTAATCCCTATGTATTCCCCATCACCATAACAATTATATTAAAATAAATAAATAAGTGACACACACACACACAAAAGATATTTATACTACTATAAACCTATGAATTAAGTTTCAGACTTTCTTTAGATTTCTCCAATCTTTCCATGGGGACATTACTTATTCTAGGATTCAATGCAGTGTATCACATATATACAATGTTTTATTCATATATATTAATGCCCTTGTACATTTCAAGGCAGCTAGTTTTATATTGTTTCTGGATTTTTTACTCAGTATATTTTAATATGCTCTCTTTACAATTATAATATTGTATGTAATATGAGAAGATTTTTGGCATTCAGTATCCATAGTTCAAAGTTAAAAGACTAATTTTTAATAAATCATTGTTTAGAGTGAAGGGTTACTAACGACACAAGCTACAGTGTGTTTATTTTTCTCTTAACTCTCTTTCAAGATGCATGCCATATTGCATCTCACAAGTGGAAATAATATATTCACGCATGGATTTGTTTCCACAATTCAAAGTTTAGCCCTGGAAAATGGAAAAATCAGTAAGATTTAATTGAAATGTATTTTGCTTTTATTATTTTTTTCTTGAGGTAATATCGGTTTACAACACTATACGTGATTTGCTGGCAGAGGCACATCATGTCACCCAGTGCCAATGACCTCAAGGTCTAGTCCCTCAATTATTAGTTAGAGACCTTCTAAAATTCAAGCTACATTTATGTGAGCTCACAAAAATTGAAAACATATTTAGTGTCCATTTATAAGGAGTGACTTTTATTATTCTTATATAAAGTCTTTATTAGAGAGTCCTGAGTGATATAAATAGTTCCTTTATTTTGGATCAAATAACACTTTTTCTGAAAATCTCCCAGTTGTTAGATAGCAGTCTGATGCCCTGTGTTCCTGTTTGCCAATTCAGACTGGTTGATGGCTTCAGTTCTAGCATAATTCTTAATAATGTCCTTTCATCTGGTATTTTTCTTTTTCTTTCTGACTTATTTCACTGAGCATAATCCCTTCAAGCTCCATCCATGTTGCTGCAAATGACATTAGTTATCTTTTTGATTGCTGAATAATATTTCATTGTGTATGTATACCACATCCTCTTGATCCAGTCATCTACTTTTGGGCATAATAACCAAAGGGGAAAAAACTCACAACACAACACAACAAAAAAAAAACAGACAAATACAAATCAGAGACAGGGTTCAGGGGAGGGGGAGGGAAAAGGATCAAAATAAGAGTAGGGGGAACACAAAGGACTATGGTGATGGTGCATGGGTGAATTGGTGGTGGAAGGTCTCAGGGGACTACCCCGAGGCAAGAAAGCAAATATTATTTAAGATATAATAAAATAATTTTAAAAAAATTAAAAATAGTAACTTTTCAAAATGCAAAAAAAGTCCTTTCACTTTCAAATTGCACTTGCATGAAGGATATATTGAATGATCACACTAATTTTACATAATAAAATGTTATGTCAAATGTTATATCAAGGTTGATGTTTTAATTGGTAGTGACAAGAAAGTTGAGTATTTTCCTTCATTTGCTGGCCTTAAATAGGAGGGGTTCTTGAGTTTTCCTTATGGGTGCTATTCTGTTTACTTCATTGAAAAACAATGTGTCCTAAGATTACAATGAATTATAGTTTTTAAACTAAACTGCATATATAAGAATATTGAAACTTCAAAGGAGTAAAATTATGACCTCATATTGTTATACTAATAGGTGAAATAGTCTTATTCAATTCTTTTTCACCAAATAGCTATAGTGTCTGGTCACTGAAGAAAATAGTCAAGCCAAGTTAATTTTTTCTGATTTTCTAGAGCTTTCATTCTAGTGTTAGGGTTTTTATTGAGGAATGTGAATTCACTTCTAAATTATTAATAAAACAATTATTATTAGCATCATGCCAGGTAAGATATATGATAATCATAGATACCAAATCTCCATCTCATCCACTAGACTGGAAGTTTGAAATGCTAATACAACAATCAAAGATATGGGAATCAAAAGTTTCCCAGTAAAGAATATCACAATATAATGGTGAAAACATGCAAGAACAGACTACACACACACACACACATACACAGACACACAAAACCCCACATCACCCACAGATACACAAACAAATACTGACAAAAATATAACAGAAATCTTCCAGCTTGAAAAGTCACATTTGAATCCAGTCTTAAAATGGAAGAGGAATTCCACATTAGATAAAAGATATGGAAGGAGTTGAAGAGCTTTTCTTCTCGGAGAAACAGTTAACTTGATGTGGAAAAAGAATGGAACGTGGGAACCGAAATTTTTGGAAATGAAAATAGACACCTGGGAGTTAGAAGACAGGGGAGGATCGGATGTGCTGAGTTGTGTGGTCTGCAGGAGTTGAAATGTGACATGAATCAGATTCTCAGTCTGTTGGCCTCAGAAATAGTATCCTGTGCTGAGTGAAAATAAAAAGATAATAACTTTGCTTATCAAAAGAAATACAGGCTGATGATTATGACAGTATCCAACGTGGTGACAGCTTTGATTTACCTGCTGCATACTACGTGAGCCGTTAGTACTTAGCATGGACCATGCACTACATATGGATGCTTTTTGAGTGAATTAAATTTTATGGCCATTAAAAAGAAGCACACATTATTCATTGCATGTGTGCATGTGTATGTTTCACGTCACAGGACAGTACATCCCCCTCTGTGATGAGGACGGTTACTACAAGCCAACACAATGCCATGGCAGCGTTGGGCAGTGCTGGTGCGTTGACAGATACGGAAATGAAGTCATGGGATCCAGAACAAATGGTGTTGCAGACTGTGGTAAGGAAAAGCGTTACTTACGAATTTCTCAGGCATGGTTTTGAGTATTTTGGAATTTCAATCATTTGTTCAAGCACTAATGAGAACTATTCTATACAAGGGCTGAGAATGTACAGAGGGGTGATGACTCTTACATTAAAAGTTCATATAAAAATAAAATGCACTTGTATAATTTAGTAATTTCAAGGGGGAATAATTGAAAGAGGTTTCCCCTTCTTTACTTCAAAGACAGAGGGGATGGTCTATGCCTCCTCTTTTCCTCTGAGTTAAGGCAGACATTTGTCATTCATTCTATTCAAGGCTAACCCCGGTGTGTACCGTCTCCCCATGTGGTAATGTGTGTGTGCCTTTAGATTATTGACTTAGGGAGTCTGAATTCTTGCCACCAAAGGAAAACTAAACTTTTTAAAGTGGAGGTTCATATAAAATATATATGCATATAAATAAATATTAAAAACAAAATGAAGGTTCATAAATTACAGCTAATTTAGCTTGTTACATTTATTTTTTAAGATTTATTTTTTGTCATTTTTAAAGAGAAAAATAGAGTTTGGTTGAAAGGTAATTATTCTAATTGTTTTATGAGCTTATATAAATCTTAAAATATTGCAATTAATTTGAGGAGCATATACATGCAATTTAAAGTTCTAAATGCAGCATCTGTTTATTTCATAAAATATTTTTTCAGGAGGCAAGGTTAAATTTTTTTTTGTATTATGGAGATTTTTCACTATAGATGCCCTTAGGTACACACACACACACACACACTCACACACACACACACACACACACACCCCTCTCCTTGACTCATAGACCCTTTCTCCAACTTCAAAGTTCAAAACACTGCATCTCTCTAACTATTCTTCTGTAGTCTTGTTTCCTTCTGATTTAATCAATGAATGTGTCTTTGATTATATGGACACAGGCGTTCATCAGGGTTTACCCAAATAACCCAGGATAATCTTCCTACTTCAAGGTCCTTCATTTAATCATTTCTGCAAGGTTATATATTCTTTGATTAGGAAGTGACAGTCTTTGGAAGGCATTTCTTCTACCAAAATATTAGAAGAAATTTCTGAGTTCTTTGTAGAATTCAAAGTTTGCCATGGAATTTATATATATATATATATAATATATAAAACTTGGCAAAAATCAGTGTTACTGAATGGAAATCTAGTATATTGCACCTCAGTTATGAGTCTGCTTTCTAGCACATAAATATCAACAAATAATACAGAATGGATTTGTCCTTATTTTGGTAAGTAAACTAAAAGGCAAAATAATTTATCTACTAAATTTATCAATATTCATCAGAATTTAATTCCCTAGAAGTTATCCTACTGCTTTATCAAATAACATCAATATTTATTTATCCCAAGCTATTGATTTTGAGATCTCTGGAGATTTTGCAAGTGGGGATTTCCATGAATGGACTGATGATGAGGATAATGAAGATGATATTATGAATGATGAAGATGAAATTGAAGACGATGATGAAGATGAAGGGGATGATGATGATGATGGTGATGATCATGATGGATACATCTGATTGATGAAAGCTGAGATCAATAAATTCCACATTTCTATTATTTACAAAGTAATAGCCTATTGAAAATTACTTTCTGGTCCAAATACAAAATGATTCTAAAACTCATATATTTTGTATAATTAATACAAATATTGCAGCTAAAGTCATAGAATTTTATGTTTAAAAAATAATCATTTAAGTTTTTATATGTCTTATGGAAAAATAAAACATATATGGAGTCTAGCCAGATTAAAGAAATTTATGAAGCACTATGGAAGTAAACATTTTCATAAGAACAAACTTACATTAATATTCCAAAAATAATACAACCAGTGCTCGAGATCATATATGTTATTTTTCTGTGATACAGTCTAAGTTAAATTTACAATTGCTTCTTAGTGACCTGGTGGGCCCCAAGGATTTTACATATTTATGCATGATCTTAATTACAATTCTAAAGTCACTTCACCCCAAATCTAGACTGAGTTTAAGATAAGTGAGGAATACCACAGGGTAAGGAAAACGAATTGAAGAGCCCTCTACGGTGTTTACATTGATAATGATATTCTTAATATGGGATTATTCTGGGTATGATAGGATATTCTACAGAATGGCCAATATGGAAAACCATGGATTCTGAAAGTTAAAAACTTAGTTCTTCTTTGTAATTTTTATTTTAATTCAGACAGCAGTCTCATGTAGATTTTCTTTTATTCTTAAACAGCATGATTTCTTTACCTGCCTCGGTTTATCTTTCTGACCAGCAACTTAGGGTACAGAATTTAAAGTAGGAAAACAAAGGGAAAGACTCATTTAAATCATATTTTTAGGAAAGTTTGTCATGTGCCCCATGTTAAATTTAAAAATCATATTTAATTTTCTATTTTAGATAAAAATTTACATTTAATCTTAGAATTATGCCATTTTTGTTATTAGTGTCAAAACTTAGAGAACGTATTGTATGGTGCCTTGCAAAATAGAAATAGAAAGGTTTAGCATGCATACCAATATAGGATATTAGGCAATATATAAGTACACCTAATTAACAAATTAATGCCAGTAAAGGTACTGCTGCTGGAATGAAGACAATGGAATATGTTTATTTTTTTCTATTGTTACATAATTGCCATGTGGACTTGTTTATGATTATTGTGTAGAGTAGCATTAAAAATTTAACTGTAATAAAAATTATTTTAATTGTTGTACTTAAGTTAGCATGTTAATTACTTGAGTAGACTTTTTGGCACATCATCATTTTAAGTATATCAGACCTATGGTTTTGTGACCATAATAAAAATGGAAAAACCTGTTGAATGTTGCACATTGGTATCTTATTTTAAACAGTGGGTCAACTGGAGTCCCAATATACAATTCATTGAAAGTAAAGTTGGTGGATACTTTCCATTTTATTTGTATACACTAAAAAAGAATCTTGACTGTTGACTTTATGTAATATTTAAAGTATAATGCATTTTCTTTTTTACTGCTTATGTATAGTTTACAAAATAAAAAAATCTTGTAACCAAATCAAATGGTTCCTTAATGCTTTTCTAGGTTATAAGTAGCAACATGAAGCGTTCCCTGGATTTTTCGTGAGTACATCACCAACTAGCTAGAAAAGGTTTTGAAAATTTTGAATTCTAAAGCCAGGGCTCTGGCATTTTGGCTCTTGCTTTCCAGATATGTTAAAATGACTTTTTGCAGGTTTGTTTTTATTTTTTTCTTTTGTCATTATATTGCAAAGTAGGTAAGTTTTGTTGTTGAGGATGATATATTTAAACTCAGTGGTATCATTGCTACAGTATTTAGCTAAATTTTTATAGCAACAGCAATTTTAAGGAGTGATAGAATAACCTCATCTGTTTAGTAAATATATAAGAATCACAAAATGCAACTTGTGGATTGCATGGAAAATATGGCAAAAACAAATTATACACTAGAGATTTAGCAAATTAAAGTAATAAATACAGTGGTCTTGAAAATTAAGCTACTTTTCAAGTATCATTTTTCAGAGTTCTAGGGAAGCAACCTATTCAATAGCAAATATAAAATTAAAGAACATTATTAAAAATTATACATGTAAAGTATTTGTATATAACTGCTTATATAATTATACTCATGATATATATATATATATATATATTAGGTCTCTTCATCACTTAATCTATTTATAATATTTTGAGTCAATGAAATTATTTATTTGAAAGTATAAATATTGATCACCACTATACTTCAGGCACTATTGTTTCACTGATGAACAAAATATTTATGAAGTTAACATGCTACTGTGGAGGATAGTCAACTTTTTTATAACCCTTATAACATAATGTAATTGCATTTACCATTGGAAAAAATATCAAAACTACCTCCTAGATATTTTTTCTTTTTTTTATTAAAATATTTTAAAATTTACATATACTTGCCATTAATTGTAATCCCCATGTATTCCCCATCACCATCTCACCAGTGCAC
>JAGFMF010011580.1:222362-290919 GCA_019455555.1 Galemys pyrenaicus | reverse complement strand
TCCCACCAGCAGTGTAAAAGAGTTCCTTTTTCTCCACATCCTCGCCAACATTTGTTGTTGCTACTTTTTTTGATATGTGCCATTCTCACTGGGGTGTACCTCCTAGATTTAACCTGAATTAAAAGTGATATGCTTTGAAATCTATGAAAAATCCTTAATACAAAATTCGAACATTTAGAGGAGCACTTTTATTAAGAAGAATCAAACTACCCCAATGTGTTGTTCTTCCTTAAGTTGAATTCAGAAGCATAGGCATAAAATTATGCTATGGGTTGTACTTTAAATCTTATTTCTCTTAAAAGCAACATTACATCTGAATCACAACAAAATAAAGTTTAAAGTTTTTAGAGAAAAAGTGTAGAAACACACCAATAAAAAGTCAATGTTCCTAACATGTCAAAAATATGATATGGAAATTTATTAATGCTTTTTTTTGTTGTGTTTATCTAGCATGATAATTTGGATATGCTACATAATGCTACAGGGGAAACAAGCTAAATTAAAAACGAACAGAACATTTTAATTTGATTGAAATATCATGTGCTCTAATGCAAACCTTGTATTTCTGACATTCTTTTAATGGAATAAAATTAATCAAACAAAAATATAAAATTCTTTAAGATTACCTAATTAACTATGAAACAGATACTGAGTAATTTATTCTCTGTATAAATATATCTTAAACATTTTCATTGTATAGTAAGAAGATGTGAAAAATAACTTGATATAAACATTGATCTACATCTACACTACTCATAGTTTTTTTAGAGTGAGTTTAGAAAATTTCATAAATATTTGTTTTGAAACAATTATTTTGATTACATTTTTGGGAGTAAAATGAATGACACCTTGGTTGTATGCTGTAGGTAATATAGGATTCAATACTTAGTCTACTTTGTGACATCCCTATTAGGTGTGTGGGGGTGGTGGAGTAGGGGAATAGATAAAGCAAAGCAAATACTGACACATTATTTCCACTCTCTTTTACAAAATGAATGAAATATATTGGATCATATTATAGATTTCTCAGATTCAGTGAAAATAAAGACAGAAATCTAGAATATATACAATGGTACAAATACATAATAAATTATAATGAGATCCCTGTAGTTTATTTTTTCAACATTACTTTAAAGCAAATAGTTGATAGTGAGATTATTATCTTATAAATTTTTTTTCATTCTAATTTTTGACAAAGGCACAAAGAATATAAATTGGGACAAGGACAGTCTATTCAATAAATGCTTCTGGGATAAATGGACTGCTACATGCAAAATATATGAAACTAGACTACTGTCTCACACCATGCACAAAAACCAACTCAAAATGGATTAAGGAATTATACATAAGACCTGAAACCATAAAATATATAGAAGAAAAAGTAGGCAAAACTCTACATGGCATGCATCTAAATACATCTTTAAAGACACAGCACCTAAAGCAAAGATAGTGAAGGAAAAGGGAAACAGCTGGGATTACATCAAACTAAAAACTTTTGTACAGCAAAAGACACATTAACCAAAAAAGAGACACCCCACTGATGGGAGAAAATTTTTGCACACAACACTACTGACAAGGGACTGATCACAAAGCTCTACAGAGAGCTGACCAGACTTAACAAAGTAAACAATCCAATCAAAAAATGGGCAGAAGAGCTAAAAAGATCGAAAGAGGAAATGCAAATGGCCAACAGGCATATGAAAAAATGCTCAACATCTCTTGTAATCAGAGAAATGCAAAGCAAAACCACAATGAGATACCACCTCACACCAGTGACAAAGGCACATATATATATATATATATATATATATATATATATATATATATATATATATATATAAAANACACATATATATATATATATATATATATATATATATATATATATATATATATATATATAAACTAGCAACAAAAGATGTTGGTGAGGATGTAGAGAAAATGGAACTCTACGACACTGCTTGTGGGAATTCAAACTGGTCCAACCTCTATGGAAAGCTGTATGGAGGTTCCTCAAACTACCAAAAATGGAGTTCCCATATGATCCAGCAATTCCACTCCTAGGAATCTACCCAAAGAACACAAAAACACTGATTCAAAAGAATACCTGCACACCTTTGTTTATTGCAACACTTTTCACAATAGACACAATAGGCAGTGGAAACAACCCAAATGTCCAAATGTAGATGACTGGATCAAGACGTGGTATATATACATGATGGAATATTATGCAGCAATCAAAAATACAAACTCATGCAATTTGAAGCAACATGAATGGAGCTAGAAGAGATTATGCTGAGTCACATATGCCATAAATAAAAGGAAAAATAGCTGATGGTTTCACATACAGGAGGAATGTACAGGAAACTAACAAGGTACTATGGAAAAATTTATAATGAGTTAAAAATCAAATTCAATGAACAACTATAAATGTGAGACACCCCCCCCAGGAGAGGAGGAGGGAGAAGAAAAAAAGGATGGGAGGAACACAGGAGACTATGGTGATGGGATATGGGTGAACTGGTGATGGAAATTTCACTGTACAAAAATGAAAAATAATCCAAAATAAATATAAAATATTTTCATTCATCTTACTATACTATACATTTTAATATAAAATAATATATTTTTACATCTATGTTAAAAATTATTTCTTGAATTGTAGCTTGACTTCATAAAGCTATTTTCAATAGTTGAGCAGTATGCATTTTAGAGAGAACATCTCAATTATTAGCTATGCAATACCTATGTCATGGCTCCTGGACTAAGGCAGTTGGAAATAGTCTTTTTGAATAATCACTATTTTCTTTCCTTAACTGTATATGAGTTTCTGCTATTTTTATATTACCTAATGTCTCCTTTACTTATTTACTAAGTGCCTCAATAAAAAAATTACCAAATAAAATTAATATAAAATATTGAGAAACATGATTTAAAATGACAAAATGAAATATTGTAAGATAAGAGGATGAAAAAAATTTTTATCGGTCTGTTCACCCTTCCCACATTTAACTCTTTCAAATGCATCTAGGGGAAAATTATTTTTAATGTATTTTCATCAATCACCCTATCACTCTTTAAACACCTGAGTCACACACAGCTGGATATGAAGTCTGTAAGTCTCACCTTTATCATCATTCAAACGTAGATTAATGTATTTACTCTCACAGACTAAAATGATGTTATATGAAATATACATTTAAGACAGGTGCTTTGTGTAAGTCTCATAGTAATCCATTAAATGTTATTTTTTGTTTCTCCCAAATCTTTAAATAGGTTAGCAAGTGACATCTTGCTGAAGGTTTCAAAATATGCTGATGATATAAGCTTCTCTCTTTAAAACATTATCAACATTCATTCAAACAAATTATCTAATCTATAATATCTTCCTATATTAATCAGGATTAATAAAAGATGCTATATTGTAAGATAATTGTGAATAAAAATTAATGTATAATGTCTGAAGTAGTAAATACAAAATAAATCCAATTAGTATCATTACTTATAGTGACATGGCAGAGAAAATCACATTAAGAAATGAAAAAATAAAATCCAAACCCAAGCTATTTCTTCACTTTTGAACAGGTATTTTTCCAGGCTAATATGGACAAGTATGTGTGCATTTACTACATGTACCATGCATGCCAACACACTTAATCCATAAAGTAAACTCAGATAAATGTGGTACATTTATTTTATCAGTAGCAAAATGTCATAGAAATCACTAGTATTCACCATGCTCAGTTCTACTTCCATCTTTTCATGAGACATCTTCCTATTTTTTTTTTTCATAGTCAATTTCGGATGGGAAGTTCTGGGCAAATGACAGTGAGCTAGAGTAATGTGTGCAGAACTCAATATTCAGGTATCGTAAACTTTATAGGCAGGTGGACTTAAACAATGATAGAGCTGTAACCTTAGCCATATTTCCCAATTCTGTTTGTTATTTCACTGTCATCTAGCATTTAAAACTGCAACTGTCCAAACTAATGCCATATAGAACACACACACAAACATCATATTTGGAAAACATCTCAAATCCAACATTTCAGTAAATCCTCCTGCTCTACTCCCCACTCTGTCTCTGGTGACTCCTCTTGTACCTCTGGCTTGTACCCCAGTTCTTGTATGCATAAGTAAATCTTTGAAAAAATAAAATTAAAAATAAAGTGAAGCAGAGCACTGATAAATGAATTTAGTTGATGCATGAAATGGTAGAACAGTAACTGCAGCTTCTGAAGTCAGAATTCCTAATTTCATACTGGTATTGCTTTATGACATTGGGCCAGCTATTAACTTTGCTATAGCTTTCTTTACTCATGCAATGATAATGATATTAAGATTTACATTGGAAACCTATGATAGTTCTTCAATGAGAATCCTACTGATGTATCTAGTTTAAAAAAATATTAGCTGCCCATATACAAGAGAGGAAGTAGAATGTTACAACTCATGGCCACACTAACCAGACAACCAGGTCTTGAGCCCTTACCAAAGGGCTGTATGACTTTGGAAGAGTTATTTAACATCTCTGTGGTTTAAAGTTTTCCTCAGTAAAATAGGTATGAAGGATTGTGGCAGAGGATTTCAAGCTTACTTCATGTAAAAGTCCTTAGAGTAGTGTTGGGCAGTTAGCACTATGTAACAGTTATTAAGAGTAGAAAGAAAAATGGAATGAAATACCAGCTGTTATTTTTAGGTCTATTACATTTTTGTTTTAGATGGGAATTGTAGTGCCAGCAAGGCATGGAGCAAGCTATCTGTGATCTGAGCAGACAGGTCAAGAAGGAGGCCTGGAGTTCTTGGTGCTTTTTCAGGCTTTTATTACTCTTTACATCAGAAGTGACCAGGTACACAGCAGGCAGGGGGGCCCAGGGGCCAGAAGGCTGGTAGGCCTCCTAGCTGCTCCCCACGCATCTTCACTCTTTGGGCTTTCTGCTTATGCACTCTCTTTCTCCTCTGCTGGCGTTCTCATGATGCTGTCCTCATACGCCAGGTGTCTCAGCCCAGGTGCACCCACGTAAGCATGCCCACACCCTACTTGAGGTGCTCACCGTCAGGCATGCGTGTAGGACCACAGGTGTCCATCATGCCACCAATGACGAGAGCCTGATCACTTTTCACTGACCCTACAGGGATATATTCTTATTTTCGCTGTTAGGAAACTCTCTTCTAGAGAAGTCGGGTGCCCTCTGATCAGAGACTCAATATAGAAATTAAGTTTCAAATTTAGATAGTGTCAACTAAATGCATTTCAAATTAACTTGCTTTAGATTTTTCATGATTTCCTTAAAATGTACCTTCTATGTAAGGTCTAACATTTAAAGCATTGATAATCTAGTATCTAAAATGCCCTACATAAAAGTGAGATGTTAAATATTGTTCTTTAGCCCCTTTGGGGTAAGGTGTATAAATATCAACGTGAAAGAGAAGCAATAATTAGACACTATAAATCTGTTACGAGATTGAGCGGAAGTTGCAGCGAAATGTCATTTCAAAATTATTACAATAAAAGTATAAAATTTATGAACAGCATCCCTTAAACTTTAAAAATAATCTAGCTTGTGTTTGGGAAGGAACAAGGAGAAATGGAATCATGGGAGGGATGAGCTGCCATCTTCAAAGGGTCTCAAAAGTATAAGTCAGTGACATAAACCGTTTACATTTCTCTGAAATTTCAAAACTCCTATTTTCTTACATATTAAACATTAGTATGAAAATAGGGCATTTGGGATATGTTATTTTCATTTAATTTAGCCAGATACCGTTTTTCCTGATGTGACATGTAAACTTCCCTTTTTTAGGATAATGTGTTCCAGGTGTTCATCATTTTTACTCCAAATAACATACCTTTTCAGAACCAATTTGGCCATCTGGACAAAAAGAGATAAATGTTGGCAGAAAATGCCCTTCCCTTTCCAGATTCTTTGTGTGGAAATTAACTTAATGAGTAGAAGACTTAACATAGGCCTCACTTTCCTTACATAAAGCAAATAACAGTCAAATAAGTTATACATATGTGTATATAGAGAGAGAATTTGGCAAAAACATACCCTAACTTTGTTTCAGGGTTGGTGAAGTCAGTCATATAAATCCTGGACTATTAAGAACACCAATTTATTAATTAAAAGGTTTATTTGGTTTCCAGCTTTATAGTCATAGGAGTAATGAGTGTCTATCTCAATCTCGTTCCGGTTTCTAAAATTTTGTGATTATTTTGAATAAATTATTTCCATGTCAGCAGATATGCATCTGGGGCCTTTTTTTCCCCCATTAAACTGGTATTTCAGTGTAATAGTATGTGAGTTTGAGGTGTCCATTGTTGAGAATCAACATGCATATAAACCACATTAAGTTCACCGCTAAAAGTCTCCTACAACAGTACGCTGAAGGATAAATTTCATCTGATTTAAATTAGAATTTCCTAACAGGGCCACTGTAGGGTACATAAGTTACCAGGTTCCTCCGCCCTCCCGCCTTTAGCATCCTTGATAGACCCTGTGGTCCTGCGCGCATGCCTGAGGGCGGGCGCTGGGGTAGGGTGTGGGCATGCGTAGGTGGGCGCACCTGGGCTGAGTCACTGGGTATATAAGGGCGGCGTCACGAGGACGCCAACCCCAGCAGCAGCCCTGAGAGTGGAGAGTTGCCTCCTGGCCCGCAGGCCCCTGTCTGCCGTGTACCTGGCCGCCTCCCTACAAATGATGCGAAAGATGAATAAAACCCTGAAAAGGCCACCGAGGGCTCCAGGACTTCTCCTTCACCTGTCTGCCCGGATCACGGAGAACCTGCCCTGTGCCTTCGTGCACCTACAGCCACTAAAAGAAGAATTGCAGCCTTGGAATTTGGAGTGAGAGGGAACAGAAGAGCGTTAACTAGATGAAGCATGTTCTGGAGAACTTGCTACACAGGTAGCCCCTGCTTTTGGAAGTTGTCATGGTGCCACTTCACTTTCATGGAAGACCTGGATCAGTACCTGTTTTCCAAAACTGAGAGAGAACGTTTGCTTTTACCACAAACGCGAAAAGCTAATCACTCCTGCACCTGAGTTTTACAGCCACCATTTTGGAGGCGGCGCCCGGAACAACGGCAAGGAGAGGGGCCTGGAAGCTTCTTGCCCGAACTACCCTGGCATCAAGCCACCACAGTCTTGAATAGTGTCTGTGAGCAAAGCCCCCGACTTTATCTTGGTTTATTTTGTGCTTCATTAGCAAGATTGTGCCCTAAGGAATCAGAAATGCCTAAGATTAGCTCCTGAAGTAAGTAGTGTGCTCCAGGAACTGTTACCATGAAGCACTTGCTTGAGATCTTGGCTATGCTTCACTGTGCTGCCATCATTGCAGGACAAGAATGACTTTCGTTTTGAAAAGGGCCCTAGCTTTTGAGCGCTTTGTGTGCCTGCAAAGAACTGTAGGCATTTTGTATGATACAAAAATGCGTGGGGTTCTGCAGACAAAAGAACTGCCATAGGTCAAGTCTTTCTCGGCAGCCACAGCAGATGGCAAACCTTGACCTTCAATATCGAAGAGGCAAAAAAAAAAAAAAAAAAAAGTAGCTGCCGTGATTTGCCTGCTGTGATGGATTCAGAGGATGTTAAGATGTCACTAAAAGACTCTCTTCCTCTCTCCTCTACACCCTGGGCTCCTATACGTCCCACAACCCAACTTCAAACTACTGAATCGACATACCACCATCTCCACTTCTGCTTCTAGTGTATTCATTGCTTCTTGGATTTGGTAAGTGAAACTACACTTTACAAACATTTCTACTTTATGTAGGCTGTGTTTTTAATCAGGTATTTCCTGTTTATGCAATATTTTAGTGTGTTTTAGATTTTATGTGTTATTTGCTATTTAGTAGATTATTTTTGGGAGACTGGGAATGCTCAAAAATGTTTCCATGTAAATTAATAGCAATTGCTCGTTCACCTTCTGCCATTTCAGCTTAGGGTAAGTTTCAAACGAATGCTCTACTTGCAGGTAGCAAGAAAATCCTGTTCATACTGGGCATTGAACATTCATGGAGTTATAATTCAACATCTGAATTATTTCCAGGTCATTTTTCTGTGATAACTCATGGATCTCTGCCGCTGAGAATAAATAGCTCTTGACTTGTAAGGGAACCTAACCATTCACCCATTATCCAACTTCAAAACAACTTCACGAGTTTTCTCTTGTATTTTTGAGAAATTTCCACTTATGTTTTAGGATCATGTTATGAAGAAATTTGCAAATGAGTATCAGGAAAGCCTTGGCAAATGTCTCTGAAGGGTGTTGAGTAGCAAATTACTGCCAACAGTCTGTAGTTGTGTTTATAATTATCTCTCATGGGAAGTGACCTCACGACTGGCCTTAACTAGATAACCTAGTCTCTACTGCGATCATGAAGTAGTTTTGCCAGAATCTGATCCAGAATCTTGCAAGAGGAAAACACAATCCATGTAGCACTCTGGTGTGTTCTTTCCCAGGTGTCTGCAACCTGAGCCTCTTTAATGTCAGGAAAGACACAGTTGTATCTTACCAGCAAAACAACCTGACCCCTATGTAGAGCCCCAGCTGACAAATGTTAGCCTTGAATATTGATGGGGCACTAATCAGAGAGCAGTTTAGTTGAAACATGGTCTAGGAGATACTGTAAAGGAGAATGGTTAAACATTTATAAATATCACAGTCTCTATTTTAATTCACCATGCTGAAGGGGATAAAAGACAATGAAGTTCAAAATGAAAATTAAATTTTTATCATAGGTCTTGTATGCTATTGCAGTAGTCCACTTAAACATACAACATCACTAGTCACATTCAAAGGGAATTTCTAGGTATTATTTATGCAGGAATTATGGATATGGACACTTACAGGTTTAGAATGTCGTATGCATCATCTGCATCTCCCATTTTTTGGTTCCTCTTTCTGACTACTGGAAATAAAAGTGATACATTGAAAGTGAGAAAACACACATCGGTCTACATATCAGTGCCCAGATAATAAGAGGTTAATAATAGACAAAATTAATCTGGGTAAGTCATAATGCTATTCATTGACTTTTCATGGTCCTTGTGCTTCTGGACAATTGAGCAGGTCTGGGGTGCCTCAGTCTGGGGTGGATAAGTGAGCGCAAACCACCTATGCACTGCTCCACCTGCGGGAAATCCAAAGGCTGGACCCGAAGGCTCTGCTCCTAAGCTTAGGAAAGGGCTCTTAAGAGTCTCTGGTCAAGACTGAAAAGACCATGCCACAGGCACTGATGAGGGGGCAAGGAGTCAGCATTTATTGATTATGAAAAAGCAAGGAAAGAGAGCTCTGGGAAAGCCTCTTTGGGCAGGAGAGTGACTCAGAGGTGCCAGGACTATGTGTTTATGTAGGTTTTAGAGCTGGATGTTGAACAGTGGAGTTAAACCTTGTTGGCTGAGAAGACAAGGTACGTGGACTTGGCTAAAGTCATGTGTCTGTCCGAGTGTCCATTTCTGTGGCCATCATGAGCAGTAATCATCTGCAGCTTGGGGGTGTGCAGGGCTTGTGAACACCTCATGGGTGAATGGGTCATGGAGACAGTGTGCCCACAGCATCATTCTGTTCTGGTCTGTTACAAGGTTTATAAAGAGCTAGCTCAGCAGTGCCCAGGCTGAGCTAGTTTCCAAAGTATGTCCATGGGCAAAAGTTAAGTCTCTGGGGCCAGACGTGGCAGCAAAATAATGAATTTATTTGATCAAGTCTCATATGTCTATTAAATACACTGGTTCATTCTTTTCCTTCAAATTCTAGCAATCTCAAAAATATCTCAAAGTGAACATTTTTCTCTTACATACCTTTTTTCTTGCTCTTTTCTACTCTCTGTAAAGTGTTAGAAAACATGAGTCAGTTTCCAAAGTATGTCCATGCAACAGAAATGGTTACACTAATACGCACACCATCTCCTCCACCCACACACATGAAATGAAGGAAGAAAACCAAACACTTAAACACTTACTTGTGTTTAATAGAGAACCAACTTTTTAAGTTCTCATTCCTTCTTTCACTGAATGCACAATAAGCAAAATTATATAGAATGTAATTACAGTTGGAAAGTTGTTTATCAGTTTTAACATGTTCAAACCCAATTACGCTCCAGCTTCTGTCTGAGGTCTGCTGGTGCTGAAGCAGCCTTTAATGATATCTTACGTGCATGAGCAGGCCATAAACAAATTGCTGCTGCCTTACAAGCACATTAATTTCTGATGTAGGAGGAAGTTTCTTTTTTGACAGAACAGAGCTTATAGCCCAAGCATTACCACCTACTTAATCATAAAAGCACATGATGTGATATAATTGAGTTCTAGGTTAACTCCTTTATAAAATTAATGAGTAAGTCAATGAGGATTAAAGTAAAATGCTGAGTGATTATTTTATCTTCTAACATAAAAGCTTATGAAATAAAACTGTTGGTAAATTAGTTACTAATCCTATGTAACAGTTGTTCTAGTGTATTGATGTGGATTGTCTGACTTCTATAATTTTTAAAGGCAGGTGTTTATCTGGAATTGTTAATGCACTTACACTAACCTTGACGTCTTTTCAAATAAAATAACATTTGGCAAATTTAGGAAAATATATTTAATCCATTTTCTTAGGAAAATTGGAGACCCTGGGTATGACAAGAAAAGAGAATATTTGCAACCAAGTAGAAGAGATCAGCTATCAGCTCAAGACTCGTGTTAGCCTTGAATTCTATTGCAAGAACTACTATCTTTTTATATTGAGTTAGCCTACTACTTGCTCATAATTTTATTTTTAAAGATTTTTATTTATGCATAGAAGACCTGGGGTACAGGCCAGAAGTGCAGGGGTGAGAGGATCCACCAGAGACAGAGTGGGGAGCAGAACAGGCAGACTGACTGAAACACACTGCTCAGGGGAGCAGCGGAAGCAGGAGAGGTCTGCCGCGTCATGTGGGTCCCCTCCCTGGCCGGCGGCAGGGATCGAACTCGTGCTGCAGTGGCTGTGGTTTGCTTCATAGTGGGTTGTTTAACCCACTGCACCACCAGGGAGGGGTCCTTGTTCGTAATTTTAATTATGGGGTATAATCCCATCTCTCGTAGAATTTACTATATTAAAATTTTATTTGCATATCAATTTCTCAGTTTCTGTAAAAGAGACTAGTTTATTCTGTTTTAAATTTCAGCAATGAAAACAGTCACTGTGTGCTGAAAATGTGTTAGGGATAACAGTTAAAGCAAAAGGAAGCAGCTCAGATAGCAAAAGGAAAGTGAGAGATGATGGGTTGGAAGTGACCCAGACCTTGGATTGGCTGGAGAAAGGGCTGGCAACTGAAGCAATTACAGAAAGCAAGTTCCATAGTGGCTGGAGTCTGGAAGAGCTTTGTGGAGAGTTGTGAAACTTTTGGTCCAAGTTTGGAGAGTTAGAAAATGTTAATTGGGAAGCCGAATTTTTAAAATGCAAGTGTACTTTCAAAATGAGTGTTATGGTAACAGCACATGAATTGGGGTGTAAACCAAGGTTACCTACTTAAAAAATGAATATTGCTGGTATGTTTCAGCAGTGGTGATTTGGTAAATAAAATAGGAACTATATACCTATCACACATTAAGTCTGTTACAGGGCAACCCTAATATAAAATGGGTTTGCCTGACTGGGTCCTCACCCGCGCGCTCGAACGGCACTTATAATACCCCAACTGCAGGCACACACAACAAAGGTTAATAAAGGGTTTTTATTTACAAGGGAAGGAGAAATAGGGTAGTGAATAATACAAGGGGAAGAGAGGGCTACAGATCTGTAAATATCCTACCAGTTCCTTGGAGCTGGAACCCAACGGTGCGCTGAGAGCTGACTCCCAAGGGAAAAGGACCCCCCAAGGCCCACGTGTCTGCTTTTATATTCAGCCTGGCTGCTCAACTCCACCCTCAGGTCCCAGTGATCCGCTCTTCGATAATGACCTTATGGGATTTGTAGTTCTTGGATCTTGTAGGTCTGGAGTGGGGGTCGAAGTCTATAACCTATTTGTGTGATCCATTCAGGAGGGTCTTTCCCCCTAACAAGTCTTTAACAGGTTTTTGATATACTCAGATATACTCAAGTGTTTCTGATACACTCAACTACGTCTCCGTGCTAAATCACTGGAAAAATAAATGGCCAGTCTCTGTTGAAGGCTTCTGTATCCACTGGCAGTTTCAGCACTTTTCACTCATTATACAGGTCAAGGATAAGAGTTGACTCATCTGTTTCAGGACCACCACTTCATACTTAATGACTACCCAGTGAGCACATATTAGACTAAATCCGACTACCACCAGTAAACATTCTGTTTTTGCCTCTGATAATCTCACATGACTAAATGTTATACACAGGCCAAAAATCTTTCTAAAAGAGTACTCAAATGGCTTATTTGGCTGGAAATAACCAAATTCAAAGTCATATAAAAAAACGAAGTCATTGCGTCTTAAATCTGTGATACGGTATGTCCCAATCTATAAATATGTAACCATCTTTTAGGGTACTGTTTCCCTTTCGCATGTTCTGCTTTCCTTTATATTTGTTTTGTAATAAACTGAGGTCACCTTGTGTTGTTACAAATCTCTTTATAGTCACATTGTTAGCAGTTTAGTATGTAAGCAGTAAATGAAAGCCTTTTTTCTCCAAAAGTTCTAAATCAGGAATAATCCAGATAGTCTGTTTGGATTCCCTGAAATTTTTGAAACCATCACTTCAACCAGGGTGATGGCCATTCTTGTAGCTTCTGCCTGGGTTGTGTGTCCATCTGTCATGTCAAAGCGTAATCAACCTATTTGCATGAATGGAATGTAAGAGTCTCCAAAAAGAGAAATAAAAGTTCTGTAGAAGGAAGTTTGGCTTGCCTGAAATGTAAAATGTACAAAGGATAGAAGACATTATTGCAGCTAATGCCTGCCAGCTTTGTATCCAGGTCTTCATGCAAACACATTCTTCTCCCAGTCTGGACCCAGTCCTTGCCCTTAGAGACCTATATCAAGGCTGCAAATTGTCTACATGATGTAAAATTCTATAAAATGTAAAATACGCTTTTGGTGAGCCTATAATGAAATAGGTACTGGCATGCATTGATGATGGCAGTGCAAACTGTTGGGAATTTTGCAAAATCTAATGAAACTATGCCTCTAATTACCTTCTCACCAGCAATCCCACTTCTAACAATCTAAGAAGATGCATTAAGAAGTTCTAAGAATAACTTCCCAAATCCAAAATAAATAAGATTTTCTGTAATTGCAAAATCTCAGAAATCATCTAAAAATTCTTTGCGGAGAGTGGTTGAATGAACTATGATATAACCACAGGATGGTATACTATGCAGGTTTAACAAAAGTAAAATCTTTTTGAAGTTTACTGATGTAATTTCTAGGAAGTATATTAAATCATTTGTCCTTTTTCATTTAAAAATATTTGCATAGTTTCAGAAGATCTTTCACTAGATATTTTAATGAGAATAGTCACTTTACATTGGATAAATGTTGCAGACAACATAGTAGCCACATCTGTGTAATTAGTATTCTCAATAAAATAGACCTACAGTTGCATTCCCTGGGCCACAGAGGACAGTATATCACGTCTGTGATCTTGCAAAAATTATAAAGATAATTTAACTGCAAGATATCATCAAAGACAATTTGAGCAAGAACTATTTAATAAATTAAGTGACCTGAACTCTCCAAGAGTCTCAAGGTTATAGAAAAAGATTACAGAAAACTGGGCATATTGAAGAAAATTAATGTGCCAAATAAATGCAAAAGGAAAAACTGAATTAGATTCTGGACCTCAAAAAAGGTTCAGTCATGGGAAAATTACAAAAGTTGAATAATTGAAACTTATTTAGCAATGTTTCATTCTAACTTGGTGCTTTCAGAGACTATACCGTGGTTAAATAAAATGAGAAGTTGGAAGAATGGCATAAAGGATTCACTGCACTTTTCAAACTTTTTAAAATTATTTCAAAAAGCTAAAAAGAACAAAGAATAAACTTTAGAATTTGTATGGTGTATTTGTTCATGAACCTCTAAGAATTGCCATAGTATTTCAGAAACACTGATTTCTTTAAAAAAAAAAAAGACTAAAGCAACAGTTATTGCCCTACAGTTCAGAGTCTAAAAATCTGAGATCAAGCTATTGATCAGCTTGATTCCATCTGAGTGCTGTGAATAAAAGATCTTTTCCTGGCCTATCTCCTAACTTCTGGTAGTTCTTGTATTTGTGACAGCATAAGTTCCTTCTTTACCTGGATCTGTCTTTATGTATCCCTGTCCAAATGCTTTTTCCATAAGAATAACAGTCATCCTGGAATAGGGCCCCACCTTATTCCATGATAACCTCGTCTTAACTAATTACCTCTGTAACAATCCAATTTCCAAGTAAATTGACATTTTGAGGTACTAAGCATGAAAATTACGACACATGTTTGTGTTGGGGGCACAGAGGAGACATAAGTAAACTTCAAGCACAAAAAGGTGTTTGGTCGATTACAGTTTGAGCTCCTATTCCCAACTTAAAGAAGTACTTTGTCTGAGAACATTATGTTCATTGCATAACTATGTACAAACATTATAGAAATGTTAATTATAAATCTTGGTATTATGCAAAAGAATTATATAAAAAATAGAAATCTCCATACAGTTCTTGACAGTAAATTTTCAACTATAATCACCTTATACACTAAGTCATGAAGCTTGTTCAAGAATACACAGTTCAGTTTTTACCAACTATTTCCAGACTATCATTGTTCGGTGGCTCCATTATCTGAAGCATTACTCTATTATAAATCAGCAAGAGAAGAGTTTCTGACATTTGTAAGCAAGATGTAAGCACATTCTGGGATGTGATGAGAATAGCCAGCATTATTTTGGAGGAATAATAACTATCTGGTCATGGATAGCCTGTGTCAAATGTCCGCCAAAGCTACAGTTAAAAAATATATATAAGATCATTTAAAGGAGAGAAAATTGGTCAGAAAACATTTGTTTTCTAGATCTAAAAATCTAAAGATTAATATCCTCAGTAATAAAGATAGACCTAAATCTGTGTAAAGATTTTTAGATGTATAGATCTAAAAATCAACTATACCAAAAAGATGCAAAATTATCAGGGTGAGAATTTGTAAATCATATAGTATAATTAATAAAAAAAACTAAAAGATTTTTAGATCTAATTTTCTGCTGGTCTCATTCTTTGAATGCTGGTGTTACAGTGCTACCTATACCACCTGATATTTTTGCTAACCACACTACCCTGATAATTTTGCTAGGGACAGGCTAATGAGGCCATTAAAAATATGAAGTATTTTTAAAACACTCCTTTAATAAGTAACAACAATATTAAAAATATTTTGCTTCTCTTGGATTTCATTGTAACAGTTTTCTATAGTAATCAAAAAATCCTCGAATTAATTCAAATAGTGTTTCTTGTTGCGGTGATGAGTCCCATGACCTCTTCATTTTATGATTCTGGTCCCTAACTTTAATTGCATGAGAGAACTTATAAAGTTCATGGATACATATGAGAATACAGGTAACTTCTCAAAATACATATATTTTATAAGGATTATCAGTCTTCCATTGACCACATTCCAGCTTTTAGGAATTGCTAGACTAAAATGTAGCAATTAAAGTAGCTATTCTTGAGCATTGTCATGACCAAAAGTATGAGATTTAGAAGGCTGGAAATAAATCGAAAATAGAAACAACCCTCTATTTAATTTCTAAGTTCTTTGTGATTAGATGCTACATACATATCTTAGAGTTCCTGGGTCACTTCTCTTTTGTAAAAGGTACTTTTAAAGAACATGATTGGAGATGACACCTTCTAACCTTATTTTCTAAGATCCAGGAGAAAGATAATTAAGATTCCTTTGGTAACCTCTCGTCATTTTTCAATAGTATCGGCTCTCATTTTTCATCATACAAAAATAATACAATGATTATATAAGGCAGTTAATAATATGTCACAGAAAGGGCAATGATACTAATTTGCTATGAAAACAAAAGTTACAGTGACCTCTCTCCCCAAAGTTTCAATTTGCCCAAACTGAATAATTTACTCTATATGCTGATACAGGAAACTTGGAATTATATAAAAGGTAAACTACCTGAACCTGCCCATTAGACAGTGAGTAAAAAATAAAGCATAAGAAAACACGTGGACCCCCCTCCTCTTTGTTTACAGTCTCTTAGCTGCTCTGTCTTTTAGCACGTTTAAACAGGTTTACTGTAATTGCCCCCTCACAGTGCATGTCCTCTAAGCTCTTCTATTCCCAGATTCTTCTATTCTAAGTCTTCTTCAAAGAGCTACAGCATACTTTTACAAAATGTATGTCCAATTTCCCTCAGTTCAGAGTAATTTAATGACTTCTAATCACTCCCCAATACTTGGGGGTAGTTCCCCATCCTTCCCAAACATATGTCTGTCCACACATTCTGTTTAGTTAACCAAAGAAGAAGGAAAAAACACCAAGTTCTTATTTGTCTCTTTGCCTGAGCATAAGAAGTGAAATATTTTTTTTTTCCTTTTCTAACTATATAATTCCAAATCACCCTTGAGGTCTCTTAGAAATCGGCTGGATTCAGTCCATCAGTATGCAGTGCCGCTATTGGAAAATCTGCCCCTTGGATTGGGTATATACCTTGCTTAACTCAGATGGAAGGTGGTGACTTGCTTTTCCTATGGCATATATGTAGAAATGGTATGACGCTTGTGGTCAGCATGTATACACCATGGTCCATTCTGTTTGTTGTTGAATAATCCACATAGATTGCTCCATTGGCTTATAGATTCAAATGAAAACAATGGAGACAGGACTGTGACAGTGGTGCTAAAACCACTTAGATTTTATCATCCTTTGTTATCAAAGCATTAACTAAGCTCATGACTTGTATAGCATCTATTTCCACATAGTAAGTGTGAGTTTTTCATTGTTTTTGTTTCTCCCATTAGTCTTTAAAGAACAGAACTCTTTTCCTCTAGCAAATAGTAAAATGCATCGTGTATAAAAGGAAGGAGATAAATGTTGATGGAAGTGAGAATGAAGATGTATTAGAAATATATGTCAACTCTCCCGCACTAGCTCTAGGATGTAGATAAAAGCATAAATAATATTCACTTAAGCAATAAATCGACATTATGATCCTCGGCAACTAGTTTAATTCTGACAGAGAAACAGACAATATAAGCACTCATACTTGTTTTCATTTCTTCAGCAATGACTTGTGTGCCTAGCAAGCTCCAAGCACATACTAGGTGTTTCAGTACTGAGATATAAGTCTTCATGGAGGTTGGAGGAGTCTGGGAAGAACTATGGTAATGAACAACCAAAACATAATGTGATCACTGCATTGGCAATCACCACGGCATATGTATACGCTCAGTAACAGTTCAGATTTGATCAGGTACAAAGAGAAGAGCAGGACTTTTAGGTGAGGATGGAGAAGGCACTAAGGCCCAGAATCAGGGAACACGTGGAAAATGAGTTAGAACTGTGTATTCAATGCGGAGGATGTGAGATGGTGAGTGGTAACGGCAGGACTGGAGAAGGAATACGATCAGATCATGAGCCGCTAACATGTTATTTTAAGCAGCCTGAACTTTATAATAACATCAGAGAGGAAAGCATTTTAAAAATTAAGTTTGTGATACAGGAAATAATTTCTCAGTATGTTGAAAATGAATGAGGATAGTGAGGGTGGTGAAATTAAAGACATAGCTAAATACATTAAAATGGTGACCTCATCTAAAAAAACTATGAACTGGGGCAAGCCTATTTTGTTTATCATGAGTTTGGGGAATTTAAAGAGTTTACCAGTCACAGTGCAAGCTGATGATAGGATGTGGTGATGGCAGCCAGCTGCACAAGGAACCACAAAAATAAAGATTAGGGACAAACATACATCTACTGGAGGAGAAAAAATGATAATGACCCAATAATGCGTAGCTCTTGTCAAGAGTGAAGCATCAGAAACATTCACTGTTGCTGCCGTGGTCTCCATGGACCCTCACTCTAGCTCTAATCTTATGCTTCACATATGTACTTAAAATTTTGAGAATTGAGAGTTTTCATTCTTCATAAACAAAAGATGTTTTGAAAGGCGACAGGTTGATAAACATCTGCTAGGCTGTGAGCACACATGAATTTTATATGACTAGTCACCTTGGAAGAAGTCTGAACTTGGAGATATAAAGCTTGACTCATGAGTCTGCAAGACTCAAACAGCCTGCTCAGCCATCATCTTAGTACTGTGCAGTTCTGTCCTCCAAGACAAGGTCAGAACAGCCCAGTCAATTAGTTATCTGACCTAAAAGAATGTAGGATACCAGCTTCTACAAGACTCATTCAAATTAAGAATAGGATGCGTGCTTGTCCTAGAACAATGTTTATGCATCATGAGGCATGACTGGGAATGCCCAGGTGGATGTTGACTGTTGCATGACCTTATCTCCCAGAGAATAATCAGGGGAAAGCCTTGTTGATAAGATGAGAACCCTGAGTGGGTATCTTCTGGGGTGTGGTTTCCAATGCAATACCAGGTTATCAATATATGGACAGCAGACTTAATGCTCCTGAAACACTAGATAAGCACCATTTCAGGTTTCACTCACCCTTCCTCTTTGTTTTCCTACCCCAGTTGGTCCTGTATGATTATTCTATCAGTAAAAACCAGGATTTTGCTCTTTCAGCAGCATCCTGCATTGTCCTGCTTGCTCCAAGACTCCTGTTTGTCAGTACGATGTTGTCAATGCAACAGACTCAGAGGATGAAATAACCTTAAAGGAGGATAGTACAGGTCATGGACGAGATGCAGTTCTAGTTGATCTGAGAGCAGAACCCAGGCAAACATATGTTTGTATGTAACGTGTATATTTGTTCTCCCTCCCAAGGCTTGGAATGTAAATTTAGTTCACTGTTCCCATAGCCAGAACCATTTCAAAGATGCAAACTGGAGAGATTAAGGTATTGTTGACAGTGTCACAACTGAATACCTTTACTAAACTCTGTTAAGGCCTGTATATAAACTTTTAAGATTCTGGAAATGTGTGTTAATCTGTTGATCTTGATAACCCAAGACAAATTTGCTTCAGTAAATTCCCTTGCCTATTAAAACCACACTTCCCAGTCTGAAGCAGTTGGCCTCTATTATCAGTCTTCTTTTCCCTGCACCTGTGGGGGCGGGCTTGCAAACTCACAAAAGAAGATATTTTTTTATGAAGTTACATGTTCTGAAGTAGATAGATACATCAGTGACTGGAAAATTAATATGTTCCTATATTTCAGTATAGGAGAGTAATTCAAATTGCACAGCTTGAAAAAAAAGCACCTTGGGATATTTCCAGATGAAAGATGTTATTTTAATATAAAAGGCTATTTTTCAATCGTTGGTATTATATCTTTCTCTTTTAACAAGTTTACCTGCTTCGGGGCAGTAATATTTTGTTACATGTGGCAAAGTGTTGTGATGTGTATCAGGGTTCTTATTCACCATTTTATCTTGTTTGAGATCCCATCTCATGAAGTTATTTTGAGCCTGGGGAAAAGGGATCTTGGGAGACAGCATGACAAATTGAAATATTTGACAATCTTCTCGCAGTTTTTGGTCCCACTGGGGTCTGCTGTCAGTGAAACTGTGATGCTCCAATTTATGGCGCAGTAAACTGCATGTGAAGAGCAGCCTCAGGTCATTTGGAAAATGTAGTTTCAAGTCAGTGACATATGAGAGTTTTTTTTTCTATTTACTATGATAACATGGGTTGAAAGATTTGATGAAGGCATGAGGGTGAAAGAAAGAGATCTTTTTAACAGAGCTTTATGACCTAAGTCTGGTTGTGGACAGTTAAGGTGTTTGTTATTCCCAAAGGATGGTGTAGTCCAGAGGTTCAGGGGTAGCACAGAAATCACAATCTCTGAAACTAGTCACACTGGCACATGGGAATCTCAACATTAACCCTTAGTTTTTCTACCTTTTAAATAAAACCGTTACAAAAGAGCCAAGAGTCTACAACAAATGGTATTGGGGAAACTGGACAGTGATACACAAATGAAAGAAACTAGTCCACCATTTCATACCCCTACACACAAATTAACACAAAATGGATTAAAGTCTTGGATATATGATCTGAATACATAAGATGAGTGGGAGAAAATGGGCTAAAAAATTTAGTCTTTGAGGAGTCCACATCAATGGCAAGAAAAACACAAGCGAAAAAGCAGACAGAATTACATCAAAATAAAAAGCTTCTGCAAAGAAAAATAAGCTATCACTAAAATTAAAAGACACAAGGCAGAATGAGAGACTATATTTATACATCATACTTCTCATAAGGGGCCAATATCCAAAGTGTACAAAGAACTCATCAACCCACTAAACATGAAATTTCAATCAAGTGGGGAGAAGAGTTAAATAGAAAATTCTTCAAAGATGACAAAGAGATAGCCAACAAGCACATGAAAAAATGTTCATAACTTATCAAGGAACTACAAATCAAAACTGCAGAGAGATACCTCTGAGACTATGTTAGAAAGACCAGAAGGAGCAAATTCTGGTGAGGTTGTAGAGAAAAAAGGAATCCTCGTTCACTGTTGGTGGGAAGGTAGACTGGCCTAGTTCCTACAGAAAACAGTATGGAGGGCCTTGCTGGTGGCCCAAGGGGTTAAGCACTGCATTATGAAGCATCCGCAGCCACTGCAAGATGAGTTCGATCACTGGCCCAAGAGGGGACCCAGATGGCTCAGCAGACATCTGCTTTGCCCGCTGCTCCCCTCAGCAGTGTATTTCAGTCAGTCAGGCTATTCTATTCCCTGCTCTGTCTCTGGTGAGGTTTCTCACCCCCTCCACACTGCTGGCATGTACCCCAGCTCTTGTATGCATAAATAATAAATCTTAAAAAAAAAAAACCAGTATGGAAGTTTCACAAAATAGAAGATAGATGGATGGATAGATGGATGGATGGATGGTTATCATGTGATTCAGCAATTTCACTCCTACTTTTCTCCCCAAAGAATGTAGAAATACTGATTTGAAAGAATGAGACTATCTTACATGTATGTGACTGCATGTCTTATGTTCATTTCAGCACTATTTACAATAATCAAGTCATGGAAACGATCTAAGTACCCGATGCCCAATGATTGGTATTAGAAGATATACACACAATAGCATACTAATCTGTTTTTTTTTAAAAAATGAAATATTGTCATTTTCAACATGCACAGAACGATGGGGGCAAGGCTAAGGGAAGTGAAGAGATAGGCAAATACCTGATTTTACTCATATGTGGAATATAGAGAAACTAAACAAGGAGCTGATGAAACTAAACCAAAGCGAACCTTAGAAATCTGACTATAGAAAGAGGGAGGGTGGAGAGGAAATATCGAAGTGTTCCAATAGTCTGTGGTGCAGGATTATGGGTGTCTAGGTGGTGCTGTGGTGTGGTAACACACCCAAGAAGGTGTGAACCTATGCCACTGACTTGTATGGTGCTGTAAACCGGTATTTCCTCAATTGAAAATACTACTTAGAAAATAATCTATAGTGGGATGCAATAAATAAATAAAAACCATAGCCTGCTTTCATGTTTCAGAAAGTGCATTTACTATGGATGAAGCAAATTCCCATAATGCTTACCATTGCTAAGTGGGAGATGGTTGTAATGACTACAGAAAGCTCTGAACAGGGCGCTATCTCTCCCAAGAATATCTGACAAGAATATCTGGTGGGCTAGATTATGAAATACTTAATTTGAAGCTAATGGCTATTACTTCAAAGACTCAATTGTCAACAATATAATTCTAAAACAAATATGTAACTATAAAAATGGAAACTGTAGCAATTGTTTATTCAGTTTTAATAGACATGAAATTATAAAATAATGACATTTTAATTGGTATTGTTTATGAGGTAATTTTATTATAAGTTGATACAGAGAAAGATAAAATCTGGGAGGGAACATGTGAGTCCTTATAAATATTTGTGGATCCAAGTTAGATGATCCTGGAGTATATTTGGAACAAATACTGCTGACATTTGCCTTGGTGGTCTTTGACACACTCTTTCGAAGATCATTCTTTTCTTATGCTTGCAAATAGATCTTGCTAATCTGGGAGTCAGTCTTTTTCAATATGTGTATTTATTTTTTAATCTATTTTATGCTAATTTAACTTTCTGAAATTGGAGAAGAACTCTACCTTTGTATGTGTATTGCCAAAAGTTGCAAGTAAAAGAATAGTGAACATACTTTGCACATCCACAGAGATGGTATAATTTCTCTCAAACTGTGCTACAGACCGCAAATACTTCTCTTGATTTTTTCTGTCCCAAATAGACTAGCAAGAAGAATCTACTTGCTTTAAAATTAGAATGCCAAGTCTTCTCTGTGCTTTGTTTTAGAAGATGTGCTGTCCAATCTGATGGTTTGTTCAGGAATTGTCTGAAATATTTGTCACTAGCCAGTGAAACTATTGAGCATCTAAAACGAGGCGAACATATTCCAAAAACTACATTTAAATTTTGATTAATCTACATGTCAATACTGAGCAGTGTAAAGTATTTTTCTGCATACAGTTTCATTGTTTCCATGGACTATATTTATAAACTTGCGTTCTATAGAAGATTATTTTTACTTGATAGTGCATATTTAGGACATGTCATTTCTCTCAACACACACACAGGAATATATGTAGATCCAGCTAGCAAGATTATACATAGGGCACTATATACTTCTTAAAGGAATAATCCTAATATAAAAATCAAATGGAAATGGAGAAGCTAGAGCTATTCCCAAAAACAGAAAAGTAGAAGGGCATACAGAGAGAGAGAAATGTGGTACACATCTGATGATTAAAGAGATGGGACCGTGTACGACCTTTGACCAACTCTCTACTCTTAAAGCTTCCATTTCTTTCTTCGAAAGTTCTTCTCTACCAACAGGAACACTGGAACATTTTTCGCACAACCATTTTGTAGCTTCATGTTGAGGCTCATCCCAGTGTTGAAAAGCAGCTCTTATTAATTCCTACATGTTTATGCTTCTTGATTCACCTTCCTGATTCAGCTTCCTATTGAAAGTCCCTCTTGGCTTTTGCCACACTATTTGGAAGCATCTGTTGATTGTTCTCCTTTCACTACGGGGAGACTAAGAACCTGGACAGCTGCCTCGTATCTTTCTAACTGCACATCCCATTGCCTAGCATATTGTGTGGTACAAGGAGAACAGTGGTAAATATTGTTTGAAGCATTAAACTGGTAAACAGAGCCTAGTAAAGCTCTGGATTTGGGTGGTTTGTTGAAACAAGCCCTCTCTGTATTATGTCGAGGCTCTATGTAAATTCTAATGATGGCCTCATTGCTGAGATTGCAATGGGAAATTCCCGGTAGGATTATTTTAGCTGGTTTTTACTTGTATAAATGACAGACTGCCAAAATTGACATATTCAGCACATCCTCTGGCAATATGGTAAACATACATTTATTTATTTAGTGATTTATTTTTGCATGTAAGAACTGGGTACAGGCCAGAGGTGCAAGGGTGGGGTGCGATGATTCACCAGAGACACAGCGGGGAGCAGAACAGGTGGATTGACTAAAATACACAGCTAAGGGAAGCAGCGGGCAAGACAGGAGAGGTCTGTTGAGCCAGATGGGTCACCTCCCTGGCTGGGGATCAAACTTGTGCTGCAGTGGCCGTGGCTAGCTTCATAGTGCTGAGTCTTAACCCCTTGCACCACCAGGGAGGCCCAACATGGTAAACTGTTGCACTTATTTTTTTATCTTTTGAAACCATATCTTTAAACGTCTTTATATGATAACTAAAAGCATCCAGTCAATTATAAAATTAACATATCTTATGATTTTGATAGAGAAAACCATTGAACCTCTAGTAACTTTTACTATCATCAGTAGTACGAAAGGTAAGTCATTTCAGTATTAGTTCTTTAAAATATTAAATAACAAGACTTGCCTGTATGAGGCATGTTTCCTTTGGGTTAAATAGACCCTTGCCTCATTGAGGAAAATTTTAGGTTCTTGTCATCAACTCTTTCACTACATTTTGATGGGTTTTTAAACTTGATCATTCTTAAGTGAACTTTCAATGTGTCCATAGTAGATATCATTTTTGAATTGTTTGATGACTTTCAGACAAAGATCTGAGTTCTAGGACTTTTTTTTTTTCCATCTACTATGCAGAGAGATGTGTCACCTGGAGGAACATCTTTTTATGACAGTTCTCAATACTCTATGAGCTTGGTGCATCGATGTTTCTGTGTTGCCTTGAGGTAGAAGTCAGGAAAATTCCCAAACTATGCCGGCATGGGAAAAAGGAGTGTTTTGCATACTAGCAAACACCAGGCTATTCCTGCTGTGAAGAATATGTCTTTGGGAAGACATTGTTTTAACATATGAGAGAGAAACCATTCAGGACAGAATGTTGCATAAGGCACTAGATTAAGTCTCAAGACACTGAAAATCTAATAAAGCTTCACCACAAACTTCTATGATTTTCTATAGACTACTAGGTTCACAGTGACTTCCAAATTTGAGATGCATTTTGACACTGGAGCATTCTACCAGAATTACAGAGAGAATATACCATCAGCTACTATTCATGCGTGAATATGTATTCACCAAACCACTAGACACTGGCATAGGTGCCCTCTATCCACATCCACTCCCCATACAATCATTTCAATGTCTTAAGGCATGATTTCTTCTTTTCCCTGCTTTTCTTTCAAAGTTATTTATTGTATGCCTGTTATGGATCAAGCCCCTTGCTAAGTGGTGGAGAAAAAGAAACCCTATTACACATTTGGTGGAACTGTAAACTGGTATAACTATTATGAAAAGCAATCTGGATTTTACCTTTGAAAACGAGAAATGGAAATAACCTACTACCCAGCAACTACTCTTGGGCATATATCCACAGATAGGAAACCATCATTTTAAAGCCCATTTGTTTCACTGTGTTTATAGCAGCATCCTTTACAGTATCTACAACATGGAAGCAGCCCATGTGTTCATCAGTGGACAATTGGATAAATAAGAGTTCGTACACACATATACACACACACACACACACACACCATGGAGTATTATATAGCCATAAAGAAGGATGAAATATAGGCATTGTTAAAAGGATAGAGGGGATTTGAGAGAATTATGTGCAGTAAAGTTAAATCAAAAACAAATACTGGATATTTATACAATAGACAATTTGATAATGGTAAACACTTTAAAGACTATGGACATCAATAATTATCCTGAGAGCTTGAGGTTAAGAGGAAGGAAGAGGAAAACAGACAAGGGGACACTAGGAATGATCTAGGAGAGGGAGATGCACAATATATATTAAATTTTAAAAGTTTTTAAAAATCCCAGTCTATGACACTTATTAAAATATGGATTGACTTAAAATCATCTATAAAATTGTTGAGCATTTAAAAAATAATAAAAGGTCTTTAATGCAAAAAATGACTTATAAGGCCAGAGATGGCAGGTTACAAAGTATAACAGTCTGTCAGATATCTATATAAAGATCTCTACAGAGGTGCAGATTGTACATGCACCAGTCAAGAGTCCTTTCCATCTCTTTATGTATCAAGGAGGTTTATCACAAGAACAGTTAAGCAAGAACTAGGACAAAATCAGAATCGGGGCCTTAAGCTCAACTCCAACCTAGAAATAAGAGGAAGAAGAACTTGGACCTGTAATTTTGGCCCTCAGCCTCTTTGTCGCCGAACCAAGATAAGTAACAATTTCAGGAGCATCAGGTTAATGGCACATGAGGACGAGGCGAAGACATTTCTCTTTGAATTCAGAGGCAAACACTATCTGTGGTGTTTAAGCTGGTTTTCAGTTCACTTAGGTGAGTGAATTCCTGCATAAAGACTTTGATCACTAAAAATTATTACAGGTATTATTACTACTTAGAGCATTTATATTTTTAAGAGCTTGACGTGGTGGTCCTTTCTGTATGATGGCTCTTCCCCCAGCAAAGTTAAGTCCAGTGCTTAAATACAGTAATGTCTTGTGGATCTGCCTTCTTTCATTTCTGCATTCTTGGTCTTCTGTCAGACCAGATGCTGTCATTTAACACTGTAGATGGCTCCACCTAGGGACTTCAGCTTCATCTGATGTTTCAGCTGTAGGACTTTTTTGGCTACCAGTACCGTGCTCTTCTTAGGGGCAACATGTTCACTTAAAATTGATACTACTTGGATCATTTATACTTTTTAACCACTTGACATAGTGGTCCTTTCTGTATGATGGCACTTGCCCAATTTTGCATAATTTATGTCATATCTATCATGGCTACAACCATTTTACAGAGTTGTACAACCCTCTGGGGAAAAGAATATTCTTACTGAAATGGACTATTAACTTGCTGTTTTAACTATCTGCTTTCAAACATTTGTTGTTTATGTATAAGGCATGTCATAATTCTTTTAATATATGACGCATGTAATTGGCAGCAGATTTTTTTTTTATCATCAGCTATTTAATTCATTTTTCTTAGCTTTGGATTTATATGTTGCATGTTTATCTATAGCTCAAGGCTTATGGGGAAGAACCTGAATAATAAATTAATAACGAAGAGATCTGCCTTTAAACAACCTTGAAGAAATGAAATATAGATATTTTAAGGCTTAAAGATAAATCATATATTAATATATTATAAATACATATGTATAAATTATGCTGATTATAGTTGCATTTTTTTATATATATTTGACATCAACTGTGGTCCCCATGGATTTCCCACTACCATTTCACTAGTGTACCAGCACCTCAGTCCCTTGTGTTCTTCCTGCCCTCAACCCATTCTGTTCCCCCCCCACCGCAAAGTGTTTCTGATTTATCCTTGTCTTTTTGTTTTTGTTGTGTTGCATTTTTTTTATTATTGTTAAAATTATTTTCCTTGGTTCCTTATTTGATTCCCTTATATTCCTCCTAGAAGTGAAGCCCTCCGGTATTTTTCTTTTGTCTTCTGATTTATTTCGCTAAGTATAATCCCTTCTAGATTCTTCCATGTTTCTACAAATGACTCTAGTTTATCTCTTTGATTGCTGAATAGTACTCCATCCATGTATATGTACCACATCTTCTTGATTCAATCATCTATTTTGGGGCATTTAGGTTGTTTCTAGGTCTTAGCTATTGTATATAGTGCTGCAATAAACCTAGGGGTGCAGGTATTCTTTTGAATCAGTGTTTTTGTGTTCTTTGGGTATGTTCCTAGGAGTGGGATTGCTGGATCATATGGGAGTTCCATTTTTAGTAGTTTGAGGAACCGCCACACTGCTTTCCATAGTGGTTGGACCAATTTGCATTCCCACCAGCAGTGTAGAGAGGCATATCTTTTGACCCAATTTATTTCTATTCTAGTTACCCTGTATTAAATAAATATTTTCTGTTCAGACAGATCTGAAGTGAAATTTTTTTAAAGATTATATTATGCATACAAGAGCTGGATACAGGCTAGAGGCATGTGATGGGGGGGCAGGAGGATGAGAGGATTCACCAGAGACAGAGTGGGGAGCAGAACAGGCAGACAGACTGAAGTTTTGTGTTTTGAGATATGACCTGAGGGAGTAAAGTACAGTTCCCCTTGCCTCTTTCATTCCAGAAAAGTTTTGCTAGTGTTAAATAGTTATTTCTTGTATGGATACCATATTCAAACAACTCAATGTGTTATTTTATATGCTTCACTGGTATATTAGGATCATTTAAAAAATCATTTATGAATCAGACAGCATAAATCTGGAAGAGTAAATCCAAGCTGAAATGTTGGCACTCCCAAAAGTGTTCAAAGATCACTTCAAAGAGAGCCATGGTTGTAATCAGCGGGCAACATAGCTATTTTTACAAGCAAAGTGATAGTTGGTTCATCATTTAACTGCTTTGGAAAACCATTCAGTGTAATTTTAGCTAGAGATTAGGACAGTTAGATGAAATTATAAATGCTATTCTTTTTGTCTACCTGAACATAATTGTTTTTCTAGCTATCTGTATGTAAATTTATGTATGTACCTAATACAGCTGTATTTAAATAATAGTATATTTAGATTGGACTGTTTCTGAAAGTCATTTTGTGTGCTTACTGGGGCCTTAAAATTTTGACTGCTTTATGTTCTGTGTGTGTTTACAGGTTTGTGGGTGTGTCCATATATAAGGACTGGGAAGAGGCGGGTGGGAGAGAAGAATTGGAGAGGAGATAAAAAGCATATACAATAGTTTCTATTGAAAGTACAAGAATTGTTGCTCCTTTATAGCTTGTCATTTTAACTTGATGCAAACACATGCATTGGCTGTATTTCTGTGTTTTACACATTAAGAGGAAACAGAATCTCAAGTTTCTTTATAGGCCAAGAATGAATAGAGAGGTGAGATTTTAAAGTGGCATGGGGTAAATCAATTGGAAGGCTGAGTTGGCAAAGAATGGTGTCTTTGGTGATGACCATGTATATGCAGTATAATGCCGTATAGCTAAGTGATATCATAAATCAATGTGACTTCAATAGTATTTTTTAAAAATCCACATTTCCCTTTCTGCCAAATTTCAAATTCATTATATTTGTACGTTAATCATGTTATCATTTTTAAGGGAAAGAGGCAAACCTTTATTACTTTCAGGTTATATCTCAAAACACAAAAATTATTTGACAATAATAAAATTTTCATTTCACATCTGTCAGAACAGAAAACAAAAAGATCAGTGCGTTTATATTTTTTTCAGGTTTGTTCAGAGAGAAAAATGAAACTGTGTCAAGAAGAAACATGTGGTTCATAGGCTACTTGCATTAGTGATTATTTCTAGGAATCTTCTTAATGAGATGCTTCAGTCATGAAATAGTACTTTTAACAAGATTGGGAGAAACGAAATTTGAAATGACAACTTGTTTGTACTAAGAAAACCTGAACACAAATGGAACCAAGGAGAAGTGAAAAAATAGGGGTGCTTAGTTTACAATAATATTTCATGTTTTCAAATAAAGAGTAATATGTTTACAAAAATTAAGGATGTATATTCTGAAAAGAAGATACTTTTCCAGAATTACAAAGAGAGGTAAATAACACAAAATGTCTATTTAGGATTGTAGCAATTTATTTTATTGTGCAGAACCAAAATGTTGAAATATTTGTTTCTTTTACAAATGTAAAAACATTTAAATGCACTTAATATTTTTAATGTATTTTTGTCATTTGTAAAAGAATATAATCATTCAGTCTAGTATAATAAAAAGCAAACCAGACTACAGCCTTGAGGGCAATAACTAAAGAGAATTGCAAATTTAATTTAAAATAATGGTGCTATATTTCTTACTGACATTATTTTATAAGCATTCAGTGTGAGTGATCCTTCTTCCAAGGCCTTGGCTGGTCACTGACCTTCTGTTGTGTTTGTGTGTTTAAATCCTTGCTACTAAGCAAGGGGCTGAGTTTGCCATGAATTCAGTGAGATAGGAAAATTGGCATCGAAGTCACTAGTACATTTTGTAAAAAATGAAACTGGCCAACCTACCAGTGACCTATATTAGCTTTCCAACCTAATATACCAGTGCAACATATAAAAAATGCATTGAGTTGCTTGAATGCTGTGTCCATACAAGGAATAACTACTTAATACTTGCAAAACTCTTCTGGAATGCAAGAGACAAGGAGATGCCTATGTCAATGGATCATTTAAAAAAGCATTTATGAGTCAGCATAAATTGAGTAAACCCAGATTGAAAGAGCTGGTTGCCCAAAGAGTAAACCCACATTGAAACAGCTGGCTCTGCAAAAAGTCTCCAAAGACCAGCGGGCTTAGACTTCAGGTTTATAAAATTGTTTTGTGTAGAGCCCAGAGAAACTCCTGTTGCAAATGAATAGATAGTTGGGGACCAAGAAGATAGAGTGAGGGACCCCTGGGAAAGACTTTAGTTTCTCCCTCTACATCTAAATGTAGTTTCATCTGTTCGGCTCATAGTTTTCTTTGGATTATTTAATGAGTTATAAGAATGCAAGATGCTAAAACCACGCTTTGATCTCTATGCCTCTCAGCTTATGGCTTCGGCCGTACACGTCTTATAAAACACTGGGTCTCCTAATCCCCCACTGCCTCTAGCATTCATTCCACACTTAATTTTAAAATTCCCATCTATATTTTGGTGTTCTGGCTATTGCAGCTGAAAAATCTATACATAGGGCTTGGTCTCTATTTGCCCATAGATTGCAGATTTCATATTGTTTCCTCAACTCTGTTCTCTGGAACTCAGATTCTAGCCCTTTCCTTACTCAGCCTCATATCCTGGATGCCAAAATTTAGTTAACACTTACTTCCCCTTGTTAGGGCCACTTACTGTCGCTTGCTGAAATGTAAGAAAAAGTAGAAAGTGCAGCTTCAAAGAGTGGACATATGAGACTCGGAACATTTAACATTAGTATCTAACAAATATGAAGAGTAGATTAAATATATGAAATTTATTCAACTTTATTTTGCATTTATGTATGACTTGCAGTGAAAATATATTTTTAAATTTTATTTGCGCTATGTTACTAACATATGATCTTGACATTTAAAAAATTCCATTTATGTTTTTTGAAGAAGGTGATACTGTAATACTAATAGAATGAGACTGAAAGGTGAGGGTTAACATTTCTAAAATTGATTCCCTGCACACTGACCTTTGCCAGAAAAGGAGTTTATCTCCTACAGTGTCTCCTGGACTAGTTATGGGGGAATGATTAACAATCAGTAGAACCAAACATCAGATTTGGGGTTTACTCCAGTCTTTTATGGGTGCAGGGAGTTTGTCCTTTATTAACCATGAAGACTGATGCTGCCAATTTTGATGGCTTGCCATGTAATGTCACTTGCAAGGATCCAGATCCTCTGACTTCAGTGAAGTGGTTTGCTTTAATTATGGGCACTAAGATGGCAAATTCTGCAATGTCACTCTCCAGAGGTAGGGTAGGTAGCCATAAGATTTCTATCTCTCCTATAACACTAATAATAAATATGAATATTCAACTTTTGGAATTGATAAACCAAGGTCAGATATGTTATGCTTTTTACTCAATAGAAGAACTATTTCGTTTCTCTAACCGAATGACAGTCAAGATTATCTATTTTCTTATACACCAATGTCTTTTCAGTCTTCATAACACGGCCACTTTGACTAATAGAGAATAAGGAAGACAAGGCAGAATATCTTCCCATCTACACCTTTGTTTACCTACCTACTGTCATTTTAAGTGATTATCCTCATTGTTTTACCTGCCTAGAATTCTTTCCCCTATCCCCTGAGATTTCACATAGGTTGTCCACACACACTGCAAATTTCAAGATGCACCTTCCTATGTAGTAAGAATTCTGTCCATTTCATCACTTGAACTTTGTTTACAGAAAATAGGTCGTGCCTGTCATTGTCAGGGGAAGACAAGGGTTTAAATAAACCTGACAGATTTGAAAGAATTCCAACATAAAAAAAATTGACATCAAATATTATTTGCAGTGGAGTTTGATGCTTATAAAAATATTTTATTAAGTTTGCTTATTGTTGATCGACATTAGGCAGATACTGTTAGGCAAGTTGATTTCAAATTGCGGGGTACACAGGGGAATTCTGTTAAAGGGATTTTAGTGAACTAGATGGAATTATGTATGCTTTGCCCACTTTATTCCACCTAGCAGAACAAAGATGAATTGAATTGTGATTGGATGATGTTGCTTGTTTATTATGCCCTCGGAGGGGCACCTTTGAACATGTGCCACTTTAAAACAGAAAGCTGTCAATCCATCTTGATTTGTAGGTCTCCTTGGGAAATGAATATTTCTTTACGGTTGAAAAACAAAAAGCAAATAACCCAGATGGTTTGCTATCTGAGCTACACATCTTTTTTTCCCTTCAGGTTATTATCTGTAGTAGTATTTATTATAAGTACATGCTTTCACTCAGTTGAAATTTTGCCATTCTTGACTTAACCTGATAGAAACCTTAGCATTGTTCCTTTTTATAATTTGGAACAATTGGGAATTTAAAAAAATTAATAATGCATCACAATACCTTTCTAGCAAAGCAGGAGTTTAAATTAGCTAAGCTTGAAGTTTCATTTTCTGTGTATACATGTGTAGTGTTATGTACATTTAATTATATATGTAGTTAATCATGTATAGTTCACCTTCCAAAATCAACTTTAGTGAGGCATTAACTTACATTTAAAAATGGACTTCATTTAAGTGTACATTTAGATGAGTCTTGAAAAAGAACTACTGATATGCTCTTTCTCACTAAATGTTACTTTGACTTTTCTAGATTTTTATTTGGAATCATTTTGTATGCATTCTTTTCTGTCTGGGAGATATATTTCAACTCAGTGGTTTGTGTTACTTAATAGTTTTGAACTTCATTGATTCAGATTCTTTTTATATTGGACTGCTCCATTGTAATGATAGACCTTTTATTGTTGAAGGGCATTGAAGTCATCTTCAGTGTTTGTCTGTTACGTTGCAAAGTTTCTATAAACATTCCTATGGAATTATGTTTTCCTAGGTATGGAATAGTTGTGTTAAATATATGTTTAGCTTTAGAAGAAACTTCCAACTATATCTAAAATGATTATAACATTTATATAATCACATCAGCAATATAATAAAAACCCATTTTAACCCTACTTGAAAAAGGGGACATAAAGAAATATAATACACATAGAGAAATATACACAAATATGAAAATACAACAATTTAGAAATCTCCTTCAGGTCTCTTTCTTGGCATAGCAACTCAGTGGCAATGTTACTGAACATCTTGAATTAGAATAATTTTGCTTATGAATAGATATATATAATATTTATATATTATATATAATTTAATTTTGAGTAAGAGGTTAACAATCTTAATAAGGTACAATTTATGAATAATTTTAGATAGCTGTTCTTTGAATACTATTTAGAAAATATTTGACAGTCCTGAAGTGGTAAATATATTCTTCAGTGTAATCTGGAAATTTTGTTGCTTTGATATTTACAGTTACATTTAAATCTGTTGAAGTTGATATATATAGTATGATATTTAAAGACAAGATTATTTGCACAAAAATATAAATCCTACACCATTTGCTGATAAGATAACCCCATCACTATATTACTGTTGCTCTGCTACCTTGTAATAAGGCATGTGAAAAATCTGAACATAGATGTTTAAAGCTTCTCAAGTATCTTTCATCTATTTGTCTATATTTTAAGTCATATGATTTAAATTACTGTAATTTTATACTCAGTAGTGAGACATAAAACTTCATATTTTCCTGTTTTTTTTTTTTAGCTGTCCTTGACTTTCTGAACCTTGGAATTTCCATGAAATTTAGTATCAAATTGCAAATATTTGCCAAAAACATGCAGGGCTGTTACTGGCATATCACTGAAATAAAATAGAAATTGGACAAGAATTGAACTTCCAAAATTTTGAGTCTAGCAGTAATGAATAAGCTATACTTCCAATTGTTGATGTCAACTTTAATTTCTTTTATGAAATTATATTTTCTGATTTTCTGAGAGAAGTTCTTAAAAGTTTTGTCTTAGACTAACTTGTAAGTAAATGTCCTATTTATAGATTTTATTTGATAATTTTCTAAGATACTGGGTATAGTTTAGTAACCTGCATTCTTGCATTGAACCAAAGAGAGTGGAAATGATGTCTCATAGAACTTAAAGGTAGGTTTAAAATGATGGTCTCTTGAAATAATAATGTATTTTGAAGACTTCAGTCACCATGTAAGTTTTGCAAATGTCCTGAGAGCATCACCTGCCAAGAAAACACAAACATATCCATAGGAAAAGACCATATTGTGAGCTCTGAGTCAAGTTTGGGACAAAGGATAAGAAACTAGAGATGCCTAGAATAAACAAATTAGAATACACCACTTTTAGGGTCATGAAGCTGGAGATTAGGTCTTACCTAGGAATACCCCATTAGGTTTTATACTCCAGGAGTTTTACACTTGGGGGGTACTCACCCTGATGACTTTGAGACAGACAAATCTGCTTTTGCATGACCCAGGGACTGAGAGCGTCCTTAACTACTGTGTCCTAAAGGCTTCTCTTGGCTTACTCTAAGCCCACTCCTGCTTTGAGATGAATGAAAAGAGAAAGATAACAAAGTAAACCCCCAGATATTTCATTATTTTTGCAGATTTATCAACAGTTCAACTTCAATTGCATGAAAGACCTTATGCAAAAAATCTCTGCTGCAATTGTACCTACAGATCTATTTTGGATAGTAGTTATGATTTTGTTTTAAGTAACTTTTGAAATAACCTATTATGTAATAATCAGTAGTCAAAACACTTCTATTTGCAGTCCTGTATCTTCTGATTAAATGCTAGACATCGTACTTGGACGTGTTTGGTCTCAAGATCTTTTTTATGGTGGGTGTGATGCGGCAACATACAACTGAAGAAAATGGGATACTGTATTTCTGAATCACACATGGTATTGTAAATGGAGTTGCCTTAATAAAAAAGTATATACAGAAAATAAGGACATGTTTTCTTCCTTCAGAGAAAAGTGATCTTTTTTGAAAGAAAAAAATGTGTCCTTATCAAGAGTGAAAGGAATTATTTAATGCTTAATTTCAGTTTGATATGTTCTGATTTGCAAGTAATCCAAGGGATTTGCCCTTCACATTTTATTTTTAATTCAGAGTGTTTTCTGCAGACTCTTTTGATGGTTAACTTTATATGTCTACTGGGGCATGGTTTGCCCACAAAACTGGTTAAACGCTATCTGGTATGTCGGTGAGGGTAATTCCAGAACAGGTAAAATTTTAATTTGTGGCTTGAGCACAGAATATGGTTTCCCCAAATATGGATGGACATCATTCCATCTGCTGAAGGTCTTGAGTTGCACAAAAGAGGAGGGAGTTTGAATTGGCTCTCTGCATAACTTCTTGAGTGAGAACATCCGTCTTTTCTTGCCCTCGAATTCTCAGGATTTCAAATGACTATTGACTTTTCCTGTGTCTCCAGCTTGCTGACAGCAAATCATTGGTCTTCTCAGCTGCCATAACTATATAAGTAAACATTCTAGTAAATCTCTGTGTGAGGGTTTGGGTGTGTATTGGCTCTATTTCTCTATTGGATCCTGAGTGTGTCCTGAACTGTGTGTTGGTGTGTTTTGCTTGGGTTTGTGACAAGACCAAATGAAGCTTCTGCTTTAATCTCTTAGCAGCATTTTTTCTTTGCCGTTTTTTTTTTTTTTTTTTTTCTTCTCCTGTTGACCAGACAATTTAAGATTCACCAAGTGCCTTAAGGACAAATTTGAGAAAAGTAATGACAAATACATGAGAGGAAAAGTGCAGTAAATGTGGGTTACTCAGAAATGAGTTTCCAAACCCTATCAATTAATTGCTTTTTACTCCATGTCTTGCCTATCTTAGCTCTTTAGCAATACAACCAAAAATCTTTGTATTCCATCAAAAATTTTGATATGTTTTGGTGAACTATGATAGAAATCGCTTCAAGTCTCTGAAGTTTAACACAATGGAAAATTGATTCCTATTTATGAATCTACTGAGATATTTTCCAATATATTTTAATTCCATTTGAGTAATGTAGTTTCGAATACTTTCATTTTTATAGCATTAACAAAACCTGTCCTTTACTACTTGAAACTCTAGAGACAGTTTTAAGTCATCTTAGTATCTAATTACAAATTAATGTTTATTAAATATAAAGGTTAATGATAGTCTCAATATTTTCTGAACGTTATACTACTTTTAGTTTTACCTCCTATTCTAAGATTCCACTTCTAATATTCTAAATAGTATATTGTAAATGGCAAAGTCATGTTTGTAACCTGTGCTTGTGTGAGGCAGGCACACTGCCCTGTTATATTTCTTGTATGATGGCTATTGTCCTCATTTTAGGTTATTTCAAGTCTCAAAGGCTGGAATCATTTTGCCTTAGAGCCACTTTCTAACAAAATAAAAATGACTTGCATTTCCTCTTGTCACTGAACATGCTGTATTATAAAAATTGCTTCAATTACAACATCACTTATGTTTGCTTAAGTAGAATTGATTTTGTTTCATGTTGTAGGGATGAAAGTTGGCTTAGCAAAAGCTTTTGTAAGTACTATATTGCCTTACCTAACTCATATCATTCTCATTTTGCATAATGATAATGACATTACTTAGTATTTATTTTGAATATTTAGACAGAAAAATCTTTTGAAGTACAATCTCCTGTCTGCATACTTTAATAAGAGGACATTCTTTTAGAGTTCATTATCACAAAATTAAAATAACAGGGATGTTCTTTCATGTGGCATTAAGATACTAGCATCAATAATCTTCTTTAATCCTGGCCAAAGCCAGTAATTTTAGTAGTGGAATAAATTCAATTGTAGTACTCAATTTTTACACTCTTATAGATAATGCAAGAGGCATTCCAGTCTGTGTTGGAACAGTTTTCAGTGTATCTTTCTATTGTTTGTAAAAATACAACTAATGCCAGATTCTAGATACCTTATAATATTATATCACAATGAAATTTTGCTTCTAATCTCTACAAATGGATACTTTGACATCCTGCCCTACACCTTGACCCAGCAATGTTCCAGCACATTCCATTTTTCCCTTTCCTCACCTACTCCTAACCTGTTACCCTCCTGGTTGCATTAGTTTTATAGTCAGCTGTTAAAAGGTTTCGTTTAACTGAGAATTTTTTATGTTTCTCTGTATTACACACATAAGTGAGATCACAGTCTTTTTCCTCTGACTTATTTAGCATTATTGTGTCCAGTTCCATGTTATCACGTGTGGAGAGTTCATCTTTTTCTTTAAAATTGCACTTTCTTCCTTTCACATTAGTTTCCATAGCCTTCCTTGCTTTTTCTCATTAGTCCTTAAACAATATTAGTACTTCTATTATAAATCTTGTTTGTTATTTCAATAGGTGTATCTCATAATATACCTTACGAAGATAGATTTCTATCATTGAAGTTTCATGATGTCTATGCATAGAATTGTAATTGCCTGTATTATGTATTCAGTGATAATAAATATCTTTGAGTAAATGAATGTCTGAATAATGATATACTACATGAATAGGATGTATTATCTAAGCAGAAATGTGAGTTTTATGAATGGATAAAAATATAGAAATTTGTAAATTGGCTGAAATAGACATCTTCTAGATAAAACAATGAAAATATTTTGAAGTAGTAATTTCACAATGTTTGTGTATATAAATTGGATCAACATATTTTATCTCCATTAACATACCTTTAATTAGACTAACATTCTGTAATACAAAATACATGTTTGAATTTCCAGAAGTAATTTTATTTGATGGGACAAGTTATATCTACAATAAGTTACCATTCTAGGTGTTAATCTTAGACATCTTAAAAACTGCTGATTTAATATTTGAGTCTATTTCATCAGTCCTTTGTCAGTGCTTTTTTTTTAAATTAAAACTAGCAATCCCATGAATTTTCAATTAGAGTTGAGGTATGAAATGCTATGTATAAAATAATTATTTGGAAAATAGATTTGCTCCAACATTAGATAAAGAGATGCATTAAAAACAGCTTATGAGGAACATATGGGCTGGAGGCCAAAGTTGGTCATATATGGATCTCTCCAATTACCCTAAAATAGCAGGTCAATGTAGGTCACTAATATCCCTAAAATGGAAGTCAGCTGTCGGAGGTTTACATGCCTCAACTTGAGTTACATGCCTCAACTTTGCTTTTATTAAATGATTCTATCAAAGATATTAGATTAATCCTTTCTGAGAAAGAGGTGGAGAGAGAGGACTTGCTGATACTGAGATTATATACTAGCAAGGCTGACTTTGTCAATTAAATCTTTTAGAAAGCACCCGACCATAAATAATTTCAGCCTCATGCTATATCAGATCAAAAGTCAGCCACATTACAGCTTTAAAATAGTAGATAAAAAATATATAATCAATTTTTCCCACTAAACTACAAAAAATACAAACTATCATAGTTTTGTTTAAAAACATTTTCCAGTAATGTATCAAATAATTGTGTTTTCATTTATCTGTATGACCTCGTTTATTCCTGGTTTGCATTCTCTATTTCTCTCTGAAATATAAGCTTACACCATTCAACACTAACTTGAATGATCAGCAGGGACAATCTGTAGGCAGTACAGAAAGTCTTCATAATTATTCTTGTGAAGTAGTCATTGACCATGAAATAGCATAATCTCTTTAGTGTAACCTTCTTTTAGCAGTGCTACTTCTGCCTTAGCATCAGATTATCACTGTTCTGCCATGGGTGTCTCAAAGAACAGTCGGAGAGGGAATATTTAACAAGCAAACAAAGGGTGAGGCAAAGACTTTAAAACCAACTCTTCAAAGCTAACTATAAATATCCAGTTTCACGTGTGGAGTGCGGAGGGTGGGTGGGGGGTGGATGGTGAGAATGGGGGCATCTGAAGCACAGTGGAATTGGTTGGGGGGCTTACGAGCTCCAGTGGTTGTAGTGCTATAGTACGTACACCTGGGGGCGGAGATCCTGTTGTGTCAAAATACTAGCAAGGTTGTGAAACATGGTACTTCAGTAAAAATAAATACTTTTTTTTAAAGATTTATTTATGCACACAAGAGCTGGGGTACAAGCCAGAGATGCCGGGGGTGAGAGTATCCACCAGAGACAGAGCGGGGAGCAGAACAGGCAGCTCGACTGAAACACACTGCTGAGGGGAGCAGCGGGAGGCAGGAGAGGTCTGCTGCGCCCTGTGGGTCAGCTCCTTGGCCAGGGATGGAACTCACACTGCTGTGCTGCAGGTGCTTCACAGTGTGGCACTCAACCCACTGCACCACCAGGGAGGCCAAAAATAAACTTTTAAAAATGAAAGTAAAAAATAAACACATGCGATTTCTTGCAGAAATCAAGTTTTCCTGATATTTTTCATGAAAGGAGGGAAAATAAGATGGCTAAGTGAATGCGCAAAGCAAAACAGGGGAAAAGAACAAGTGTATGGTCTAAGTTCTAGCACTGGGCTGACCAAGGTACTGGAAAGAGATTCTAAAGATTAACTACCACATTTTTTATTTGAAGAGTTCGAGTTTGGACTTTTATCAGTCTGCAGCTATTCTTGTAGGTTAAAGTTTTAACCTCCCAGGTGTATTTATCTCCTGTGCTGATTCCCATCATCCAGTGGAAATTGTTCCAAGAAGGTTCCAGTTTACACCATTACCTAAGTTGGTTATAGAGTGTGAAAGCTATTAGTTAAGAATGACTCTTAAACTTTGGACCAGAGCAGCAGGAAGACTAGATTTGGCCATGATCTTAGGTAGAAAAATCTCTAAGAATTACTGATTTGGGGTAAAAAGTATTTTTTTGGAATGTGTCAGCCTGAGATATCAATTAGACAAGTAAGTGGATACTATGAGAAAAAGTAGACATACTTGCCTGGAGCTCTGCAAAGATCATTAGACTGGAAATATAATTTGGCAAATCATTAGCATATAAATGGCATCCTAAGCTTTGGGGTAGAATGAGATTACAAAAAAAAAAAAATAGAAAAGTATAGAAGTCCAAGAAATGAAGTTTGATGCACTTCATAAATAGTAACTTGAGTGATGAGAAAGAGTAAGTAGAGGAGCTACACAAGGGAGGGTCTCATAGTAATAACAATTAGAAGAATAGATTTATTGGAATCAAAGAAAAAGTTATTTGGAAAAGCAGGAAGTAGTCAAACATGGATGTCAGTAGGGAACGGGTCTTTATAAGTGTGGAGGCCATTGATTTTTGCAAAAGTCGGTTCAGAGGCAATATCTAACTGGAGTAAATCCAGCAATAAAATGGAAAAAAGTCATTGGAGACTGTGACTAACAATACCTTTTTAGGATAGTGAAGGGCCTCCCTGGTGGCACAGGGGTTAATTCCCAGCACTGTGATGGTATCTGCAGCCACTGCAGAGTGAATTTGATCCCCAGCCAGGGAGCTGACCCACATGGTGCAGCAGACCTCTCCTGTCTCACCTGCTGTTCCCCTCAGCAGTGTATTTCAGTAGCTCTGCCTATTTTGTTCCTCACTCTTCTCTGGTGAATCCTCTCACTTCCACACCTCTGGCCTATACCCCAGTTCTTGTATGCATAAATAAATCTTTTAAAAAATAAAGAAATTGAAGAGGGAAAATGGTTAGAGAGAGGTGTAGGATTTTACAAGTAGTCCTGAAATAGAAGGCAGGCCATATGGGCACAGGGACTGGTCCATATATAGATGCGGTGATAGAAGTTTGTAAGAAAATCTTGGACTTTGTTCTCTCAGTGAAATGGGTACCAAGTCACCCAGGAATGAGAATGGGCTTGGAAGCCTGAGAGGCATGAAATCATCACTTATAAGAGGAGAGTATGTAGGCTGGCTTGTAGCATGTAATAAGATTACTATACAGCTGTAATAGTTGACTTACAATCAGAAGCCCTGCATTTATGGTGAGATAGTCAACATTTGTACGTTTTCTCCATTGTGTCTTGTTGCTTGGTGCGCACGTGGGTTAGGAGGGTATTACATTTTAAACACAGCTTTGCCCAGCAGATAGGAGACAAAGAACCTAAGACAACAGAACTTTAAGAGTATATGGATGGATTTTGGAATTTGTTATTTGTAAAGGCATGTGAGACTGTGAGCAAGCATGGAAATAAGTTCACATCAGTGATTTTTACTTTACTTTGTTTATTTAAAAATCAGTGATTTTTAAATACCAGTGTGGTTCAAAGATGATAAGTAATTACACATTTGTGAGGCAGTGCCAATAATTTCGATTTTTACTTGATGAAAATTGAGATTTTGGAGAGATGTCTAGAGATATCTAAACAGATAACAAGGACATAAAGGACAGATATTGTGTTCTTTATGTCAAGGACAAAATCAGTCACTGAACCCACACTCACTGTTTTTCCACAAGGTAAAGCCAAATTTCTCTACAATAATAATAAAAATGTCTTCAAATAATTTGAATTTTATTTTCAAAAAAGATTTCAGCATACAACGGGGATAATAACTGGGGGGTAAGGATTCACCAGAGACAGAGCAGGGAGCAGAACAGGCAGATCAACTGAAACACACTGCTGAGGGGAGCAGTGGGCGAGGCAGGAGAGGTCTGCTGCGCCATGTGGGTAACCTTGGTTGGGGATCAAACTTGCGGCTGCAGATAGCGTCATAGTGCTGTGTTTAACCCCTTGCACCACCAAGGAGGCCCCAATAATTTGAATTTTGAAAGATTTCCACTTTGGCATTTTCCACCATGATAAACCCCAGGATGAGTAGGTTATTTGATTGATTGACTGCTTTAATATACAGTTACTTTTGAACAGACACTCTTTAAGCAGAAGGCCTTTGTATGCAATCCTAAATGTTTATGATCTTTTTTCTTTAATTCTGTAGCTTGGTTAAAAAATATAGAATCATAGACTTTCAAAATGTGACCCATGTTTGGCTTCATACTGAGCATGCCGTCAATGTTTCATGCCAGCTAAACTTCGTTTATTAACCTCCTGTTTCTCTATAACTATCTGGTCATTTAAAAAAATCAGATTTATCACTGATAAAATGCAACACTGATTTATTGTTATGTGTGACTATTTGTTAGGCTATGTTCACACAATCCCCCAAACTCAAATCTAATTGAGGGTAAGGGCTTGGAAATAAGGATTTGTTAGCTAAAATAGAATTAGTTTCCACTGCTATCTGTTCCTTGCCCAATGACCAGAGATAGATTGGTCTAGAGGGGGAAGGGGCACGTTGCCAGTGAAACTAATTGGAAAATAGAAAAACAGGGAAGGAAAGAATGCCATCATTTAAACTGGTTCTGCTTGGTGGTTTCTCTGCAACCTTTGTTCTAGGAGCTTCTCCATGTATTAAGGCTGCAGCCTAGCACAATAGCATCTGTGATCAACCATGGGGAAACTTCTCTCTCGGCATGTCATCAACATCATAATTTCACATGATAGTCATCAACTTATTACAACTGCAGAAATTAATTATACTTTCCAAAGGTGTCATTTTCAATATGCTATAGTGAAATATACAATAGAATCTAAAGTTCTATGGTTAAGCTTCCAGTGTGACTTTCATGCAAGAGTTTAGACCCCTTGGGTAATTTGTTCTGAGCCCCAAGTCACTCCCATTTTCAGTAAGAGTAATTAGATTAAGAATAGACCTACCTAATTCAGAAGATTGTTTAAAGAATTAAAGCAACAGAATTATAGACAGGCTCGGAATTCATTTTCAGGGATCAATGATTCATGTTAAGGCATGTGATAAACACCTCTTCAGGAACAAATTATTTCCATGTCTTTGGGTATGGAAGTTAAAAACCACTGGTGAAAATGTGTGGGTCACAGATTACAGAAAATAGTGAGGGCTCTTTGGCTACAGTTTGTAAGCTATGGAGGTAACTTGGTGACAGAGTTGCTTCTGTGGGTGTAATTGTTGCACACTTGGATGCATTCAGTCTTTCATTAATCCCCTGTTTACAGAATTTAGACTTTTGGGGGCATAGTGTGTATTGCTAGCTGTTGCCTCAGGGTTTAGTTGGATATGCCATTATGAGTGGCTGAAATGTTGGCTTTTGAAGCTTAAGGAGAATCAGGAGTGCTGTGAAACCATGAGACAGTAAATAAAGCAATGATGATAAAGGACATCAGTTACTTTAATATATAAATTTATGAACGGGTAACTCAAATCTATTTGTCAGGTTATATTCGATTCTTCAACTTAGCTGTTTCTGTAGGCAAAAGCTATATGAGAATGTGTGCTTTCCCTCCTTTAAATAAGTACAAATAAAAAGGATATTTTAGACCAATAACTCTCTGCACTTTCTTACTATTTATGAAGATTATATTAGAACCCCATGTGAGAATACACATCTTACAATATTATTGTAATTTATAAATGAAAGTATATGAAAATACTTAAATGATATAATATTACCCAATATCCAAAATATCTATATCCATTATGCTTGATAATCACATTTACTATTTTCTTCACTACAGCATAAAATAAACTGGAAAATTATGAACTTCAATTTTGCTTTTCCAAGTCATACATTTATTTATAGTTATAAGGCCAAAAATTCCAGGAGGAAATAATGGGCATATAATTTTAGATTTATAGTTAAAATTAAGCTTGTATAATGATTTAAAATTGTTTTTTTTTAAGTGGAGCAATATAAATGTCTCCACATTGTGATTCGATAGAGAATACTATTGAGATTGTATTTATGGATGTCTCTATATACATATGTAAGCATGTATGCACACTCATCAAAAATATTAATTAATAGAGCCTTTTCTCTGGGAAGTGGAATCACAATATTTTTTAATATTTTGAGTGTCTTGCAATACATTTTAAATATTCTCCCATATTTATATATATGAGTATAGCTTTTATAATTAAAAAAGAAATTATTCAGAACAAAATCAGCATCTCATTGTAAAATAGCACTTAGTTAGCTCTCCCCAGAAGTTTTTATTCTACAAAATTTCACAATTCAAAGCCTGGCATAGAACAGTAAGTACAAGGCTATTTCCTAAGAATCAGAAGAAAAGTATGTTTAGCAAAATTACTGCCATTCCAAGTAATCATACAAGCAAAAGAAAAGGAATTTTCTTTGGTTTCCCATCATCACAAGTTTAAATTAAATTCTCTTTTCTATTTGTTTCTTTGTGTTCATATCTGTTTTGTTTCTGTGTGGCTTAGAAGAGGATCATTGTATGTGAATGTCTCATCTCTATGGGAACTCTAAGAAAAAAAACAGAAAGACTGGCAAAGTTGGAACAAACACAAACAGAAAAATTCAATCCTTTAGTCCTTTTGTTGACTATGATTGTCCAGCCCATCATTTTCTTATTCTGATGCTGAAATTCTTCACCTTCCCATTTTATTGCTCCTGCCACCTGTGAGACAGATTGTCCTTCTGGACCCTCATTGTGAGGAGGAAAGGATTTGCTATCATAGATAATAGCACCAGCAGGAAAGTTGTTTTCATATTTGAGAATATTTCATGTTTGAGAATCTGAGGTAAAGAAAATGATGGTTCTCTCTTGTTCTAGTGCTTTGCTTTATCCCTTTCCCCTTCATAGAAACTAAAGTTCTATAAATGGCTACTTAGTAAAAGGATGTAGGCTTTGTTGTGTATTGAAACTCAAATGAGAGTTTTTAAAGTATAACTTCTCTCTGAGAGTACTGTAACACCAAGACCGATGGATAGAGATAGATTATAATGACAGATAGATGACTTACAGATAGAGAGAGAGAGTGAGAAAGAGAGAGAGAGAGTAGATAGATTAGATAGGGATAATTTCTCAATATTTCCCTGTCTCTCATACATACACACCAAAAGATAGAACTTAAGATCAAAAATCTAAATATGAAATTATGTAATGCACAATTTCCTTTGTCAAAAATTAATTGTACTGAGATAGTAGTTGAAGATTTTCATTGATACAATATATAAACCTATACAATATATATTTTATGTATATATATATACACACACACACAAGGTAATGGATGTAAGGTCAATATATAAAAAGAAAAATAAAGCAGTATATTAGCATTCTTTTTTTTAAAAGATTATTTATTTATGCACACAAGAGCTGGGGCACAGACCAGTCACAGGAGGTGAGAGGATTCACCAGAGACAGAATGGGGAGCAGAACAGGCAGATCGACTGAAACACACTGCTGAGGGGAGCAGCGGGCGAGGCAGGAGAGGTCTGCTGTGCCATGTGGGTCCCCTCCCTGGCTGGGGATCGAACTAGCGCTGCTGTACAGCAGATGCTTCACAGTGTGGCGCTCAACCCGCTGTGCCACCAGAGAGGCCCATAAAGCAGTATGTTAGCATTCTTATTTGTCACAAAAGAACCAAACAGACTAGTTAAGGGCCGAAAGATGTAGACCCACAGAGAAAAAATATGCATAAAATATTTGTATTCAATATTTATAGAAATTATTAACTGCAGCATTCTACATAATATAATTAGTAAATGGCTAATGAAAATTAACATTATATTAAAGGAATCTGCCTCATACCCATGAGAATCGTGCCAATGGAGGGAGCAGTTCTGCTTGGTTTCTCTTATTTCTACATGTTTCCGGAAAAAAAAAGAAAAACTTTCTGCCCTTATTTCTATTAGTTTGTCAAGGTTTTTTTGTTTGTTTTTTTCATCTTTGATGATAGAGATAGTGTCTACCTCCAGAACAAATCCAGACATTCTTACTGTACATTAGAACAATTCGAGGTTCTCTACCTTCAGTGTTCCTTCCCTGTAACAAAACTACAGGAGCCACCTGAACTTCTCTGAATTATTCTGTGACTGTCAAGGCATAGGAAACAGACACAAGAGAATGTCGGATAATCTGGCTTTGGCTACTGCTGAGGATAAGAATGTCTTTTGTCTCTGACCCAAGAACTTCATGTCTTCAGCAATTACAGAATTTGGCAGGCTTTTGTATAAGCCAGCAACTAGTACAAAACTCATACTCCACATAACTCTTGGCATGGCTTATACAGAAAGAAAGAAAATGAAAAAGCCACATACTAATATAAACAAATCTGTAAAAGATGTTATAGAGTGAAATCAGCATTTAATGCACAATATAATATAGCATATAATGTTTCAAAATGTGCAAAAATTGACTATAGATTTTTATTTAGGCATGTACACATATAATGAATGTGTAAAATTATTCATATATGATAGTCATCCAGCTGGAGTCGGATCAGAAAAGAGTATCCAGGAAGCTTACAATGTACTTATTATCTTATTATAGCTGTTTGTTTTGTTTTGTTTCAAAAAGAAGTGTGGAAGGCTTGGCTTGTATCAGGAGGTGAACAGTCATCCTTTCTGTGCTCACAGGGAAAAAAACTGAACAAACTGAAAATCAGCTTCTATTCTTAGACTTTTTAGAAAAGTAAGGTCACAGGAAAAAATGGTGCCACAAAAATTGGAGGGATCAGTGAATAGAGATAAATCATGGTTTATTTGGAACATAAACCCAGGAGCAGAAGTCTGCCATAGGAGCCAGTGCTGGTAGGAACTTGCAGACCACCAGTTAGAGTTACTGCGTGCTCCACGAGCAGGAGCTAAAACTTGGGAGGACGCGCTTAACAAGGTCATCTTAGGAAGGACTCAAAACACTTATCACAATGACCAAATAGCAAAACACTGAGAACCTCAAATGCTAAAGATACAGAACAACAAGAACTCTGGTCCTTTGCTGATGGGGATGTAAAACTAGTCTGGCCAACCACTAAGATAGTTGGGTGGTTTCTAACTAAAGTAAACATATGGTCATCAATCAGTCCTTTTGAATTTACCCAAAGAAGTTGGGGGAGAGGAGGAAGGCTACTCAGGGATGTTTATAGCAGCTTTATTTGTAATTGCATAAAATTGGAAACAACAGTGTCCTTCAGGAATGAATAGATAAGCTCTTGTACATGCAAACAATGGAAGATTATTCAGTGTTAAAAAAATAAGCTATGGTCATGAAAACACATGGAGGAAATGTAATACATATTATTCAGTAAAAAAAAAACCCTCTGAAAAGGCTCTATGTTGTAGGATTCCAACTACATGACCGTCTAAAAAAAGAAAACCTATTGAGACAGTAAAAAGATCAGTGGACTGAGGTGTGAGGGTGGAGGGAAGGACTAAGAGGCGCAAGTAGGATGTTTAGGGCGGTGAAATTCTCTGAGATTCTATAATAGTGTGTACATACATATGTGGTTTTTGTGCCATTAAATATACAATTCCAAGAGTGAACCCTAATATATTATAAACTCTGAACATTGGACTTGGGGTGATTAAGATGGGTTAATTTAGGTTCATCAGTTATAGTAAATGTGCAGTTCTCACGGGGAATGTTGATAATTGTAGAAGCTATGTATGTGTGTGGCAAAGAGAATATGTCAACTCTGCTTGCCACTTAGTTCTGCTGCTTAGCTAAAACTGCACTGAACTATACAATCTACTTAAAAAAAAAAAAGAACAAGCCTCAGGAGCTAGGATAACTCTTCACAATTGACTTAAATTAAAGCAAGAGGGCTTCATCTTTGAACATCCATATTGATTATTGGAAAGAGCCTCTGAAATGTCTAATATGGGGCCAGGCAATGTTCTTCAATCATTGGTGATTTGAGCAATGAGATTTAGTTGTCTGCACAGCATTTTTAGCTGGGATGTTAGTGCTTAGCTATTTCTGAAAGGCATACCACAGCTGCTATTACTAAATATATTTTATTAAGTAAGTGCTTTGGAATCACAGAGAAAGGACCTCTGGGTTGTATTCAACCAAAAAATTAAATTATAATACATAAATAATTGTCCTTTCAACAACTATGTACTGAGTATGTCAGGCATTGCACTGTAAACTTTATGTTGAAATCAAGTCAACATGGCTATTATAAATATTTTTGTAATAGTAGAAATTGGTGCAAAAAAACCATTTCTGTTAAAATTTTATATATATTGATGATACTTCTTTAGTTAGTATTAACTAAAAATATGACAGTAACTGTAACTCTTTTAGTGGCTTTTATGAATCACTTTACAGTTTCATGTTTTTTAAAGGTAGTTGTTTTATTTAAGAAATCACACACTCCTTAAAACCAAAAGTTTCCTTTCTCTTCTTACTTTGTTATCAAGAGGAATATGTTGATTTTTATAGACTTTTATTCTTTAAAAATACAAATGTGGAAGCAGCAATATTTGCCATTAATTTTAAAAGTCATTATTTTCAGAATTAAACTTTGCTGTGGCAACAGATCCTTCTTTCATACCTGGCTGGATTTGGTTTCCATTTGGTATTGTGATATAATTTCCTACTGATTTTTTTAGAAAAAATTTATTTATGCATACAAGTACTGGGGTACAGGTCAGCGGTGTGGCGGGGTACGATAAGAGGATTCACCAGAGAGAGAGTAGTAGGGCGCAGAACAGGCGGATAGATTGAAATACTCTGCTGAGGGGAGCTGTGGGTGAAACAGGAGAGGTCTGCTGTGCCATGTGGGTCACCTCCCTCGGTGGGGATCGAACTCATGCTGCAGTGGCTGCGGGTAGCTTTAGAGTGCTTTAACTTAAGCCCTTGTGCCACCGGGGAGACCCGCCCCTGTTTGTTTTGATGTAATTATCATTGCTTAAAAAGAGAGCAATGGTGTATTTGGTATGAATACAGTCAGGGACACTTAAAGATATACACTGGAGCCTCAGATATAGAATTCTGAAATTTTATTTTTTTTAATTAAACAGTGGACCATAACATAATTTGTTATGGTCCTAACCACTTAGCCTTTCTTGATGTTGCCCTGCATTTGAAATGACTGTTTAAATCCTTGTATTTGACTTACTATCAACAGATGATAGAGAAAGCAGGATTAATACCTTTTAGAAGTCTTTTCATGAAAACCCAGATATTTTTATACTGAAGCTACCTCTCCAGAGATGAGGAATTCTATTTTTAAAACCAACTGATTGAAGTGGTTGACTTTTTTAAATGGGATTTTATTTGTCTAGAAAAAGAAACTTGAGAGAAACTTTTGAATGTGACCAGACACACTGTCTCTGTGAAAAGCAAGATCTATCTACTCTTTAGTTTGTCTACGCTGAGTCTGTCAGGAGAGATTTTATTCAGGCACTACCAGATTTGTTATTAGAACTTAATAATACTTAGGTTAAAGTCTTTAAATTGTATGGTAATTATGTTAAAAAGGAATACTCTTGAAATATTCTCAGCCATCTTTGGTTATCCTCTATTAAAAATGTGGTCTGCTATCAATGCAAGCATTCATGTAAGTACTTATCTTACATGAATATGTAAATGTTTAAGTGTTTTTTTGATTTAGAATGGGATAATGAACTTCTTCCTCAAACTTGACATTTTCAGGTTATATTGTGAACTTAGACCCACTTTCTTTTATATGACTGCATATTATATATTGTGATTTGTGTCTTATGGGTACAAATTTCATTTTACTCAATATGTATGTATAATTTTATGTTCAGCACAAAATATATAGTAGTAAATAGGCAGAATACCATTTCTGCTATCACAAAGTTTTTATAAAGGGGAGATGTATATCCAATAAGTGACAAGATTTTCATTTATTAGTAAACAAATTTTGTTTTCAATTGTTCTGTGCTAAAAAAACAATGCTGCAATATATGAGTACCCATTTTTTTATTTCCACATTTGTAAATATCTGTAAGATAAATTTGTAGAATTGTTGGATCAAAAAAACATAAATTATTTTTCTTTGATTTAATATGGACATTTTGGAAATATTTTTCTATGTAAGATATGTTCTACATAGGTGTTTGAAGTTCATTTATTCTGATAGCTTGTCTTATAGAAATTGTAGCAGCTCTGTAGTTGTACATCAAGGAACTATCAAATCTCTTAAGGGCCTTGTCTGTGATATTTGAGAGAAAAGTGGATGCCTCAAAATTTGTAGTGTTCTGTCTTTTTATATTATATAATGATAGATTTTTCCTTATATTCAGAGACAACCTGTTGCAATGCCATGATATCTTTTCCACACTTTCCTTCTGACATTTTATAGTGCAAAGTGATATTGATCCCTATGAACGCAGTAATTGTTCCCTACAACGGATACTGACTTGTATCTATTTCTAGCAAAAGGCCCAAAATGCTGAATCTGATATTTGTTAGCCCAATATGTCAACACCTTGTAGACTATAGATCAAATAAATTAATGCATAAATCTATAGATAAAATAATAATTCATCCAAAAATATTTATTTTGCTTTCTAAGTTATAAAAGAAATCATTCATGGGCTTTAAATTTTGGAGCTTTACACAATATCAAGAATGATATGTTAAGGAGATATTCAACAATTACTATGGCTTTTCATCTTCCTTTTTTTGAAGGATTTATTTATTTGTGCATATAAGAACTGGGGTATAGGCCAGAGGTGTGAGGGGTGAGAGGATTCACCAAGAGCAGGGGGAGCAGAATAGGTGAATCTGCTGAAATACACTACTGAGGGGAGCAGCAAGTGAGATAAGAGCTGCCATGTGGGTCAGCTCCCTGGTGGGGATGGAACTCATGACTAAGTGGCTGGGAGTAGCTTGTTAGCGCTTAGACTTGTGCCACCAGGGAGGACCTTCTATTGCCTTTTGTACTAATGTTTTTCAAACTGTTTTAAAACAAAATATATCAAATATCAAGTTAAAAAATAGATACATAGTAAGAGGTTTCTCCTTGTAATAGTAGATTTGCTTCTGTTGGACCAGTCACATTCCGCTAACACCTCTAGTCTTAGGAAAAATTATAAAAGATGGGTCCTCTAAAAGCTCTGTGTTTGATCAAAGCTCCTCCAATAAAGACATTAAAATTAAATGGAGACATATCTGCCATTCACATGGATGAAAAAGGATATGAGTTTTATAAGTCAATTTAACTGCCAGCTAAAGCAAAAATTCAAACAAAGAAAAACCAGTAGAAAACAAACAAGATCTTTCAGAGGAACATAACAGAATCCAGAATCTTTGTAACAGTAGATCATGTTTTAATGTCCAGAATGTGGCATAAAAAATATCAAGGAATCTGAAAAATCAGTGGTACAGGTATTTAATTTAAAGCAGCTAAAACAGCTGTTCAACAACTGTGTATAGGATAATACACTTGATTAAAGGTTGTAGGCGATTTCAGCAGAGAAACAGAAACTGAAAAATGATGCGAGTAAAAATTCAAGGTAAGACATAACTAGTTCTCTATCAATATCAGAATCATAATCACGTGGAGCTGTTGAGTAGAAATTCTACAGTAGGGAAAGAAGAAAAGTATTTTTTAAATGAACAAATTTTAGTCGGGTGGTTAGGAACATAGAGTGGTAATTAGAAAGCTAAAGAAGAAAAGAAATAGGAAAAAAAATTGAAACAATATCTGAAAATTCCCAAAGTTGGTTTAACTAAACCTTGCCAGTAAGCAGTAGTGAATTGAAAGTGAGTCCTCCGACCCATGAAACTTTGTGTTGGCTTAAGAATCTTCATGAGAAACCCTGAGGTAGAAGTATCAGCTATGCTATTACTGGATTCCTCACATTTCAAAATAATCCATGTTTGCTAGTTAAGCTGCTAAATTTCAAGGAAATTTATTGCAAGCAACATATGACTAATAAATTATCTATTTTGATTATGAGATATACCATACATATTATTTGGTAGTTATGTTGAAAATAAAAGGATATGGTATCCTAAAAAATAATTTCCATCAGTATGGAATAAAAAATGTGAGTGCAAGTTTATGAAGAACTCTGTTTCTTTTTTCCTTGATCACTTGTATGATTGAAATTTGTTATGTTATAATCAACCACACATTACTGAAGAATTATTTCTTTATCTCCCTATATATCTACATGTAACTGTATATCTATCTCTGTGTGTGGGTGTATATCTATTTCTAAGACTGTGTTACCTGAGTTTTTAGGAATGACTTTCAATGGCAATACCACATTGTCCTTTTTTCTCCATAGGACCTTTGCATTTCAGTGTTTTTTAAAGGAACTATCAAACAGGAAAATACTGAATTACTTACCATAATGTTAAATCCATGAATACTTGTATTAGCATCATGAAACGTATTAAATCTGCTTTGGAAAAATAACATGAAAAATCATCTCAAAAATTATTAAATTAGATTTTGGGGTATATGAAATATGTTTAATAATGACTAAGTAATGACTGAGCTAGCATTTCTTTTTCACTCCAGATCACTAAAACTGACAAAATGATTAATGGTAAGATTTTGGCAGAGGGTTGACAACTTACACAGAAGTTAAATCAAAGGTCATTTCTTCTTACTTTAATCAATCCAATCCTTCCTGTAGAAAAGACACAAGGCAAGGGTCTTGTGTCTCTACTTCTTAATATCATTCACACATAAATAATTAACAAAAAGCAGAAACTAGTCAGACGTTCTAGAAGTTTTTTGATACCAAATGAGAATTTCTAGCAAAGTATTTATTTTAAATAAAATTGTCACAGTAGTATAAACAAAATTTGAAAAAGATAAAGAAAATACTAATGACAAAAAAGTCATTAGTTTAATTTTTTACTCTCAATGAGGGTCCTAAATATTTAATGCCATTGTAATGCTAATAAATTTAAAATTAGTTTGTTTCATCCTAGGAGCAGTAAAGTTAAGGGAGAGTCATCTAGCTTAAGTTTACATAGATAGGGGTAGTTAGATACACATATAGATATCAACTAATATTTGTTTTTGCTTTGAGAGGAACAAAACAATAAAGAGATTTTGTAAAACCACTGAAAAAGGTAAATTAGTTGTCATAGGATTTTTAATTGGAAAAATTCTGACTAAATCTAGCTATACTAATATTTTAAATTATTCTTCTATATTAAACAATTTCAAAAATTGAGCATATAATAAGGAAGCAGAATATCTTTTCATTTCCATATTTTATGTTTGAATGTTTTCATGCAAAGGATAGTCAGGCATTTTGCCTCTAGACCAAGTTAGTCTCTTTATCTGCAAAAAAAGAGAAAAAAATAAAAAGTAAGTTTTGTTCCCCCATTTACATGGAATTTTATAATTTTTTGTATGTCTAAGTTTATTCTTTTGCTATGAGTCCCATGTCTTTGAATAAGCTAGTAGCAATATCTAGTCATCTAGCTTAAAAGACTCCAGGTAGAAAACTATAGTAAGTCCTTATAAATTTTTATGTAGAAAAAAAACTTCCTCAATTCAAGGCACAAACCCTTGCCTATTTAATAAACTGCATTGTATCTCTTCTTGGTAATTGATCTTTTATTATTGGAACCTATTGTTTTGATTAAAACTTCAAATAAAAGTGGAATTAGCAAGAATCCTGACTGAAAGAGGATCTATCTTACCAAAGATGACCAAGCTATAGATAACAAATAGTGATAGAAAGTGTGTTCATTCTGGGCTTGGGACCACAGCTAATTGTATTTTCCTTTCTCTGTTACCTATTTATATACATCTAATCACTTAACAAATATTTCTCTTTAAAATTAAATATACAAAGAATAAAAGTTAATGTACACTTTGAGGTCTCAGAAGCGGGAGTTGGGAATTCAGTATATTAAAATGATCATATCACAAAACTTGAACAAAGTCTTTCATATTTCAGGATTACTAGCATCTCATTGACTCGACATATATTAAATAATGCAAGACCTAAAATAAAACAGAAGCTGGGAACCCACTGCTTGCTTTGATTTGAAGAATTTATTATCAAAACAGCATTTTAAATATTTAACAAGGAGTGGTGAAACCACTGAAACCCTCTAACTCTTCTGGGCTGTAACTGTCAATTTCTGCTAGTTAGTTTTATTTTTAGCACTGGTTTGCAAAGCTATTTCCGAATGGATGTTGGTCCTTTGGAGATAACTAATTCTCTGAACGGTGCCTGAGACAGTATGCGGGGTACTCTGTGTTTATTGACACCTCTGCTTGTCGTTACAGACAAACAACCCTTAAAGCACGCTTAGGATGGATTGGTCAGCTCTCTTCACTAGGAACTTAATAGGGGTTAACATGCGTGCCCCACACCCCCCAGCAACCTAGCCGGGAGTATGGGGAGTGACTTCAGTAGTTCTAGCACATAGCCCATGCTCAACTAATTTCATTGAATGGATGATCACTAATCCCATTCATGAGGGTTCCATTCTCATGAGCACCCCCAAGTTTCCTCCAAAAGGCCCCACCTTCTGACAACATCACATGTACTTTAGGACATCAACATACGAATTCTGGGGGGACATAAACGTACCAGGAATGTGAAAAACTTTGACTCTACTTTTCATTCATCTGTTTTTAACAAGTAGAATATAAAAGGCAGATGAGCGAGCCACCACATATTTTAATACGCTTTTTTTAAATTAATAGACTTTATTTTTAAGGTAACAGACTTTGTTTTTAAATTAATAGCTATTTGAGGTGCATAGCAACAATGAGCTGATGAAATCAGAGTACTCCTTCCTCAAATCCAAGGAGTTACAAACACCCGACACCACTGTGATGCATTTGCTACGAACTGTGAAGTAAACATTGACAAAACATGAGTAAGTAAAAGTTACACTGGTCGTAGGGCTCACTCTCTGGGTTTTAACAAGTGTAGAATGCCTGTGCCTACTAAGTGGTTCGGAGTGTCCTTTCATGATGTTAAAAATTGCCTGTCTCTACTTCACCAACTCCTGCAAATCACTGGATTTCTGCTGTCCCCTCCTTTTGTCTCTTTCAGAATGTCGTATTGTTGAAATCGTGTAATACGTCGCCTTTTCAGATTGGCTCCTTTACGTAGTGATGCATATTTAAAATTCTTCCAAATCTTTTCATGGCTTCATTGCTCATTTCTATATTTTTATGAAAAATATTTTACTTTTTATCCATTCATCTCCTGAAGGATATCTTGGTTGCTAAGTTTGGGCAGTTATGAATAAGGCTGCTGTAATCAACCTGATACTCATTATGTTCAAAGGCCTCATGAAAAGAAAACAATAACCAAATTGTATAAAGTAGCTGAAGTTGCATTGCTCTCATTTTAAAATTATGTGGAATATATGTGAACTTTACTCACACATTTAAAAAATCCTGCTGTGATCCAGAAGTGTACAAAAGTGACAAATAAAAGAAAAAAAGGCAAATTAGAGTCCTGTTTAATATTAATCAAAGAATTTTAGTTGTGAAGCCATTTCTCTGTGATTTTACTGATTATACCAACTATCATATAGTAAGTAATATTTTATTTAAAGCTAAATAATTTCTTGTGACTTTTTAGCTCAGACTTAATCAGTGAGGAAGTTTTTTCCAGGAAATAAAAAAGGGAAATAACTAAAGGAATTTTATAATGTGCATAAACTGATTTATCCTTTGGGTCTGTATTCATTACTCATCTCTGTGACTTTATCTTCTCCCATCCTATTTTACAACAATGTTTATGTACAATCTTAAAGATTTATCTTTCTGAATCTATCTGCTATCCAGTTGTCTGACATAAAATTAGCATGTTCAGAGATGTTAATGGCAATAAAATGGTCCAGTGTTCCTTTGTGTCCATACCTACTGAAGAACATTTATCAGCCCATCTCTGTCTATGCACATTAAGAAGCTAGTTGTGTGATTTCAACAAATCTGGTTTTTTGGCATAAGATTTACAATAGTTAAAATACAACATTTGAATATATTTATTATGGTAGTCATAATTTTATTATTTTTTATTAAAATTTCTAATTCCTTTAAAGCTTTGAATCCATGAGAATTACACAATAATGATTTTCCTAATTTTGTTGGGTATTAAAGTCAGTATTCCACTTGGGTGCACAAAGGAAAATTCCAAAATTTAAAAAGACTCTCAGAAGCTACCCTAAACTTAATTGAAGTGGAGATAAACAAATGCAATTTCATGACAATATAAACTGCATGGCAGTATTAAATGATAAAGTGTAACATGTAAACTCTGATAGATTAAATGAACTATAAAAACATTTTGTCTTATAAAACTTAGCACTCTTAATAGATTTAAAATTGTAGAAGTAGAATTTATATTATATATGACATATTTTATGGCAAATTAAACTATAACATGTTACATTGTCATTAAAATAATAAAAGGTTCTGTTCCTGATATTGTTTAGTAATGTTTATATCTTTCTGACCAGTGTACACAGGCAAGGGATATAAAGAAGATTTTATTTTTAAGGACTGATAAGAAAAGGAACGTCATTAAGAATAACAACATGCTTGATACCTAAAACTATAAGAGCCGACTAAAATTTACAAGCTTTCTAAAGCCAGAATATTAAGATTATGTGTTAAATGTTATTTAACACAGTAGGGTTTCTTGATAGCAAGGATAATACTTCTAATACTAAAAGTTATGGGGTAGGTGTTTATTTCTTATATAATCTGATATTGTAATTCCTCCAAAAAGTGAATTGTAATTACCTGTATGTAAGAAATTATCATTTTCTTGCCAGAATTAGGTTTTACATAAATTTCTTTGACCCTGTTACTCCCACTTTAATACCATGATCCTGAAGAAATAGGAGAATTTTCACTCCGAAAATAATGAAAAATGAGTAAGTGTATTAATAGATGAAAGGTGGAGGCATGTATTTTTCATGGCAAAGCTTGGCCCCCTTTGTTGTCCATCGTATTTCAATTAACTTCAACATCTGTTCTGAAAATTGAGCATTATCCATATTTTAAATAGGTTTTGTAAAGAAACTTGATGTTGACATCTATAGAAAAAATAATTCATGGGGTAGGTTCTATTTAAAACATCAAACAAAAGGGCAGACCCCACCAATATGTGAGTGTCCTACAGAAAACTTCCTTTTTTTCCCAGGAGTGGGTGAAAAAGTATTTAGCCACCAGAGGGCTTGGAAACTGACAAAAGGAAACAAGGTGGTGAGAATAAAGCCAGAGCAGTGAGACCTAAGCAAGGACTGGCAGGGCGTCAAAGAGGCAAAAGAATTGACCTCTGACAAAGGCGAATGGGGGCTGAGGTGTTCCTTTTGTCTAAAAATGAAGAATATTTGAAAAATGACGAAGGGACTTTTAATTTAAAAAAAATGATTTAGAAAATGAGGTACTCTGAATCAGAAAAATGTGCTCATTTGCCAAGAACTCTCCTTGCTACTCTAAGGAAAATAGTGGAATGAATGATAACAGTGCCGGCTCATTCACAGGATCTCAACGCTATCTGAGTTTATCAGTGACATAATAAATCTGGTCGGTTTTTATCTAATGCAGTATAGCTAAGTGAATTAATATACATAATAAAATGGAAATTTTGTTATTAATGTGTAATTTAGTACAAGAAATGTTCATCCTATTTATAAGATTTTCAAATTAGAAATATTTTAATTACAGTGGCTAAGGCAATCTTGCTTTATTTGAAGATGGCACTCGATTTAATTCATTCTTGCTGAGAAAGTTGTAAAAGTATTTCTGCAATTATCTGTGAAAGTTTAAAATAATACTCTTCAACACTTGTTCTCATTACAGACATGGTTGAACAGATTTTATTTAGATATTCTGAGAGTAAATTACCATATCATTATTAAATATGGTTTCAGTCCTCCAGAAATTTAGCACAGAAGATAACTATTTCAGATTTCCATGAAAAAAGAATAATAATGAAAGGACAATGATAGAATATCAAATAATTCTTGAATCATTTAGCACAAACACAACATTCATTAAGCTTATTAAAAGTTTCTGATTTCTAGTACTAGAACCATTGGGGGAAATTAAAAAACTGTCTCTTAAAACTTAAAAATTTTTAGTTAGCTTAAGGTATAAAGATGAAATTGTAAATACTTTGCTACTTTTTAAAGCAATGTTTAATTACATAGAGGTTTTTTTTTAAAGTAATCTGCAATTGTCCAAACTAATTGCTTATATAACTAAATAATTCAACTTTGATAATATTTAATAAGTGTTAAATATATAGATTATACATTAATATACTAAATATAAAATTGATATATATTTGATAATTGTAAATTTGTGTTTAACTATATATTTTAAATTATTTGAATATATAAATTATGCTAGACAATAGATTATTTTGATGAAATATATACATATATACTGTGTGTGTATAAAACACTAAATGTATTAATTAAATTTTAAACACATTTAATACATAAATTATTTAATTCTCTTAAATATATATTAAGTCTATAAATAGGAAATTAGACTATTTTAAATATATATTTTGATACTCACATTTACACAGGTATGTTTAAATTCATTGTGTATATAACATGGGTATAGGTATATATACATAAGTATAATTTATATTTGTTTGTACTTGTTTCCTTAAAATAAGTTTATAATTATCTAGTCTAATTGCATGTACATATACCTATGTATAAATATGCACATAAGAACAAATATATATACAAGCATGAATTCATTATCATGTCTCATGCTGATCCAGCAATGCAGTTTCATTCTAGCTTTCTTCCAGTGTTTCCTTGACAATTTCTTTTCATATTTTTCAACCCTAGGTTACAAGTAAAGTAGAATAAAAATCAGTAATCTAACGCTGGTGAAAAAAGAATTTATCAATTCAATTGCTGTGTTTTTTCAGTAGGGTTTTTGTTTTGTTTGTTTGGTCTTTTGCCTCCAAGCACCTGTATTCCTAAATTTAATTCTGCGAGTTTGTTAACATTTTTTCCACCCCTTAAATGTTGCTATATCATCCATTTGTAATACAGTTTGATTCCTTCCTCAGTCTTCATTCCATCATGGAAACTCGTAATATCCATGCTGAATTTTTCAATCTGTATATAGTAATTTTTTTCTGCTCAGTAGGTTTTGAGAAATGCGTAAAGTTATCAGCCAGCCAGCCTCCATAGTGTTACATAAATTAAAATTTCTCCCTATTTTCTTTGTGAGTCAAGGAAGAAGTTTGTCTATTTTATTTTTTCGAAGAATGAATTTTTGGTTTCTGGTTTCATTAATTTTTTGGATTTTTAAATAATTTCTCTCATTTATGTCTGCTCTTTTTATCATTCCTATTGTTAGCTTTTGATTTTCTTTTCATCATTCTTTCCCATTTTAAGGTATTACTAACATTCTGCCAATGGTTCTTTTTCTCTTATTTCAGTAAATTCAGCTGAGTAAGCTTTGCTTGCTCAACAGGTTTGTTTGGTGATGTTTTACTGAGCTAAAAGTTGACAAAGCTTTGTTGTCAGCTTTATTCTCATGCTTTCTGAAATTATTTTCTCAAAAAACACAAAGGACCTGCAGGTGACATGGTCCTCAACGGATGAATAAAAAATGTTGAATTTTTTTAGAAGGATATTTGTGTATAAAGATGTATGTGTATATATGTGTGTGAAGATAGAGAATATGGAGGAAAGGGAAAGTATATTTTTTGTAGCATAAAATTTTAATTTAAACATATGTATGCTCAATATCTATACAAATGAATTGCAATCTTCCCCAAAATGAGGGAAAATTAAACAAAATAGCAGATGGAAAATTTACTAGTAGATCCTAAATACCCAGGTGTGTGCCACACACACACACACACACGCCCACCCACCGCCCACCACCCCCCCCCTTGGGTATTCTTAACTACCACTATACATTTGTTCCTGAGAAGAAATTTCTTCTTACTCAGGAAATTTTGGAAGGATGGAGGTGGGTAGTTGACTCCTGATCTGAAAGCAATTTGTTAGAGGTTTGGGGCAGCAGGAGAGAAACAGAAAAGAGTGGCCAGTATGTTTATGAAGGAAAATGAATCCAGCCAAAAAATAATTAGAATATGAAGTCAGTGTAGGTAAGGTACGGATAGTGATCCGTATATACACGGGTATACAAGTGCCTTTACACTTCCCAGCAGCCTTGCCGTATTTCAGGAGTGAGGAATCTAGTCAATGCACAGTTAGCAGATAGGACACATGTCTCTTTGGGACTGAAATGCTTCTCCTTTCACACCCCTGGTGGCCTTGGAGGTCAGGTGTTCCAGATGACACATCTACATGATAGAAAATGGACATGCAGGGCCTCCCTGATGGCACAAGACGTTAAGTGGCAGCACTATGAAGCTCTCTGCAGCCACTGCAGCACAAAGTGCAGCCAGGGAGATGACCCACGTGGCACAGCAGACCTCTCCTGTCTTGCCTGCTGCTCCCCTCAGCAGTGTATTTCAGTAGATCTGCCTGTTCTGCTCCCCACTCTATCCCAGTGAATCCTCACTCCCTGCACCTCTGGACTGTACCCCAGTTCTTGTATGCACAAATCTTAAAAAATAAAAGAAAGAAAGAAAATGGCCATGCAAACCGAATAGAACTTTTACTAGTGTGACCAGATAAATTTGTTATATTTTTAATTTTCTTTTTCTTTCCTTCCAATTTTATGGAGCTTACACAATTAAATAGTGTTTGGAGCAATGGAGTTGGTGGAGAGTGAGTGAAACTTGTGCAAATATTGCTTGAAATGCAGTGCTGCTTCCAGGAAAAAGATTAAGGGGAGAAAGTGGAAAAGAAACTGAAAGATGTAAGAGTGAAATAGCAAAAACTTTAAATTATTAATCGAAATAGCTTTCAAAGCAAATGCAAACAAAAGCTGAGACAAAATATATTTAGTAATGAAACTTAACATTTCCTGACTGTACTTGGTATGCTCTCACATTTAAGAAAATAATTTAGGAAGGAATAAAATGTTCACTTTTCCCCTAAAGAATGCTGGAAGGGATTAAAACAGTAGAAATGGTTTGGTCGAATTAAATTACCTGAACAGTCAGTGTTAAGGTGTGGCAGATACTCAAATATTTCAATTACATCAAGTGATTCAGAGCAAAGTGATTTTTTGGGCTTCTCATGCAAACCTGACAGTCTCAAGGAAGCTAGCATGAGGGTAAGACAGGTGAGCAGGGAAGAAGGATTCAAACTTGAGACTATTCAGAAAGAAACTTGAATGCCTTTAATGACTGAAAGCAACAGTTCTTTACATAAAAACTTTGTGAGTGAATCATTGTCAATGAAATCACAAATGTTGTCTTAAGAAATCTTTGAATTTGTCAATCTTAAAACATTATTTAAGCATTTAGACTTTTCAGAAGGAAATGGAGTATGAAAGCTGCCAATATTAGCATGACAGAGGAGCACCCTCAGATCCCCAAACTTAGACACCAAAATGGGTCCAACCATTCATCCGCACAGATACAGCATACTCTTAGTGTGGAAGAGCTTTAGTAAAATTAGTGTGCAGAGAGAAAGAGAGAGAAATGGAGAGAAGGTAGTAGAGGGAGGGAGGAAGGGTCGAAGGGAAGGAAGGAGGGAAAGAAGAGAAGGAAGGAAAAGAAGGGAGGAAGGAAGGAAAAGAAGGGAGGAAGGAAGGAAGGGAAGGGAAGGAAGGAAAGGGGAGGGAGGGAGGAAGGGAGGAAGGGAGGGAGGAAGGAAGGAGGGAAGGAGAAAAGGAAGGAGCAGGGGAGAGGGAGTGCAGGAGGGAGGGAGAAAGAAAAGGAAGAAGGAAGAAAAGGATAATGATGTCCTAATAAAACACCCAAAGTTACCCATCCTCTCATAAATGCCCAACTTAACAGGGCTGGCCTGAAGTGGGGCCACTAAGACCCAAAAGCTTGCCGCAAGTCTAAGCACCTTGTGGTGGGGAACCATAGAAAGAGGGTGAAAGAGGCCAGGCAAGTGTGGGGTGAGTAAGGAAAACTAAAAGTACAACCCAAGGTAGTGGCTACATTGTCACCCTTTCAAATAGCTCTGCATGTATCTACCTCCTCCGTGTGTCTCCTCCAAGATTCCCAAGTCCCTGGTGCAAACCCAAAGTCAAGAAGCAAGTGAGACCTTCTTCATGTGTCTGTGCTGTGTGTCTCAGAGTCTGTTCTATAGCTTCAGTTCAGCCATAGTTAAGTGGGGCCTCTCTCCATTGTACATTTGCATTTCAGAGCATTCTTTAGCTTTAGGAATGGGGCTACTTTTGACCAGTAGAAGGGGAATGAACGTAAAGTCAGCCACTTCTGTGCAGGAGCAATGAGCAGTGGCTTTTCCGTCTCAGCGTGGGTGAGACCATGGAGCCAGGAACTCCAGATCATACTAATTTAAGAGGAAAGGCGACTCTCTTACATCAAAGTTTGGGTGAAGGAGAAATAAGTTTTCTTATAGTAAATTCACTGAAGTTTTGAGAAGTTTATTTTTGTAGTGTGTAGCTTAACATGCCCTGAGTGGTACCCTAAAATAACTGGCCTAGCCTAGGACTTAAACACGGTTTCCTGGGAACTAAACCTTTGAATGAGCTCTGAAGGATACGCGTGCATTCACAGGACAAGGTGTTTCTAGCGAGAGGGAAAGTGGGTGACATATAAAGACATTATAATTGTTGTAACTGAGCAGAGATGCTGCATATGTCACATATGAAAGCAAAATAAATTTAATAAAAAATATGTGGGCATCTGCACCACTCGGGAGCACAGGTTTGTGCTGATCCGGTTGAACCCTCAGCCACAGGCACACAGCCTCATAACACATGCACATCAGGTCTAGGCCACTTCTGCACAGTTCTTTAACTATATGCTTAGCCAGAAAGAAGATGGCTGTCTGAATATTGAGGGTCTGTGGACTTCCTGCTGCCAGTGTCAGAGGCACACACGCGTTTGCAGTACAAGCAAAGAGTGGACTGGTGGGAGCACTTAGATAAGTGAAAAAAACAAAAACAAATCAATTAGCTTGGCAAATTCTTCCTCCCAGAGAGCACGGGCGTAGTAGATTCTTAAGGCGGAATTACTCTTCTCCACTAGGGTTGACCATTTGTTTCATTCTTTTCACATTCCAACATGCAGTTGAGCGCACTCGTGAGCTGCCACTGCATCGGTGGTGACTGCAAATGGCGGCTAGAGAGCACGGTGCAGTGTTAAGATTGATATCATTCTTCAATTTATGGCTTCAGATGAAGACGACTGATTTTATCATCTACTTTGACAATGGGAGTTGAATATGATGTAAATTTTCCTAAAATCAAAAAAATGTAACTGCATTTTCAAAAGTCTTAAAGTTCAGGTCGAATCACATTCTGAGATACTGGTTCCAGGTACTGGGAAGTCCAAGACCAAGGTGTCAGCAAACTTGTGTTTTCCTGAATTGTCTCCTTGGTTCTCTTCTCACTATGACCTTTACTCTGTACGTCCTTAATAGGACAGCAGTCAGATTAGATCAGGGCCCAAACAGGGGCTTCAGTTCATCTTGGTCACCTTTTTGAAAGCCCTATTTCTATCTATAACCACATTCTGAGGTTCGGCAATTGAGGACCTCCATATGAATTTGGGGAGGGCACTGTTCAGCCCATGAATACTCTAATTTAAAACTCAAGTATGAGTCAAAGCTATGCCAACACATTTTTTTAATTTAGATGGTAAAGTGCAGTCTACAAAATCTACAACTTGTAACTTTTGTTTGTATCCCCTTTCCCTCCCACACCCACCTTAACCTCAAAATCCTTGATGTTTATTGCTGTCCACTGGTTTTTTTGAAAGTATATTTTGTTGTTGAATCATATACTGTGTAAATGTATAGACTTTGTTTATATCATTTCTGACTTTGTTGCATATACATCTCTCAAATTTTCTTCATTTTGTTGAAAATGACTGCATTTCATCCTTATGGCTGTCTAATACTCCGTGGTATGTACCTGTAAAAATGTATGCAGCAGTTTTTGGTTGTTGTGTATAACTTTCAACTTCTTAAGCAGTGCCTTCCCACCTCTTGAATTATCTGGTGATGCTTTTTGATCACTGATCTTTTTTTGATCTCTTCTTCTGCCATGACACACGATTATAGGATGTGGCCTGGGGTCACTATGTTCATTGTTTTCTTTCTGCCTACCAGAAAGGACACAAAGGCCTAACTGGTAAAGTAAGGACTGACATTCAGCCTGCTTTCTGTTCTCTACCTATGTTTCTTGGGGCAGGCAGGGCATCCATCATCAACCCAGAAAGACTGTCCAGAGAAAGTTGCTGAATGAGCTATAGTATGGTATTAAGGATTGTCTTATCAAATTCCAAAATGTACTGTAATTTGATTAGTGAGGTCTGTCAACAATCGTGATAAATACTTTCTTTATGATAAATGAAAACATATGATGAGGTCAGAGACCGCACCTGAGACTCTTACTGAGTTGACATTTCTTGTAATGTTCCAGTGACTTCAGTGCTGCTCACACCTTTACAGTGACCCACTGATTCTCTGGGATTTCATTGTATTTTCTTTTGAAAACAAAATATGGCATGTGCATACCTAGAAATGATCGGCTCTTTCCATACTATTACACAGTATCAGACACCATTTATTGCAGAATATCACAGGAAATTGAGTGGTGCCTTTAATGTATTAAGAAAAAAAAAGATTGAAGTGGTTCATTTGATCTTGTTTTCTAAAATGATGAGTGGAAAAATTCCTTCCATACTAACTAATAAAATTGTTTTCAAGGACACCAATTTTTGTTCTATGTGTTTACCCCAGAAGGCCAATGACAATACTTTTTAATTACAAAATTGCCAATATGTATAATTTTAAAAAATCAAGTAACTCAGGGATATAAAGTCAAGCATGAAAATCCCTTACACTGAAAACTCCTTCCTACTCTCTGCACTTCAAATGTGTTCCTCCAAGAGTGACTGACCTTAATGGTTTCATATTTATGTTTCTACATATTTTTCTATAATTGCACAAATAGTACATACATTCTCTAAAAAAAATGAGATTTGGCATAAATAGCCTTTAATAAGTTGCCTTTTTCATTCATTAAAATACTGTGACATGTCAGTATAAATAAGTCTACTACAGCTTTTTAATACAGTATTATATATTTAATATAACACATGCATCTTTCATTATACAATGTTTCAGTTGATTTTAATTGTTTACTAATTTATAATGCTCCAGTTAAATCCTAAGTTCTATAGTCTCATGAACAAACATTCAGGATATCTAATTAGAGGACGGAAGGATAGGAAGTAGACTGAATGAAGCCTTCTGCACACACAAATACCCCACCCCATGTCCTAATCTCTAGAGACTGTGGATGATATCATGTGTGGCAAAAGGAGATTTGTAGATGTGATTCAGTTAAGGATTGTGAGATGGGTATTAGCCTGATTGTCTGGGGGAGGGGACCCTAAATATAATTGCATGGCTCTTTGTAAGAGGAAAGCAAAAGCTCAAAGGTGGAGAAAGACAAAGTGACAATGAAAACAGATATTGGATAGATAGCTAGACACTAAAATAAGGTAAATAAATATACATGCTATCATTTTTATACCTACATATGTCCCCTTGCTCTGGTCACTGGGTGGGTCTAGAAGCATTTACAGTAGTGAATTCTCAGTAATTCAGCTCTACATTTATAAATACCTTTTTCCACTAAACAGTACCTGGTGTCCTTGGAGAAATGGTTGGTTCTAAAAAATGGGGTAGTAAATATACAAGATGTTACTTTTTTGGCTCTATCTGACCCTTAACAAACTCTAGAATTCTGACTGTATAACTGAGAGCCAGACAGAGAAGGTAGGGAGAGGAGAGAAGAGAGGAAGAGAGAGGACTATGGGTATGTCATTGGTGGGTATGGTGTGGTAAAAACACTTGGAGGGGGAGATCCTATACCTCTAAATCACAAACCACATGGTAAACTGAAGTGGCTGTGATAAAAAGAACAGATAGAGAGAGAAAGAGAGAAATAGAATGACACTAAAGCATTTTTTTTTTATATGCCAGAAAAATGGAAGTACTCAAGAAACAAAGAAAAGGTGGAGGGGTCAATCAAAGGGTGCAATTAAAGAGCAGATTAAATAGTTACAGGACAACCAAAAAGTAAAATCCTGAGTTCACACTGATCCAGATAAATGATTGAATTAGCATATAAATTTATAAATTGAATGGGGAGAAATATTCTTTAAGATTTATATTCATCTGTTCTCTACTCCAGGTTTAGATTTTATTTTATTTTTTTAAAGATTTATTTATTTATGCATACAAGCACTGGGGTACAGGCCAGAGGTGCGGGGAGGTGAGAGAATACACCAAACAGAGCAGGGAGCAGATCAGGCAGATGGACCGAAACACACTACTCCGGGGAGCAGCGGGCCAGGCAGGCGAGGTCTGCCTGCGCCATGTGGGTCACCCCCACAACCAGCAGCAGGGATCGAACTCGTGCTGCAGTGGCTGCGGTTTGCTTCATAGTGCGTTGCTTAACCCACTGCGCCACCAAAAAGGGCCCAGGTTTAGATTTTAATTCCTGTTCCCTTGAGTGTGGATTTCATAATTTCTAGTAAAGAGAATGGAGAAAGAAAATGCAGTAACTTTCAACAAGTGATAGAAGTTCATATTGCCAGTGGAAAAAATATTATGTCTCCTATGATGAAATAGGCAACTTCACCTGCATGTCATTGTTCCTAAAACCCATAATGCAAAGTCATAATGAGAAAACATCAGACAAGCCCATACTGAAGGTCAGAATACCTAACCAGTACTCTTCAAAACTGCCAAAGTCATAAAAAGAAAAAAAAGACTAAGTTATTATAAAATTTGGACATGATTAATGATACCCAATGACTGAATGCAATATAGCATCCATGAGTGGATCCTAGATTGGAGCAAAAAATATTAATGGAAAACTAATGAAAACCACATAAGGACTAATTGATCTAATAGTATGATGCCAAAGTTAATTGCTTAATTGTGACCATATAAAACAATTCATTAAAACATATTAGGAGAAGATAAGTATACAGGAAATCTGCAAGTGTCTTTGCAAATTTTCCATAAATCTAAAATTACTCTGAAAAGGAATTTTGAAAATCAAACAATTATTCAGTGTTTACATATATAAGCACAACATTTTTATCAGGCCTCAAATTTATTATGGGAAAATACTATCAAATGTTTAATAATATCAAAACTTCCTTATCATGGCAACCAAAACAGACATGGAGATTTAGTCATTTGTTTCTTACATATGATTCTACTTACTTATCCCTGTTAAAACCTTTTGGTGAAAGATTTCTGAGTGCATGAATACAAAGATCATGAAATTATTGAAATAAAGGTCAAAATTTTTGATTTAAGGAGGCTTTTTTCCTGATAATGAATAAATTCACCGCATTAATTTACCACTGTGATAAATACTTTATAAACTTTAATGCCACTTTTAAACTCTGCAAATCCTGCTGAGATTAGTTTAGTGAACAGTTTTCTTCCATGAATGAAAGAACATGCAGCAATCAAATGTAAGGTACTATTAAATTTTCTATACTGAAACATGGGGATTTTCCCTCAAAATACTACAGCTTAATAGCAAAACAGAAATTGCTCGTTACCACAAACTTAGAAGGTGACTTCATGAAGTAAATCAGTTCTCAAGGCTCTTATTTCTCACTCCATCTAAAAGTTAAACACAATACCTTTGAAAAAAAGTTAACAGAATTTAGAAAGCCTCACGGACTTACACGCATTGCTATGATCTTTATAACCTGTAGGAGTAAAGACAAATCTCAAAATATTGCCCACATCAAAGGAGGTATTTAAAAGACAGAACTTTACAGATTCTGTAGCTTTACCTAAAATGGGTCAGAAAACTAGCTTGTGGAAGTCTCAGAACTCTATCCTTTCATCTGGCATGAAGAGTTCATCCTGGAATTGGCTTCTTCCCCACCCACCCCCAATCTGGCTATGTATGCCCTCTTCTGTCTGTTTTTCCGGTATTAATGTTTTGTTCAAGATCTCAAAAAAAAAAAAAAAAAAAAACTCATCTTNCCCCCAATCTGGCTATGTATGCCCTCTTCTGTCTGTTTTTCCGGTATTAATGTTTTGTTCAAGATCTCAAAAAAAAAAAAAAAAAAAGACTCATCTTCAGTCTTCTCTATCTCACATAATGATTTTTATGAACCGAATTTGTGGCAATTATATAAAGCTTCTCACTGATCAATTCTGATAGTGTTATGATTGAACGACATGATTAAACTGTTTAAGGCAGTGAAAAGTGAATTTAAAATGTCTGATTTTTTAAAGTTACACATGGACACGGACAGCTGTTTGTTACAAATAAGACTGAGATTGCAAGTCATTTGCTTTCATTATCTTTTGCACATGTTCTTGTCACTAAGTATGCATTGTCTAAGGAACCTGACACTGTGGGAACATAAAAATGTTATGTGGGACAAGGAACTTAGGGCAGACCTCTCCTGTCTCCTGTTCTGCTCCCCACTCTCTGGTGAATCCTCTAACCTCCCACACCTCTGGCCTACACTCGAGCTCTTGTATGCAGTAATAAATCTTTTTTAAAAAAATACATATTTGTAACTCCTGTAAAAAAAAATTTAAAAGAGAACAGAAAAGTCACCTTTATATTAAAATGTAAATATAGAACTGACAATATGAACGATGAAAGATTATTAACAACATTAATGAAAAACAATGTATAAATTGTTTATTCATTTATCATTTACTTAAGTACTTATATAACAACACGGCATCCTTTATGGTATGTGCTAGGTGCTTACATAAATTAGGTTATGTAATATATAACCATATAATGACTTCATATATGTATGCACTGTGAAATGATTGCCACAATCAAGCAAATTAACACATTTATCACCTCACTTGCTTTGTTTTGGATTGTTAGTATTTTTATTGTTTTTTTGTGGGAATGCTTGAGACTTATTCTCAGCAAATTTCAGCTGCACAGTATGGTATTATTATAATTATTATAGATCCTTATAATTTATCCATCCTATTACTAAAATTGTGTATCCTTTAATTAACATCTCCCTGTTTCCTCCACCCCACTCCCCTGACTTCAGAAATCAACATTCTATTCTATATTGTTTCTATATGCCTTTTTAAAAATGTCCATGTAGCCTCCCCTGGTGGCGCAGTGGGTTAAGCAACACACTATGAAGCAAACCGCAGCCACTGCAGCACGAGTTCGATCTCTGCTGCCGGCCAGGGGGGGGACCCACATGGTGCGGCAGACCTCTCCTGCTGTGCCCGCTGCTCCCCTCAG